>JAOVYV010000010.1:13142222-13155322 GCA_025674545.1 Hassar affinis
GTAAACACGCCCCTGTCCCAACTGTTTTGGAACGTGTTGCAGGCATCAAATTCAAAATGAGTGAATATTTGCAAAAACGTGAACATTAAATATCTTGTCTTTTAGTGTATTCAATTGAATATTGGTTGAAGGATTTGCAAATCATCATATTTTGTTTGTAAAACATACATGTTTTACATGTTGTGTAAAAGAAGACAGCCCATGACATGACACATGTGTGGTGAAGCCTGACACAAAGTTACTGTTAAGACCCAGAAGTTGATTATTTTTCCTTACTGAGTTGAATAGCATAAAAAAAGTATAGCATAAAAAAGCTATTTTGAGTCCCTGGTGTTTATTTAAGTTTTAGCCCCTGAGTTCTTAAGTTAGGGCCACTGGCGTGTTCCTCAGATGACCTCTGATCAAAGGCCAAGCCAGGAGAGTACATAAAAAAATATATAAAAAAACAGATGGCGAAAGGCCACAGTGATCCCTTTTTCCCAACTCGGCGCATCAGTGTCTTCTTGGAGCTGTGCTAAATTAAAACAACCAGCATTTCATTGATTCCAGCACTGACAGAAGCCATGCATCACCTGAGGCTGGAGAGAAGAAGAGAGGGAAAGGGCTTGTAGCTTGAAGGAAAGCATTTACGAAGGGGCATTTTATCCAAGAATACTCAGCCAGAGCGTGGGCTTATATTTCACTAATTGCATGGCCAGAGAGGCCATTTATTGGGCCATTTATACATATAGGAGGCAGGTCTAATACAAAATGAAATGAAATTCAACAGGAGTGTTATTTGTCCTGCTCTTTTTTCCCCCTTGCTTTCTTCTTTTCTATTCAATCTAAAGGTAGAAAAACTAGGGCTACCATGGGAACCGAGGCATATGAGCTGATTGCCCGGCTAATGACTGGCTGATCAGACAAATCACAAGGCTCCTGATTGAACCTCTTTGATTTGAGGCAAGCAGCTCAAATGGTCTAATGGAGCAATCGGAGTTCTCTGAGCCTGTCATTAGCTCTTGTCCAGCAATCCATGAAAGCTCTTCTGTGCACTTCCATATGGATGCGTTTCCATGTTACTGTATTTTTGTCTTTACTGTAGGCTAGGCAATGTGCACTAGGTCAAGTCAAGTGCATTTTTATTTTCATCCATCTATAAATTGTATTAGAAACTTTAACACTACACTACAAAATGTGGCAAAGTTGAAGCAAGGCAAACCCCTGTGCATACATGAATACATAAAGTTCAATGGTCTGACAAGCACAAGACAAGTAACAAGGCCTGATAATCAGAGACATGGACAGGAGTCTTCCACATGCATATTAATTTGGGCAAGAATTAACATTTATCAGACCTAGACAACTGGCTGTGTCTTACAGAACACTATCTTGGTTCAAACCCCTCTGATACCATATAAACTCTCTGACAGAATTCAACTCACACACACACACACACACACACACAGGCAAGCAAAAGCAACAGGAAGTCGCTGACATAAGCAAGAGATCTCAAGAAATACTTACCCTGGGGAGACAGGGGAAAAGAAAGAGTCAGTGTCTGGGATTTCTGCATCTCCACCTACAATTAATAAAAGCAAGCCCTGAGTTGAGTGACAGGAGGCCTCAAGGCTGAGGATGAATGGAGAAGCAGATGAGTGAGCCAGTGAATCATCTCACCACAGTGTAACCTAAACAATAGTGGTCCTTCATTCTCACAAAAGCATTGCACAAAAATATAGGCATTTATTATTAATCTAGTATGTCCTCTATTGCCTTGTATATCCCTAAAAAGTCAAAATAATTTACCTGACTTGACTTATATATATAATGTGTGTGTCCCAATTATAGGCACACCTAGAAATTCTTCGAAACGAAATAGAACTGAAGCATTTTTGTCATTTAAATTTTACTTTTTTACCGCGAACTTTCAAGCTGTAATCCATGACTTCCTGTTTCACTGGGATGTATATATAGGTGACACAGAAATTAAATTCTCTTAGCCATTCTTCAACATGGGAAAGATGAGAAAACACATAATTCAAATAAGGGAAAAGAAGTAGGTTGACCTTCATAAGTCAGGGAATGCCTTAAAAATAGCTACTCACCTGAAAATACCCATATCTACAGTTATTGCAATAAAAATAAAAAAAAAAGCTTCTACTTGACTGGAACTGTAACAAACTTCTCTGGATGAGTACCCGTGCTTATTTTGCCCCCAAGCACAATGAGTAGGATGGTAAGAGAGGCAGAACATCCCCAAGGATCAGAATTGGAGACTTACAAAAAAAAAAAGTAGCCTCTTGGGGTCACCAAGTCTACTACCTTCTGACACCACCTCCATGCCAACAGAGTACTTGGAAGGTATGCCAGGAAAAAGCCTAAGCTAACCACTAACATAAGTGCCTGGAGTTTTCTAAAAGCTACTGGGACTGGAACTGTGTTCTGCAGTCAGATGAACAAAAGTTGAGCAACAAATACTCCACTGCTAAGTATGATGGAGTGTCTGTAAAGTTGTAGGGCTGTTTTTCCTCCAGAGAACCTAGAAACCTTGTAAGGGTACATGGCATTATGGACTCCATGAAATACCAGGATATTTCAAATCAAAATCTGTCTGCCTCTGCCAAGAAACTAAAAAGGGTCATCACTGGATCTTTCAGCAAGACAATGATTCAAAACATATGTCCAGATCAATATAAAAATGGTTTACTGAACACAAAATCAAGCTTCTGTCGTGGCCATGGATCAGTCCTATGATCCAAACACCATAGAAAACCTGTGGGGTAAGCTGAAGAGGACCCTGAACCATCTAGAGAGATTCTATAAAGAGGAATGGTGTCAAATTGTAGAAGACTAAGTGCTGATTTATTGGCAAGGGGAGGCTGTACAAAGTATTACATTACATTACATTACATTAACAGCATTTGGCAGATGCCCTTATCCAGAGTGGCTTACGTTTCATACATTTCACACATTTCACTTACGGAGTTACTTACATTTCATTTATAAAACCGAGCAGTTCAGGGTTAAGTGCCTTGCTCAGGGCCCAGTTGTGGCAGCTTGTTGGTGCTGACATTTCAACTCAGGACCTTCTGATCAGTAATCCACTATCTTAGCCACTGAGCTAGTGCAGGAGTTTTATCTCTAAATAATTTTACTCCACTTAAAATTCAGCTTTTCGTTGGTTATTTTTCAGTGTGAGATTAAACTAATTCACCCATAAATTTCTTACAATCCTTTTTACTCATCTTTACCAGGGGTGCCAATAATTGTGGAGGAGGCTGTATATGTTAAATATGTTGATGGAATCCAGCTGAATGTGGTGATATTTAAGGAGGGGTGATATCACTAGAAACTAACATTATACTCTACATTAACTCACATATGCGGATCTGTCGGTGGTATTTAGCTGACATGATTTGGGTCACAGCAAATCAATAGAAAGTTCTTCTGAAAGATTACCTTTGTTCTTTATCTCCCAGATCTAAAACATGCGGTAACATGAGGTATACCGGCATCCTTGTTTGTCTCAATCTCTCTCTCTCTCTCTCTCTCTCTCTCTCTCTCTCTCTCTCTCTCTCTCTCACAGTCTCTCTCTCTATCTCTTTTGCTCTTGCTCTTTAGAGGAGAAATACTAAAAAAAAAGAAAATGCTGGCCAATTTTCAGGTACATGAAAGAGGAGCCTTTGAGGGCCCTCCAGAGTGTGTGTGTGGTGCTACATAAGGTGCTGGCCTTCATCTTGTCTTGCTTCACTTTAATTAGCCCAGAGAAAATTGGGCTTTTCTTCTTTCCACTCCTGGCTGCCTCTTTTGTTCTGATGTGCCTCAGATGGAGCAGAGCACAATGATGCTACGCGACTCTAATGATAAAACCCAATAAAGTACAGATCTAAGGTTTCTTCAGATCCATGTGAGGCACCGCTTTGCATATGCTACAAGGCAAATATGCAACCACTTCTTTTTCGTTAAAGTTTCAGAAATATTAGATGAAGTCAATCTGCCAGCAACTAACATAACACAATATATAGTTACTGACATCTAGGATGAGGTGGATGGAAAAAAACAGAAATCCTGCCACCCATGATGTATAGAATTCTTACCAATTGAGCTCCTATGGGATGAACCTGACAGTAGATGCAAGCACTTATAAAGTATTCAGGAAGGCTTCTAATGTCATACCTGCTGGAAATTTATGAAAAGATGCCTCAAATATGTCAGACTGCTTCTACAGCTAAAGCATGAGAGAATGAATAAATGGAGTATGTCAATCAAATGTACACTTGTTGCAGGCATTTAATGAAACCCTTCTGATAATGTTAATAAACATATTACTGTCCATTATCTCTGTAAGAAATGTTTAATTCCACAAAAAAAACGTATAATGATAAAGCATATTACCTTAGAGAGTATAGATCTGCATGTCTCTTTATGACAGCTAATTCATCCCATGCTATAACAAAAACAGCATGGGATATTTCACACTAACTCTGTAAGTGAAATGTGTGAAAATATTGTAATGATTATAGTCACTGTCTCTGTGATATGGCGTCAGAAAGATACTGGCGCATCATCATTTGTTTGAAAAAATTCTGTTTCCATCACCCTTTATAACATCTTATCTTTATAGATACACTGACATTCTGGTGTCAGGAAAGTGCAAAAGCTTTTGGTATTTAGCTGCTGTGAATTTATTCAGTTCAACTTTTAACAAGAGCTATTGTCAGGAAAGCGGTTTTATGTGAAATCTGGGTACAGACTTAGGTTCCTAATGACCAAGCCGGATGTGACAGTGGCAAGGAACGATTCCCTGAGATGACATTAAGAGAAGTCTTGGTTCTTGGAACCATGACCCAAAAGAGAACCTATCAGATAGCAGGATTATAAATTGTTATTGTACAGGACAGTCTTTATGATTACAGCAGAAGTTGTCAGGTAGAAATCTACCATTATTATCTAAGTGCAATTTTCCATATAACCTGTCTTGTGTGAAGTTCAGTTCCGTAAGGCTGTCCTTGTGGGACCATCTTGAACATATGAACGTGAGTGCAGAAGCTCCAAGCTGAAGTATGAGCATCAGGAAGAATCAGGCAGATCTGGAGGCTGAAAGGACAAGGCTACAAAGCAGAAGAACATTGCTGGCATCGGCATTACATCAAGCAGGAAGGGTGCAGAGAGAGAAAGAGAGAGAGAGACAGAGAGATTATAAGGTATGCTAAGATTCTATAGTGCTTTAAAATGGTGTACATTGGTGTACAATTATAATCCATAATTGACCAAAATATCATCATGCCAGTCAATAATGATGACCTTTCACATCCTATTATAAACATTCTGCATATACACAGTGGCTAAATAGACATGGCTGAATAACAACAGAGATATTAGGGACATTTGCTCGTTCATGCAGGAGGAAATGCCTTGCTTATGAGAGAGGTCAGAGGAGAATGGTGAGACAGGCTCAAGCTAACTATGGTACAGTAGTTTAAACAAACACTCTTTACTTCTGTGGTGAGCTGAAGAGCACAACCTTGAAGTTGATGGGCTGTCACAGCAGCCGAGCACACCAGGTTTTGCTCCTGTCCCAAAAGACTGGGAATCTGAAGCTACAGTGGGCACAGGATTAACCGACTTGGACACTTGATCATTAGAAAAGCATTGATCAAATAAATCTTAATTTCTTCTGTGACATGCAGATAGTAGGGTTAGAATTTCAGGCTGGTTTCTAGTGTAAGTAGCCTAGTGTGAGTAGTTCAGCCTGGTGGGGACGGTGTAACATGTGGAGGATGTTTAATTGGCACCTTTAATACCAATCAAGCACCATTTGAATCCCAGACACTGTGTGTGGTGCTATGTAACTGTGTGTGGGTAATTTTTTTTTCAACCTTGTCTGCATGTGCAGTCTCAAACACTTGAGGCCAGTCCATTCTCCTTGTAACTTGACATTGTGCAGACTGCCTTGGGATCTGTAGTTAATTATTGCTAATGAACTGTTCCCTACAGCTCTTCTTGCTGCTGTCTGGAACATGGCCTGATTAAAATATTCTTTAAGCAGGGGGTATTCAGGCTAAATTTCACTTCATTATACCATGCCTAATGCCTAATAGGTCATTGGTTGATCCAGTTGATCCTACTGTAGGATATGGTAAATTTAATTTAATGTTAATGAGTTTCACCCATAATGATGGCTTTATTCGTATAGTACAACACTAGAATATCCAATCCTGTGTCACCTACAGACACGTGTTGGCTTTTGGACAGACTGGAAATAAGACAGAGTGCAAATAATACCATCATCAGTCATAGTTAGCTGTGACCAAATAAAATCAGAGTCATATCTGCTCCTTACTTGGTTGACAGCCATTGAAGGGTATCCATACAGCTGCTAATGGCCAGTGATGGATGGATTGTTCCTTTGGGTCTGTTATTGTTTTCTTCTCTTTCTCTCTTTTTTTCCTCTCTACTTATATCCCTCACTAGTGCCTGTTGATGCTCCATGCAGCTGTTGGATAGTGAATGATTTCCTGTCTATGATAAATACTCTGGGGCTTTTTGCTGAAATCTACTGCATCATTTGGCTCTATTGACTGACCAGCTGACTGCTGCTTTCCTGCTCTCTGTTTTTTTCTTCTAGTAAAAAGTTGAGGATCATCTTTGTACATTCAAAAGTTCTGTTCACAACTATGTTCATGATTGGCCATTAGAAAAGGCCACAAGGGGAAAAAAAATGTGATCTTGTAGTAAAAGAATGTGGTCCTATATTGAAGCGAAAGGGTTTTTTTTAGAAAAGCCCTTTAGTTCTCCTTACAGTCTGGTACTTCTTAAAAAACAAATTTTGGATAACACTAACATGTGCTTGCCTAGGCAGCAAGTGAGTATTTTTGGCAGGTTTTAGCTAGCTACAGCTAATCACCATCAAAATTTCCAGGGTTGAATATAACTTTAAACAGGGTTCTCAAAACAATTTGAGGTATTGGGAATGCATTTTGCCCAATATCACGAGTTGCACTAAAAAGATCAGTTTAGTAGATCAAACAACAGCAAAAAAAATAAAATTGTCCACATTGTGTAGGGAACTGAAATACTCTTAATTAGGATTATATGTCATTTTTAGCACACTTACTTATAAGCACATTTTCCAGTAGCTCACAAGCATTTAAAATAAATTCAAGCCGCTCTGTTCCATAGGCCTTATGTTTGAGACATCTGCTTTAAACCCTGAAACATTACTTTGCAGACAAACTGTATCATCACAAAACCAACCACAGTGAGTAACTGCTATCAATCAGAAGACTCTTTCATTCACATTGCTGCTTCTACCAGAGTCAGAAAGGTAATCCTACAGTTTGCAGACATTCTGACTGACTCTGAACTGCTAGAGCAGAAAGGGAAAAAAACAAATACACTATATTGCCAAAAATAGTTGCTGTTCTGCCTTCACACGCATATGAACTTGAGTGACATCCCATTCTTAATGCATAGGGTATAATATGATATCGGCCCATCCTTTGCAGTTATAACAGCTTCAACTCTTCTGGGAAGGCTTTCCACAAGGTTTAGGAGTGTGTTTAAAGGATCTTTTGACCATTCTTCCAGAAGCGCATTTGTGAGATCAGACACCGATGTTGGATGAGAAGGCCTGGCTCACAGTCTCCACACTAATTCCTCCCAAAGGTGTTCTATCGGGTTGAGGTCAAGACTCTGTGCAGGCCAGTCAAGTTCTTCCACACCAAACTCACCCATCCATGTCTTTATGGACCTTGCTTTGTGCACTGCTGTGCAGTCATGTTGGAACAGGAAGGGGCCATCCCAAAACTGTTCCCACAAAGTTGGTAACAAAATTGTCCAAAATCTCTTGAGATGCTGAAGCATTAAGAGTTCCTTTCACTGGAACTAAAACTCCTGAAAAACAACCCCACACCATAATCCGCCTCCACCAAACTTTACACTAGGCACAATGCAGTCAGACAAGTACCGTTCTCCTGGCAACCGACAAATCCAGACTGATCTGTCAGATTGCCAGACAGAGAAGCGTGATTTGTCACTCCAGAGAACACGTCTCCACTGCTCTAGAGTCCGGTAGAGGTGTGCTTTACACCATGGCATCTGACACTTTGCATTGTTTTTGGTGATGTAAGGTGGATGCAGCTGCTCAGCCCTGGAAACCCATTCCATGAAGCTCTCTGTGCACTGTTCTTGAGCTAATTTGAAGGCCAAATGAAGTTTGGAGATCTGTAGCGACTGACTAGAGAAAGTTGGCGACCTCTGCATACTATGTGCCTCAGTATCCACTGACCCCGCTCTGTTATTTTACTACTTCATGGCTGAGTTGCTGTTGTTCCCAATTGCTTCCACTTTGTTATAATACCACTGACAGCTGACTATGGAATATTTAGTAGAGAGGAAATTTCACGACTGGACTCGTTGCACAGGTGGCATCCTATCACGGTACCACACTGGAATTCACTGAGCTCCTGCGAGTGACCCATTCTTTCACAAATGTTTGTAGAAGCAGTCTGGATGCCTATGTGCTTGATTTTATAGACCCATGGCCATGGAAGTGATTGGAGCACCTGAATTCAATTATTTGGATGGGAGATGAATACTTTTGGCAATATAGTGTATATTTTATATTGATGAACTGGTGTTTGCTAGTTATCTTAATATATCCAGTTTTGCAGAAAACAAACTGCTTGATCACTCCAAGCGGAGTTTTTCTAAAGCTATTGTGGATTTTATGAGTACAGCAACATTTATTAGACCGTTTTACCTTGAAAGCAGTGAAATGACTGAAAAATTGTGTACATACATCATTTATGGCTTTATTTATTTCAAACATGCACATTTCTTGGAAAGATCAGACTATACACTCTCTCTTTTGTGTCATGGTAAGCAAGCTGCTTTCTCCCGATTCACATCCTGCAGAACTCAGGAATTAAACAATCCAGGGTGGCATTTTAACCTTTAACTGTTAAAGGCTGCAGTTTCTTTAAAGGTTGCATTTTGATTTTGATGTATCATAAGCATTCACCAAAAGGCACAAAAACCCCATAGGGCTTATTTGAAGCATCTCATTCTCTGCTTCTGGTTAACATCTGGTGTGATTCCCGTTCATGTGAATACTGGCTGAGAGGGCATGAGCCAGAGGCTGTAGTCTGCCATGCTGCATGGCAGTGTAATGTGTAGTGATGGCGTCATTCAGGAATACCTATTCATGGCATCTAATTCATCAACACACTGATGGCTTACGTACAGGCAGCATAATTTGCCCCACCTTAAATAGGGCTCAATGGCAAGTGATTTATGAGTATGTCATCACTCCACAAAAAAAGCCTATTGGGCAAGGGTATGCTAGCTTGTGACCTGGATTCAGTACAGCAACATTTTGATATGTCAGTGTTCCCTGGTGGGTGTTATGTTTTTTGATTTTGCACCTGTGGTTTGACCATCTATTCAGTCTCATTTCTGGTGGTTGTGTAATAAATCAGGTATAACCTACGTCATGGTTATATGTAGAAGAAAAAGCACAACCCTAATCAGCAATACCCACCATTTCCATTGTTGCCTTGATAATGTTTGTTACATTTAAAGCAGCATTTTTTTTTGTTTATATTATGGTCTGAACAGTTAGAAATCCAACGGTGGTGGAACTCTAGAGCTCATATAGTGGTCAGGGTCATAGTGGATCCAGAGCCTAGAAGTGATGTGGAAACACATCATGAATGGGATGCCAGTCCATCACCAAGAACTTTTAGGCAATTGACAGAGGAAACCATAGAACCCAGAAGAAACCTCCACAGATAAGGAGAGAACATGAAAAACTCCAGACAGACAGTAACCAAAGCTCAGGAGTGAACTGGTAATCGTGGAGCTGTGAGGCAGCACCAACACGCTGTCAGGCTTTGAACAGGTGAAAGTACTAATTTTGTGTGAACAAACAGAACATGAGAATCTGAGTAGAGTGCCATTTTCATGACAATCCCCTTCATCTGTTGCAGTGTGGTGTAATATAACTGTCAGGCTCAGCTAAGCCTTGCACACAGTCAGCAGTAAAGGGTAATACTGAGCACACAGCGGCAGTCCCATGCTCCATTGGCCAGCCAGCATCTGGCAGTGGACATCCGCTATATCTTTCTCCAAATCTGTTTTCCATTCCCTCAGCATGAACCACGGCCTGATGGTTCTGACGTTTTCTAGTCAAGATTCCTTCCTTCAGACTCCAAATTCACAGGCCATGGCCCTGTCATGTCTGCTTCCAAAATCAGTCGTGAACTGTATCTATAATTTCACCCCTGCTTGGTTAATCCTTAACTGCAAAGCCTTTCTGTTTCCTTAAAGGTTGTAGTTTTAGCTAGGTGAACCATAAGCATTTACTAAATTACCATTAAGCCATTAAGCTGTCATGTGAGCAGGCCACTGAAATAAATTAACACACACCCCTAATTCATTCCTGCTCTTTTATCTGACCTCAACAACATTACAATAAGGAACATTCAATCCAGGGATCTAAATATTTAGTAACCTGTTATGGTAATGCATGAAAATTTGAAAACAGCAATCTGTTTTAATGGCTTTGCCTTTTGAAAGGCTTTAATTATTCAAGAAAGCCTGGAGTTCTGGAGATCTGCTCCAGGGCATGTCAAGGCAAGAGGACTGTGAAGCAAAACATGGATATTTATCATGGTTAGCAGGATGGAATGCTGACATTTCCCCATCATATTACCACCTAGTAAACTCCTTTCACAAATCATACCTTTTTCCTATCATAAGTCACCACTGAAGCAAAATAAGCAAGAAATGTGAATTAATTTCTCTATCTAACTATTTCTGGAAATTCACCTCCTACCTGTCTGTCTTTTAACTCTGGTTGTATCAGTTTCTAAAAAGCTCCTGTTTGCTTACTCAGACTTTTTTCCCCTCCCTTCCTCCGCACTCCTAGATATCCAGCAGCCCACTAGTGTTTTTAATCAATAGAGTTCAGTGGAGGCCCCAGGGGAGCAAGGCACGGTAGGTGAGGAGGTTAATGTGCTGGCAGTTTGAGATACGCCTGTGACATTTCAATCCAGCATCTGTTTTTATCGGGTCTGATTTAAAAGGTGGCTGACGGCGCCGTGTGGCCTCTGAAAACTGGAACTCCCGCTATGTGTGGTCCCGAACACCAGAGGTGTATTTCACTATGGAAATGTCACCTCCGAGTGGAGCATGCGAGAACTGCAGAGCCGCAGTGGTACCGTCTAATCAGCCTGTTTGATCTGATTTATTTTGACATGTACTGTGGCGTAACATGTTCAACAAGCGCCCACACGTGTGAGGGTCTGTATTCAAATTTTCATACCTCCGTAACTGAATAACCTTAAATGTTCTATGCAGCACCTCAGAGTGCAGGGTTTTCCGTCCTGCCTTTTTGCCACTTACCTAGCAGAAAAGGCGACTGTTTATATATTGCTTGTGCTACACCCAGATACAGATATGGGTATTCTGAGCACTAGATACAGTTTAGAACAGATACAGTGTCATTTGTGTTGAGTTACATTCCTACTTTCAAAGCAGAATGAATAAACAGTAAATGGCATACATCAAAGGACCATTATAATATGATTGGTAGATGAAGAAAAAGGAAGAGGGTGGTGATAAAAGGCAGAGAGCACAAAGAAGACATGAGAGAGTTTAAGAATAGCTAACAAATTATAATTATTTGGTGCAGATTAGCAGCAGATACACTCAGACTGCCACTTAAGTTCCATTTGATATGATATAAAGTACATTCGATATGATCTCTTTTTGCACCCACTGCAATTACCAGACGAACAACAGGCACAGTGTAAATAGACTGCAGCTTAAACGTTCCCTTTTCTTCTCCTTCGGTTCTGATATTGTCTGCAAGTGTCAATTATCAAGAAGAGAAAGGTGCAGTGAAAGAAGGTGGCTGCTCCAGTGAATACTAATGCAACCCAGAATATTTTTTTCCCATTTCTGTATCTGTAAATAGAAGAACGTTTGATGGGATATTTTGTCCTCTCTTTGAGCTTTGAGATGTTTCAAAACCTGAATATACATTATGACTCGAGCAGAACCTTTTGGATAGATCCTTTACAAACAAAAAACACAAAAGTAGATCTGATACTGGATAAAATGAAATAATGTGGAACCAGAGGTAAAGGCTTGAAAGGCAAAAGGAAATGGTCATAATGAGACGTCACAGATAAAGACCCCCCCTATATTAAAACATGTCTATGTTAAAATATTTTATTTAGAATATTATATATATATCCAGCATATTGGTATTAGTGCTGCATGTGATATTAGTTTGAGCCTGACATGAGTTCCTTAGAGAACATTTATGTGTATCTGTGCCCGCGTATGTTTTTGCTTAAAATCAAAGTGGGCATTGGCTAGACCTGAAGGTTTTTTTTTTTTGTTCGTTTGTTTTTGTTCTGTTTTATGGGGTCTATCACTCAGCTGTCTGGAACAT
The DNA here is from genome assembly GCA_025674545.1 of Hassar affinis. Classification (NCBI taxonomy): domain Eukaryota; kingdom Metazoa; phylum Chordata; class Actinopteri; order Siluriformes; family Doradidae; genus Hassar; species Hassar affinis. Next base: position 13,154,671 of record JAOVYV010000010.1, read on the forward strand.
GTTGGAAAAAATCCAAAGGTAAATGCCAGGAATGTCAACACGTTGTGTAAATTCTAACTCTGACAGTTCCTCACCCTCAGCTACATCATTCTAGTTCATTCTAGTTCTTGTTGTTTTTTTTTTCAGGAATTATTTTTTTAATTTTTTTAAAGAAATCAGTTGTTCTATTTCTAAAATACAATCAAATCAGTACCACTCCCCCTTAATTAAGTCATGTCCACTTGCCACCCATTGGAATTTCTCCCGTGTCGCACAATGGCTGCCAGTCAGGGTGATGCTACCACACGTTTCCTCTTCGTTTTGAACTGCTGCTCATGTAAGACAGCTGTGATAAGCCAGTGTCACTCCAATTGACATGGGTGAGAGCATATGCTGCCCATTCCACCCTGAAAGCACGGCCAATTTTGCTCTCTGAACTCCTGGCTATGGGCAACTATAGCATCACCCAGACCTGAACTAGAGATCTCCGGTTGATAGGATGATAGAGTGAACGCTTTGCCCTTGCACCACTCGGGATCCCATCACTAACATACAGGGGTTAGACAATGAAACTGAAACATTGTCATTTGAAACATTGTCATTTTAGTGTGGGAGGTTTCATGGCTAAATTGGACCAGCCTGGTGACCAATCTTCATTAATTGCACATTGCAC
>JAOVYV010000010.1:13212662-13224751 GCA_025674545.1 Hassar affinis
TTGGCCACCAGGCTGGTCCAATTTACCCATGAAACCTCCCACACTAAAATGACAGGTGTTTCAGTTTCATTGTCTAAACCCTGTATATTTAATTCAATGTTACGTCAATAACAAAAGTTGAAAAACAAAAAAATAGTATATGACAATATATTACATTTTCTCAAAAACTGAAGAAATTGTAGAAATTAGCTGCAAAAACAACTGTGTGCATTCATGACTGCTTTTTGAGCACCATTTACTTCAACAGAGCTGTCCCAAAAGTGAAGAAGAAAAATATCACTGATACAATGAGAACAACATAAACACCAAATATCAAAAATAAACATTAAAACAATTTCAAGCTTCAGGAATCCGAATGACAGAAGAACAGCGCCTTCCTTTTTAGGTCCATGTTCTTCATTTTTGCCTGTTCTGTGTCAGGTTTGCATTACATTTTGCTCTGAGTCATGTTGCTCCATGATTGTTTTTGTTACAGCACGCTGCTAGTAGCTCCTAGCTCTGATCTTATTGACATAAAGTAGCTGCCAAAATTGGCTTTTTTGGCTTTATATAGAGGTTTTTTCTATATTAGATGTACAAAAATTTAAGGAGTGAAAAGAATTGCAAGTAAAGTACATACACCAAATAATACTTAATTATACACTGAAGTATCAAAAAAACTAGTACTGGAGTATATGCAAAATACATAGCAGCACCACCTATGGACATCATTGGCTGCATCCACCAGTGTGTATATAAAGCGAAAGACATTTATGGAAGCTTCTACAGCTGTTTCTGCCATGAGAATGGCAAGTTATCCCAATTTTACGATTTTCAACACAGTTTAATAGTTAGAGCTCCTGAGATTCAGTTCATAGCATTTCAGACAGCAGCATGGCTGTAAAAAAAACATAAAAAAGGGAGAACATAACCAGCATCAGCTGAACAGTTTCACATGATAGGTGTGCGACAATTCCTCAAGTAACATCAGAACACAATGCTGGGGCCTCAACAAACATCAGCGTGAGGACTGTGCATCATTCCTATGGGGGACCTACCAACAAGTGACTGGTATACCAGTTTTTTTGGTGCTTCATAGTAGTAGCAAAGTAATATTTATTATTTATTAATAAGTACAATTTTTTTTACTATATACTGTATTACAGTGCAATTACTTTTCACTGGACTACTTTAAATCCCATTTGAACAGTGGGTAATCCATCAGGCTCTATTACATTGTGATATAAACCCACGCAGGAACACAAAATACTATTTTAGGCCATTACAAAACATCAAGCCACTAGTAAAAACTTGCATTGATTTCCTCTTGAAAATGCACTGGCGTGTTGTTACTTATTTTCTAAGAAGGTGTGATGACAAGTCTGTGTTTCCAAGCTCCAGCGGTGCAATCAGTTAGTGTGTGGAACTTATTCACATGAAGTCATGCTGAGGCAGGTTTTACCTGGAGAAGTGGTTTTATGAACCATTATGGCTATAATTTTCTACAGCCCTCTCACTGGTTAACCCTTTTTTTTCTGTTGGCAGTGTGTATATTCAGGAAACGTGAACGTAGGGTTGTGAGTTCAGATTACAGGAGCATTTGAGCAAAACACTTAGCCTTTAACCTGGCTCTGTGAGTAGACTGGATATTGCTTCATTCATTCTTGTATGTTTCTTTGGATACATGGATACATCAATCATATGTGATTATATGATATGCCAAGTTGTTATAGACATACCACATGTTAGAATTGTGGTTATTGTTTTGAAATTTACGAGATCCAAAGTTTTAGACCATACAGGACCCATGACTACTGTGACTATTTATACTAGGTGCAGTACACCTAGTATAACTATGTGAAAATCAATAAAAGTGCATCATAATGTCTTGAAATGTTGAAGAAAGGTTACGGACAAGCTACCGTATCATCACCAGATCATTTATCAAGAGAGTCCAATTTCCTGAACAGAGTGATCACAGGAGATGATCGAGTACAATCATGAGACAAAAAGACAAAATGCTGACTGGCACACATCATCATCTCGTTTAAAGAAAGCTCGCATGAGCAAAACAAAAATCAAGTCACTGTACGTCAGCTGTTTGGATTCTCAAAGGATCATCCATAAAGAATTCGTAGCAGAAGACCAAATGGAAGTAAATGGAACATTTTACCTTGGAGTTTTGGAGCGTTTGAGGAAGATGGTTTTACATCTTCAGATCGCCTCTTAATGGATCAATGCACCAACTAGCACTTCACTGGCTGTGCGAGAATATTTGGCTGAAAAAAACATTTCAGTCCTTCCAACATCCACCCTACAGCCCCAGTTTAGCTCTGTGTGATCTCTCCTTCTCATTACTTTCTGGACAGACCTCTCATTACTGGATCACATGGCAAACTAGGATATCTACAACCGTGTATCTGTTCTGTTGTTCAGTGCTGGTTTACACAGCAGCGACGCAATTACACCTAAAGCTATGCACATCAGGCAGAACTTATTCACAATGCTAGTGACTGTGCTGTCAGGCTGCAGTTTACTTTTTCAGGCAGAATGTAAATTTTCATAAACATTGTCAAAGCAACTGTTTGTTCCTTGTCTGCCTTTAATATTGGTGGCCGGCAGAGTACTTTATCAACATGCCATCTTTTATAGTCAAGCTACAGAACCATGAGTGCTGTGCAGAAGCTGCAGGGAAATTTACACAAAACTCAAGCAGTCTGACACTATATAAAATCCCTAGCTGCAGATGGACACTGACAGGTAGACATACACAATAACACACATACACACACTTCTAGCTATTAGGCTGTCCCCCAATCTGGATGGATTTTGCAGAGCCTTAGATGCTTTTCCCATTTGAAAGCTGACCCCTCTCTCTCCCTCTCCCTCTCTCTCTCTCTCTCTCTCTCTCTTTCTCTCTTTTTTCTCCTACATGTCTTCTAGACAGGGCCTTGGAGAGTTTGTATTCACAATTCATACTGTCAGATGTGTTTACCTAACACAGGACTCAGCCTGCATTAATTTACCACTGACTCTTTCTTCCTCACTTTCTTTTCCTTTCCCACCTTTTTTATCCTATTCATTCTATCATTCTCTGTTCTTTTTAGTTTCAAGCTTGCTCTGATTACACCAAGTGGTTTGCTTGCATTTTGGCCTTGACACACCTTGTGTGTGAGTTATTCCCCAGACTGTAATAAAGGTGCTACCCTTTATTGTCATTTCTCCCAGACTTTACCAGGCGTTGTTCATTTGATCCTGTATTGGTGTGTGTTTGTGTGTGTGTGTAGATGGGTGTGTGGGTGTAAGATGTGTTTATCTGCCTTTGTACATCTGTGAGAAAAATTGTGAAAGGGGTCTTAAAAGAGTAATAGTGTCAACAAATAAAAGTTTTGAAAATGAAAAATCACATGGTTCCTCATTGTGTGTGTGTGTGTGTAGAAATAAAAGACCTCTGTTGGCAGCTGTTCTGTTATTTCCTTGGATTCGCCTGGTCTGTTGTAAATCACTGTCATACTTGTCTGTTGTAACGACATAAACCAGCTGCCTTACTACCATGTGAGGGTATTCATCTGTGTTCTCAGCTTTCCTGCTATGTGTGTGTGTGTGTCTGTGTGTGTGTGTGTGTGTGTTTGTGTGTTTGCATGTGCACTTATTTATGCATTCCCTCACCCCATGACCCATGTACTGCACTCCAGAATATGGTGATTGAGAGAAAAAGTGTGCATTTGCTACAGCAAACACATTCTCACAGTTTGGCTACCCATGACCTCTAAACTTGCATCCAGCAATAAAAATAGATACGAGGTCTACAAAACTGTGTTTCTTATGAAAACAAGGGTCAGAAGTCACCCTCGTCTGTGCAGTCAAACACTGAAACTGCCTTGCTGATGCAATTCTGGAGTTGTCCATGTAATCCCTTCTCATCAAATCTCTCCACAGTCAGGTGTTTCCACATGGTCTGCCAGAGGAGTTCACGCTGGTCTTCACCCTGCTGTTGAAGGCCAAGGCTCTGAGGGATAACGTCTACCTTTTCCAGATATCTGATGAGCAAGGGTACCCACAGGTACTGAATCATATTCCCTTTAGTCTACTTTCTACTAAGACACCTCAGAAAGTTACAGTTTGTGCAATCACCCAATTATTAGGTAAATCAATTATTTATGCTTATTCTAGCAGTTCCTGGTTGTTGGGTTCCACGGTAATTTGCTTCCACCTAAATTTGTGTAACTAGTAAAATATTTATTCTCATTTAGTTTCTTTTTAACAATGACATTACTGCTCCATCGTGCTTCAATCGTGTTTTCTCCATCAGAGCCTTCTGCATGAATAATTGTAATTATTGTATTATGTTTGGTTATCAAACACAGCAAACTGAGGTTTAACTTGGTTAATCTCATTAAAATGTAGTCGTAAGTATTACAGTGCTCATTCTAATATGTATTCATTTTTAGATTTTGTTTGGCATGGACTTGGACAGCAGACTGTGTAATCTGTGTAATCTAACACTGCAAAAAGTGAGAGAAAGAACAAAAAAGAAAGTACCAAATATCAAATTTGTAGCATAAGGAGTTCTTGAGATATAGATATGTGTCAGTTGCAGCACCTCCTATGGATAAAATGTCATGAAGTTTGGCAGGCATCTAAAGAATGGTATAGTGGTGCAGGGTGTGAAATTTTATGAAGTTTGAACCCTTATATCACAAGATATTGACTAGTGAATTGCTCAATTTTTGTTTGAACATTATTCACTAGGTGGCCCTACTTCCCAAATGAATCTAGGGTATGAGCTAGAGTGATGTGCCAACTTGCCATAAAAAGTTCAGAATTTTTAGCAAAATCTATTTTGAATTTCTGCTCAAGAAGAGCTTTAAGCCTTGCAAACCATATATTTTACAACCCCAATTCCAAAACAGTTGTGTAAAATGTAAATAACAACAGAATGGAATGATTTGCAAATCTCATAAGTCCATATTTTATTCAGAACACAGTACATATATCAGATGTTGAAAGTAAGACGTTTTACCATTTCATGAAAAATATTAGCTCATTTTGAACTTTTATGAATGCAATGTATCTCAAAAGAGTTGGGATGGGGCAACAAAAGGCTGGAAAAGTAAGTGGTATTAATATAAAAAAAACAGCTATGGGAGCATTTTGCAGCTAAGCTAAGCTACATAAAAGAAAACAGTAAACAGTAAGAAAATAAAGAAAGTTAAGTCTTGGAGAATCTGCCACAGCTCAGGAGACGGGTTTCATGGATGACATTAGGTGGTGGTTATAGTAACTCTGCTTTTACATCAGTCTATATGATATCCTGTTGTTGCTTATTTAAGTCATGTGATAATTTGTTCAGTACTTTACCTAAACTTGATGAGAGCAAAATTGTTTTTGTTTTTTTTTATCCATTTGCTTTAGCTGTTGGGGGGTCAGGCTGGAAATGTAGCCATTCGTTGGTCATTTCTTTCATTGGTCAGATTTACAGCACTGGATAAGACATTGTAAACAAGCCAACTGTGTGTAGCTATAAAAAAATAACTCCACAGCATGGAGTCTGAACTACATGCCGTAAATGATTAGATAGTTGTATAAATATCATGTTTAACACTGTAAATCCAGTGCTCCTTCTTTGTCAGTCACCGAGGGGCTATTCTTGCTCAGTTTGCACATTGTGGTGTTCAGATCTACAAGAAGCACACTCAGAATACACAGACCTTTTGGTTCAGTCGGGTCAGTTGAGGGTCAAATTGCTTTCTCACTCCAATCGGATCATGCTACAGTTCACATCACCCTCACAAAAAGAACAACACTATTTGAAATAAATGGCAAAAGAGTCAACAGAACATGTTATTTATGTATATATTCTGTGCTGAAGAATGGATTTGTATTATATCTGCGCATTATTAAACTGCACTTTTAAAAGTGGCCTTGAATCAGACAAGACAAACCATTAATTGCAGCTACGTGTGTGACTATTAATCAAAACACCTCTAGTCTTTCTCTATGATACAGATACAGGTTATTGGTTTTGGTCCCCGCTCTATCATTCGTGCCGGCGTTCACCATTAATTTCGAGACAAGTCTTTCATTAAATCTCATCGTGTGAAGTAAACCAGGTGCCCATTTATTGCCTTGCTGATAATTAGAGCTTAAAGACCTCTGAAGTTAACGAGCTAGAACTTATCCTTAACCCTTATTCAGTCTGTGTTGTTTAAAACATACAAATGAACCTAAAGAATTCAAGTCTCTTTTATACAGCTCTCGCTGGACCTGAATGGGCCGGAGGGCACGCTGGCACTGCGGACGGCGTCGGCGGGTCAGGCTGACTCGACAACCGGGTGTGTGTTCGATGGAGAAGGCGTGGAGTCTCTGATGGACCTGCGCTGGCACAAAGTAGCGTTGAGTGTGCAGAAGAGCGCAGCATCTCTTCACGTAGATTGCAGCTCTATTGAGACGAAGCCACTGGACCCTCGGGGCCACGTCCCGATTACCGGACACACGCTGATGTTTATGAGGGCCAGCAATGCTGCTCCTGTCGAGGTACAGTGCTCTATTCACTATGCAGCAAAAGAATTTCCCTTTCACTATCATATTCTGTTTGGCGTAGATGTACCGTGTTTTAATGTACATCTGAGGTTCTTACATCCGACAATTCTGGATGTATGGAAAAATATAGCTTTGGAATTGAAAGTCAGAAATGGAAAAGGATAAAGTGTTACTCTTAAATCCACTATTTACTTTTTATTTACTTTTTTGGTGTTCCAAATTGCATTATTTATGTTCCCTTTTTGCAAAGCAGGTAATTACCTTTTAAAAGTAATGAGTAAACAACCTTTAAGCTTGAAATTCAATCAGGAATGTTTTGAGAGTTTTATTATTGTATTTTGTTTTTCACAAAAGGAAAGGGCAAAACATGCACGTATTTGTTTTTTTTTTACCTCATTAATTAAAGAAATATGAAATATTTAAGATGCTGGCAAAGTGTGTATAGAGAAGAGATATTTTGTTTTATATAAACATGATTTTAGAGAATTTGATCTGCGCACATCAAGTAAAAATAGTATTGCACCACTTTGAGTAAAAATTAAAAAATGAGACATTTTGGCCCAACATAATGGCAAACGTGGAGAGAAATGATCTGTGTTACCTTGCGTGACAGGGGAAAAAGGAGAGCGGCAGCTGACTTCCTGCTCCCCTGCTAATTGTGCAGAACATTTCTAATCGTGTAGAAATGTTTCTTCGTGGATACTGGTTGCCTCCAGGCTCAGTCCAGGCCTTTTGGAAATGTGTGTGTGTGCTCTGGAAAGTTATCTAAGAAAATTTCTGCAGAAGGATAACCACAGGCGTTAGTCCTTTGGGTTTATGTTCCTCAGCTCTGTAAAGCCATGATGAAATCAAACCCTAAGAGTCTGTCTTAACAAGCTTCACCCATGATTTATGAATCAATTCCTTCTTCTTAATCACAGCAAGTCCAGACACATGCTCAGCTGAATGATCAATTAGGTAGTCGTATAGTATGTACTATAAGTGCTGGTTCACACATGGTATAATCAGAATCAGAATCAGGTTTATTGGCCAAGTATGTTCACACACACAAGGAATTTGTTTCCGGCTGTTTGTGTCTCTCTAGCAATAACAGTATACACATACTCTACATATAACTTACACACAATACACAATATACAGAAAACAAAGGTATATACAGTATATGTAGACTATATAAGGACATTTCAATACAGTGTGCTTAACCATGTTATTCACAGAATAGCACAACTGGAACACAACTGGCCCAGATTGCTCTTTACTTTCACTGACTGATCATATATACAGAATTAGTGTAGTAGTAGAGCACGGCATGTAGGTCTTTTTTTCTTTAATGATAACTGTCATGAGCTAAACTGTATATTTTGTGAAATATATGAAATATGTAAAGAAATAAGCTGGTTAACAACTATTTAGATTTGGTTAATTTAAAAAGAAAAAACGTTTCAATGTTCCATCAGCATCTACGCTGGGAAAGTCCTTCATATTCAGAATCATTGAATTGATTTTCTGGGTCTAGTTCACGTCTTTGAGATTAGAAATCATGTCCACAGTTTAAACAGATATGCTGATGGAGCACATATCTGCTACCCTTACAGCTTCATTTAAGTTTATTTAATAGTTTTAACCCTAAAAATATCCTTTCTGGTCTTGAGTGTCTGCCATTAAGATTTCTTTTAAGGGACAGCACTATTAATTAATTAATTAATAGCATTATATTTATGGACTGGATATTAGCCTTGAATAGCATTCTGTGGTTTTTAGTGTATTTAAATCATGATATCAATTTTGGTGTCAAACAGTGGGGCTGAACTTAATACGGCTCCTCACTCAAGCCAATATCACACAAGTCCAGGATCAGAATCAGATGCAATTGAGACACACATCAGTTTTCCACAGACTCCATCCTACATCTCCCATGCACATCTGCCATTCAGCCATCTAAGTAATCATTAAGTTTGTAGTAATACTTGGGTGTAACTCAACATCACACATGCTTTTGTTAATTTATTTAGGCTGCTTATTCATTGTAGCTCTTTATAAATTGCTTTGGGGTGCATTTTTACCTCCTGTTTTTTTTTTATTTTTACCTTAATTACTTTTCTAGTTTGTTGTTAGGGGTAAGTTTTACTTCCCTTGAATTGCTGCATGCCACATGCAAAGACATTCCTTGGTGCTGAAGCTCTTGGTGTGGTGCTGCTTCAGGGATGCAACATTGAGCTGCTTATGCAAGCTGTCTGAATCTTTTTAACCTGCTAATAAGCTTGCATAAATGAAAAGCAAGGTGTTCCACACCTACTCATGTCACGTAGAGGTAGCATGAATGAACCAGTGAGCACCAAGCATCCAATTGGCTCCACTGACTTCAACACTTTTGTGTCAAATCTTCCTCCATAAACTTTTTTTTCCTTTCCAGCATTGTTCAATCACTAGTAATGAAAAGAAAAAAAAGAATCACAAAATTAAACTGCTGTTCGTTGTTTGTTTCTGTCAGATGGACATTCAGCAGGTGGTGGTGTACTGTGACCCGTCTTTGGCCATCCAGGAAGCTTGCTGTGAAATTCCAGGAGCTCGGGTAAGTAGGTCTCAAAGACGTATATCTGTCTAAAATAAATTTTCTCGTACAGTGAGATTTTGCCTGATGGCTTTATCTAAAAAAAGAAAGACTAATCATTTGGACAGGATACAACTGAGTAAGTGAGGATCTGGCTTCATGCAGCTTGGCAGGGTTTGGATTTAAACTCCTGACCTTGCAGTCAGTAGCCCAAAGCCTTAACCGCTGAGCCATTACTTTCCTAAAACACCAGAACTGAAAAGTCTGACCCAAATTTCATTTTGTACTGTATTGTGTACTGATATGTGTGCTTGCAATTATTATCTTAATGATTATCTTTAAAGGAAGAACTTGTCTTGAAGGTGCAGTTAAATTGTGTAATGGATGGCAAAAAACATCCTGATTTGATACACAATAGTGTTTTATCTCTCTCATGTGCCCCTTTTCACAAGAAGCAAATAATAATTTTATATCAAAGATTCCTGAACATGGTGAATAGTAAAACCAATTTCTGTATGTCAAAATAACAACATGAGAATAATATACACTTAAACTGAGTATATTAGCATCCAGTGATGCCAGGACTGTGGCTTTTAATCCAAATTGGTTTAGTTTTGGAACTTTTATTTTTTTTTATTTATTTATTTATTTATTTATTTATATTTTTTAATTGTCATCTACAATAGACCCCAGCCACCCAAACCTTAGTTAGACCTTAGACCGAAGAAAATATTTAAATTGTATCAAATCACTTTTCATACACTGACACAATTTTATTTTATTTTATTTACATTTTTTAATTGTCATCTACAATTTAAAAATAGACCCCAGCCACTCAGACCTTAGTTAGACCTTGGACCCAAGAAAATATTTAGATTGTATCAAATACCTTTTCATACACTGACACAATTTTATTTTATTTTAGTTTATTTATTTATTTATTTATTTATTTATTTATTTTATTTTATTTTATTTTATTTTATTTTTTAATTATCATCTACAATTTAAAAGTAGACCCCAGCCACCCAGACCTTAGTTAGACCTTAGACCCAAGAAAATATTTAGATTATATCAAATTAGATTTCATACACTGACTATGGCAAACAAAAGTCAGTGTATAAGGAGATTAAGGTGTAGACAGCATGTGTATCCTGTGATAGCATATCTCAAATACTGCAAATCAGAAATGCACACACACTACAGTGAACTTGTTTTCCTTGCAAAGACTGAGAAAAGGTCTATGTGCCTCACTTTCCTACATTTAGGGTTAGTTAAAGGTCCTTTTATATGGTTTCTAAAGACTTTGCTACTAACTCTGCTAGTATCTTAGATATTAAGAGTAATCATTTATTTCAGTTTAATACTGATTCCTTGCAGAAAATGTATTTGGTCTCAGTGTAGTTGATATAGAGTAGCTCGTCTGCATTGGTAGTTATTATAATATGTATATATATTTCAACAGATTTGTGTATAACATCATATAACACCGTGATGTAATGATAATTTCCTTGTTGTTAATCAAAATTGTGATAGATTTGATTACCGCAGAAGAGTGAGCTTGCATGGCGCACAAGTTCACTGTATTTCTGTGTGTGTGTGACAGAAATTTTTTTTTTTTCTTTTATTGTAATGTGTGTATTTTATGGAAATGTACTTTTAGAATAAAATATACAGTGCTCATTATTTATATCTCAAAAAAATATTTACATGGATTTTTTTTTGATAAATAGACTAAAATGTAACTAATGTTTCATTTAAACCTCATTTTTGAAGCTTAGTCAGACTGTTCTGGCAAATTACTCCAATATATCGATAGTTTCGCTTGAGCACACAGCAACCAAAGTTTTTGTTTAAGAGTCAGAGAAAAAGTGAGATTGTCGTCAGGAGAGAAATGAGTCTCATTAGGCACCGGACATGCACGATATTTCTGCTGAATTATGCAGCAAGATGAGAATACAAGCATGGCTGCATGTAGGAAAGAATGGAGTCTGATATGTTTTTTTGATCCAGGGGATCTGTAGGGATCCTCTTGGCATTTTATTTTGCCAGGAAGATTGGATAAGCTGATAAAAGTCATGTTCATGACAGCTGGGGAATCAGTAGCACATGCGTTAAGCCTCCGTCAATGGAAACATGCAAAGCACACACAGTGTCTTGGAAGTGAATGCAAAAAAAAAAATTTCGAAACATCAGTTTTACGGTTTCAGATGAAGACTCAAGCAGTGTTGCATCATGGCATCAACTTACATAATGATGCTGGGAGCCAGAACTGGGCTTGAGTCATCCGTATTTTTTTAAACCAGTGACTAAAATGTAGCGTGATTCTTTTTTCCCTGAAAATTGATCAGAGCTCTGACAGGGTTCAGCTTGCTGAATTGCTAACTTTCAGAGAAACGCTTCGTTCCCATGGTGCTCCTGCCTACGCAAAAAAAAGCATCCAGCATCCTGAATAAACTAGAACTAGAACTAAGCAAAATAAAGCCTTCAGGAAATGCTTCCTGTATGAGAGTAAAAGAGGCCACGGGACAGAAAGTACAATTGGATCGGCTCTGTTTAGAACAGGGCGTCTTTTAGGATCAGAAAGTTTGTTAAAACTCTGCTGATGCAATGAGTACTAGATACAGTATCACACAACAGTATGTCACGCTTTACCAGCACGGTGTGACATAGCCCATGATGACACAGATTGTCTTTCTATAACAGCAGAGTAGGAATCCTCTGATACTACTGCAGTTTGCTAACTACTTACTATTATTATTAACTAATTATTAACATAATAATAACTGATAGTAGGGCGACACGGTGGCTCAGTGGGTAGCACTGTCGCCTCACAGCAAGAAGGTCCCGGGTTCAATCCCCGGGTGGGGTGGTCTGGGTCCTTTCTGTGTGGAGTACTCCGGGTACTCCGGTTTCCTCCCACAGTCCTGCACATGCACGTTGACGTGCACGTTAGGTTGATTGGCGTCTCTAAAGTGGCCCTAGTGTGTGAGTGTGTGCGCGAGTGTGTGTGCCCTAC
>JAOVYV010000010.1:13265799-13276641 GCA_025674545.1 Hassar affinis
TTTACTGAGCGTCTTGGAGAATCTGCCACAGCTCTTCTGGAGACTTTGACTGTCACACTTACTTCTTTTTTTTTGTATGTAAAACCCAGCAGCACTCTTTATGTTTTTTTTTTTTTGTCTGAAAAGTGCTCTGTTATGTAATGTGTTGCTTTCATTACTGACATACAAACATTTTTTGTGTAATTTTTTTTGTTGGAAATGTAATGTTTGGAAATATAAAATCTTTTTGTTCTGACTCAGTAATGCAGAACTCCAAAAAAACCTAAGAATAACAAAAGTTGTACCTAAAAGCAATAGGGTGCCTAAAACGTTTGCACAGTACTGTATAGATATGTATGTATAGCCAATTTTGCCTCCGTTATTAGTAGTAGTAGTAGTAGTATGGCTTTCAGTGGCTTTAAAACACTGTGAAAGTACAACAAATTTGGGGGGAAAATGTTTTATTGTGTTAATAGGTCAGTATGTATAGATGTGTGTTGTGGTCTCTTTGGCTATTTGAACATGATTCTATTGGAAATCATAGCAGCCAGATACATGAACTCCTGTACTGCTGTGTGTGTTATGAAACAATGCTTTGCCATGTTAAAAATCATGATTAATTATATATTTGATAAATATATGAATTATGTTGTAATAAATACACCATGGTATAAGAAGTACAGTCCAAAATGTTACTGACCATTAATTCCTTTGGATTAAATCTTCAACAAGTTTCATAATGAAAGTATATTTGAACATGCTCCAGTATCAGTGTGGATTGCACTTAATATAAATTAGCATAAATAATGTATATTGAAATCGTCCTGAATATACTTTCTGACTTCTGACTCTTTTCTAGATTCCAGTAGACACAGAGTCGTCCGATAGAAAAAAGGTTCGTATCAGTGTAAGAACATTTATTAAATTCTTCATCTTTTTAAACTTATTCCTGTGCCTACAAACATACTATACTCTACACTGACCTAAGTTCAGTCTTTAGTCTGTCCATCATTCCCACGCTTTCCATATGGCATTTTACTTCAGACTGGGACTGAAAAGAGCTGTGCTAAAAGAGCTGAACTTTGACAGATTATATTAGTATCTATTGTGAAGCTCAGTTGGAACTTGTGAAATTTTGAACTGCACATTGATCTGAGACAAAATATAAGAAGCACTAAAAACAGAGCGCATTCCAATTTGAGTCGTCGTTTTTTCTGCATTGATGTCAGCAGATGGTTTTTGATTTAGAATAAACATAGAGGATGGTGTTGCAAGGTTATTTATATGACAATATGTAAAAGTGTACAGTAGGTTATGTAAGAGTTAATTATGTTCCTATGAAAGAATGTCCCAAAGTGATTTATACCTCATATACACAGTAATTAATCAGTGATTGAGATTTGTAATATTTTAATGAGCATAATGCTTTTTTCTCCTATTAATGAAATGGGCTTTCTACCATTCTTTGGAGTAGCCACATCTTTATCTGGCAAAGGTGTTTATGCCAGATGACCTTTTTGATTGAACCCTCCCATTAACAGGGCTTGGGACCGGTACTGTGTGTACATTGCACCCCTTGGTGGCTGGGTTGAGCAGCGGGTTAAGGGGCTTGCTCAAGGGCCCAAAAGCAGCAGCCCCAATGTCCTTGCTTGAACCCCCGACTTTCCAATCAACAACCCAGAGACCTGAACTTCCGGGCTGCCACTGCCCAACACTGGGCTTTTTAATTATTACCAAGTTATCACTTATGTCATTCCTTCATCTGACATAAGCCAGTCTTTTCTTTTATTCTGTCTTGAAGTTATTAAGAATGCAAGAGCTTTTCAAGGTGCAAACGTGTTGACTCCTTCCAGATTATGATTAGATTATGTGGAGTTTTACGCATGCACATCCCAGTGAAAGAGCTGTTAATGTAGAATACTATAACCTAACCTAAACATACTTAATGGTGCATTAATATAAACGTTTCATTTAAATTAGAGTCAAAACTATTGTCACAGCCATGCTGTTAGGGGAAATGAATCAACGTATTCTAAGCAATCCGATTTGAAAATTCTGCAGTACTGTGGTGTGTATATATAGTAATATACAAAAAAACATTGGTGACTTTTTTTTTTTAACGATTCAATAGTTCAGCATCCATGTGGCTTAATTGCATTTTACTCTCAGGAGGCAGAAACTTGAGTGACCAAAAGTAATTATTCATCTCATGTCATGGGGTCAGTGGTCACTGAGGCATTAACGCCAATAATGTTTGCACATCTTAAACTTCAACTCTATCCATTCGTCATGCTCTGCAGTACTAGTGATTCGTTTGGTCTCAGAGCTAATATGAGTGCATTTTATTTGGTTTCTGTTCATGCTTGCTGAACTGTGTAATGAATAAAGTACTCCCATGGGTGTGCCTCAGCGCGACACTAGACACTTTTCCTTGCAAATACCTCTATATGCTGTATATTGTTTTCTAAAAGGAAGCAGTGTGAGTACCTTTCAGTAGTTGAATGTCTGTCATGCATGTGCTCTGCCGTAGATGGACTGTAGTGACTGTTCCAAAGGCCTGCCAGGGGTGCCTGGTGTACCTGACACTAAGAATGACAAGAGAGATCATGGCAAGCCTGGTGTTATTTCTTTAGATGGATGTGAGAAGGTAAGTGGGTTTTTTACTGCATTTTTTAAATCACTGTTCTGTAACATTGTGTGTACTATTTTTCCTCATTAGTTTCATGGAATTTTAACTATAAATCTATATTTTGTAATACTTTATAACTGGAACCTTTAAAATACCCAATAGAGATGATCTTCAGAGATGATTGGCAATACAGTGCATATGAGACTGAGGTCATATGACAAACACCAATATTTTTAGATTTTATATATATATTTCATGGCCACACAAGTAATGATATGAGGCTTCTTATTTGGCAGCTGACTGCTAAGTAAGAATTCAAATTAGCTTCTAGTCACACAGTCCTTGATGCACTTTTGTGCAGATTTTATTTATTTTATATATTTTTTTTTTCATTTTACGTACGAATGCATACAAATGAGCTTGTAACATAATCCCTGGTTATTACTCTTCAGTGTCTCGAGAGGCTACAGGAAGAGCAACCACAGAGTCCTGTGAGTGTACTTAAATCAGCCTAAACACTATCTTTAAACCCATCTTTCATCATGGGAAGCATTGCTTGCTTCAGTTCATCCTTATGTCAACATAATTCAGCATGCTGTGTCTGTTTACTCTATTCTAGAATACCAACAGCCCTTGCCCAGGTGTACCAGGATCACCGGGCATGACAGGGCAACCTGGAATTAAAGGAGATCCGGTGAGAGAACGGCCATTTCACAAAACATGTACACTTTTTTTTTTGCAGAACAGAGTCTTTTTATTACCAACATATTTGACAGACGGTTTAATAATATGGTATACATTTAGGGCCTTTGCTCACCAAATCCATATGTTTTGTATACACTTGTTTTTCCATCCATCCATCATCCAAGAAAGTTCATTCATTACACATAGAAACCTTAAACACTGAGCCTGATTTGTTTTATTATTCTATTAATTTCACAAATTCACAGTATGAGACAAAATGGAGTTGTCAAGCAGTGTGATGGCAACCAATGTGAGATTGTATTTATTTTTAAACATGTGACAATTACTGATGAAAAATACTGGCTTGCTGTGCAAAAGCCTTTAGTGTCCTCTTACTGGTATGTGACACAGGTGCCCAGCTCCGGGTGATATGTCCCAAATACTAGACTGCATGTCTAATTAATGTTCTCACTAAAACATCTGCCATTTTGAGTTGCTGGGTTGGATAATTGTATTGAGTAGTTAAGAAATCATAATGACTAGCTTGCCATTTGAGCCAGATGCTGGTTTAATTCTTAAACTAGAACATACCAATCCAACATTTGGTTCAGTTTTCAGTTTTGCTGCAGTGTCACTGGATAGAACACTAAAACACTAAAAAGTATCCACTGACAGACAAGAGGCACCCATTGACGCAGCACATGGTTACAGTAAATGTATGGGTTATATTTTACCTTTATCTATTAGAGCAAAAGATTAGATTAGTTTAGATCTGTTTTCATGTATAAATCATTATTATTATGCATAAAAACCCTCCATGTTTTTCATGTTATAGAAGCTACAGTCAACCACAAGAAAAAAGCAGTTTAGTTTAATTACACTTTAATACAAAATAACCTAATTTTTTTTTCATCAACTAAACTTTGTCTTTGTTGTTAAATATGTGTCATGTATATAATTGTGGTTTGTTCAACACTGGATAACTGGAAAAGGCAGTGAGAATCACCTCGATACATTCATATGCACACACACAGCAATGTGACTGTATCACATAGTATAAATATATATCTAAATTCTGTTGTCATATAGCCAGCATTGCCCAGCTAAGTGCTATTTCCAAATAACAGAACCCTGGGGAGCTCTGGAGTTCATTAGGTGTTCATAGAACCATTGTTGAGGGTGGTGAGATCACACATTAAGGGTGGTGAGAAACTGACTGACCTTAGGACTGAAAGTTATGGGAAAGGTACTCATACCCATTGCATGTGGACCCCAGTACAAGGGTGAAAATCCATGACAAGAAGCATCAAGCATTGCAGACAAAGGTCCCTTGCTCCCTTTTGACAACTTTATGAGCCCCTGTCCATGAGCATCATCAACGGTTTTATGATTTTGTGATGTGCTGCAATGGCCACTACACACATCTGTGATGTAGTCTGGGACATTACACTGTGTAGCTGTCCCTGTTGAAAGGATAGTAGTTTTGGAACTAGGATATGCATTGGATATTTGAGTGTATTCCATTCACAGACCTCAACCCACAGGAGCAGGTCATTTGACTGAGAGTGTTAAATCATTCTGTCCATTTGGGCCAACAAGTATTTTCAGAGAGGAATCTACTTGAGAGCAGCAGTAAAAACCAAGGCCTTGTGGGTAACTTTGAGGCTATAAGGAGGACTACTCTGTGGACTACTCTATTACTACTCTGTGGTCTGACTTTTATGCAAAGTGAACAGAATCAGTGGAAGATCCAGAAAAGAATATAGCATACACTGAGGCTAGGTGAGAGCCCTGGCCTAGAAGATTGTTCAGCTCTGCCATAGATAAACACAGTCAACAGTGATTGAATTTCACCTCAGAAAAGAGGTCCATATGTACCTTGCCAAAATTCCCATATTTGGGATGTAGGAGTTGTCATTGCACATAGAGGTCTGCCCAAATTCTGTTGGCGGGTGAGATACTGTGTGCAACACTTTAGTGTGACAGGGTGTCTAGCATTCTCAATGAAGCTAGCTTCACACTGATGAATTGCATGGCCTTCAGTACTAGGCAGCTTTTTATGAGATCTCAGTGAGAGAGAAAATCATGTGTGTGAGAATAGTCATGGAAACATAATGTTAACATAATGTTACATATAGTAACACCTGTGGTGTTAGAAAGGTTGGGTAGGGTATTCCATTTTTAACTGGAATGCCTATCCTTGGAGTTATGGGAGCAGGCACCATGCAGAGCCACTGATATGAACCTGGTGTGTGGCTGCAAGGGATTAATATCAACTTCTAGGCGTAACATACAGAACAGGATGGCGTTCACGAACTGGTTCAGCCCTCTCAAATCAGACAGAAAGTCTGACCACTGGCCTTCTGCACCAGGAAATTGGTTGAGTCAAACCCTTGCTCCCAACCTCATAATCCCTTGTGCTTGTCTTTGTCTAAGAAGGCTCAAACATCTTGGAGCAGAGTGGCAAACTTGACACTGCCACATGGCCAGACCATTTGGCTGTGCTGGTTTCTAGTTTCTGAGACTTGTGTTCATCTCTCTAGGGACCTTTTGGCCACAGGCTCAAAGACAAACCCTGGCACATATGGGTTGAATTGCATGTGTCCTGCAGCAAAGACTGTGTCATCCACACTTGGCGCTAACCATAAACCAGACTGGCAGAGAGTGGCCTTGCATCCTGACCTTGGTATCCCACTGCCAGGAGTGAGGTTTTGATTAGCTCTTTCACAGACGGGTCAAAAGCTGCAGATTGGAGTGACTGTTCCAATACAAAATTGCTAATGTAAGGCAATGTCATAAAAACTCACTAGAATGACAGAATGAAAAGCTGCTTGTAATCCAACATGTTAGCTAAGGCATACACCACAGAGCCTGGGCACAGGGTGCTATGAGCTGTACATCAGCATCCTATCCAATCCAGACTGTATTCATTTTACGGTGACCTTTATGGTCTTTAGCAATGCATGGAGCCTGCAGCCAGTAAGCAGTACGTTCTACCTGGTGGGGATAATTTCATTTGAGTCACATCTGATGCAAAGTCATCCACATATCTTGAAAGAGACTCTACGTTGTTGGTTTCATACTCTGCGTATCAGTTGTTGTTGTTCATGGACATTCATGATAAGCAGGTTTAGGATTTGATAAGAAGGGCGTTTGAATGCAGATCAGGGTGTACCTTGCAGCCTTGCACTTTGTTGGCATTGACATCATAGCAGAGTCAGTGTTGGGAACTTCCAAGCCAGAGACTGCTTCTCTAAGTTGCTCAGTCCCTGGTACAGAGAAAGATGGATTAGCAGAGAAAACTGCAACTCAAGTGTTGTCAGCAATCTACCTACCATATTATGTTAGCTACAAGCAGTGTTTCAAGCCAAAGACCTGCTCTTCATCTAGACGATGAAGTGTGGGAAGGTATAGCAGAGGTGTTTAGGTAATGCAGTGATTCAGCTAACAAGCTCAACAAAAGGACAGTGATGGTATATTGACTAAAGCTACTCAACCATGTTGGGCACATTTACCCACAAGCCCTCTACTCAGGAGGTTGAGAAGGCTGGAGGACTGAGCCGAAGCACTGATGCAGCCTGCTGTTAGCTATATGTTAACTATTAGCAGACTACTTATTGTATGTTTTCTAACAAGTCTTCTTTCATGATGAGCAAATTCTGAAATGTTACAGTGAATAGAAAACTATCTTTCAGGATGCACCTCTTAATACCTGTACTTGATCGAGCTACATTTGAATAGTAGAGTCAGACATATTGGATGCTTTCAACAAAGAGACTGGGCATCCCTCTTATACTGTATTTAAAAAGGTAATAATTGTATCACTTCTTAATGTATAGTACTCTTCTCTGTCAATTACTGTTTTCTAGGGGGACAGGGGAGAAAGGGGTCCTGCTGGTCTTCCTGGTATCCCAGTAAGTCTGTGATTTTGATATTGAAGACGTTGCCATTAGAAATCTCCCAGTCTTCTCTTTCCTTGTTGTCTGCGTCGTTCTCTGTCAAAAATATTGACTACATCTTCGTCTTTTCCACGCTTAGCAAAGACCAACAAAAACGTTCTCATTTTAGAAGTGGAGCGGACGTTGAAGTGCTCTTCATGCCTCGATTTGGCCATTAACATTTAGTCCCAGTGCACTCTGCTTGTTTACGCAGGCCAGTTTGTTTCAGTTTGCCTGTTTTCTATTGGGAAGAATAAAAATAGAGGAAGCAGCCATTTGTTTTTGTAGTGAGACCACAGAGCCCTCTTGTGTTTCACTTTAAAAGTGCAATGTTCCAAGAAGTGAATTCTTTAAAAGGATCATATGTGTGAGATATTCCAGTCTGCTTATTCATATCAGATTAGATTTTATTATTATTGCTACCTTAGAAATTTTTCTATATCTTTTTCTACACCTCTCTATTTCTTTAGGGTAATATTGGTTTCCCTGGTCCTCAAGGCCCCCCTGGACTGCCTGTAAGTGTAATGCATTCTCTACAAAAGCACCAATACAGAACCATGATTCATGAATTCCTGCTCAACTTTTCTATCCTACAGAGTCACTAATCAAAGTCTAAAAGAGAAAACTATTGGGTTCAGGAAAAACATGAAGTTGAGTGCATTACTAGCAGACTACTTTGTAATCCTTTTCAGAATGTTTTGTATTAACAGAGATTTGTGTTTTGAGACATAAGTGCAGTTTAAACCAGCATGGATCCTGTTCGCATTGTGGCCCACTGTGACGTGTGCTCTACATGCACTCTTTTACATTCATTTACATCAATAGATACTGACATGTTTGAAATTCGCTGGTATGACTTTTCCCTTTTAGCAGACTAAGGCAAGAAAATGGGATGGTGAAGATTCTTGTTTCCTGAACTGAAATTTTCTATGGCATTGATATGCAAATTGTCGGTGTTGCTTAGCCTCTAGGTGTCTCGTCAACAAGCTTTTAGATTGCAAGAAAGTGAAACTGTCAAAAACACCGCCATTGAGGGTTTTTCATTTCACCTTCTGCATTGTGAAGAATAGGTTCGAGTATTGCATACGACCTAAAGATTGACCTGTCGGACCATTTAGAACAATAACCCACACATCCCCGAAAGAACTGCACACTCTCCAGCCCACATTGTCTGTCACTTTATTAAAAAACAGCCTGCCTTTTTTTCAAGTTATTTTAATGTCATTGTAGCTTCGAACAGATCTGTTATTTGGAGCTGACTATAAGCACTTAGCAGCTTCATGTTGATATCTTTGCACAAGTCATAGCACAGTAAGCTCTTATTGATAAAACCATTAGCGATATACCCATGCAGGAAGACGTTTAATGGATAACGCTATCTGATATTCCGTTCAGGTGCACCTATCTTTCATTATGCATCTACTATAGCCAGTAGATGCAGTTTGGCTCCTCTGATAATAAAGGTAATATCTCTGCATCATTTGTTTGTTTACATGGAATACATGGTGGAGAGATCAATAATTCATCCACCCCATTACTAGGTCTCGCTTAGGAAGTAAATAATGAGATGATGTCAGGATTCAGCGCAGCGCATTAGCACCGAGCCCCACAGAAATGAGATCTGAATGGCAAGATGCCATTATAATCCTCTCAAATTGTGATGCAGAACACAAAGCTATACGAGAGAGCCGGAAACAGCTACACTTAAACTGTGGTTGATGGTTGCATAACTGTGCTGTGTTACCTATATATACAGTATACATGCTGTTATTTCATCAAATTCCAGCATGCTACCTTGTTTAAGTGTTTGAAGAGGACTGGGTTAGTTGTTGAAGCTTTTCTTCTACCTTCTTTTAGATTCCTAGAATTTACTATAACAAATATGTTCATTCATTTCATTGCTTATTATTTTTCACAATTGATAGGGTCAGCAAGGTGAGAGAGGACAACAGGGACCTCCAGGACTGAAAGGAGAACAGGTTTTCCCAATTTTTTGGTCTTTTCCTAGCATATAAGTATTGAATGTTGTCTGTTTCTACATTTTTTTGTATGTGTTTTTTTTCCCAGGGTCCACCTGGAACTTCTGGATACCCAGGGACCATGGGACCACCTGGACTTCCAGTAAGTAGATTTACTCTCTGAGTGCACTTGGGTGTCCCTAGATGCCATATTTTGCTAATATATAGTCCCTGGATAAAACATTTGTCACCTTGTGTTCAGGCTCCTGCAGATGGTGTTACACAAGGATGATCAGGCTATAAATAGCTGCAATGAATGTCTCGTTCAATGTGTGGAAAAAGGGTTGCAAAGCAGATGATTGGCAAAAAGGATTGATTGCATATGGGCATGCCAAAGGCCAAAGTGTGAAGGAAGTAGCTGAAAGTACAGACATATTGAAGCATACAGTCATACTGGTCTACCATCTGTGTAAAAAATCCCAGTCTACTGGAAATTCTCATCAGAATTGTGGCCCAAAGACGAAATTTACGGACAAGGACTGCCATAGAGTTTCATGGCTTGTGAATTAAAACCTTCACTTCCAGGCAAGAATTGCTTCTAGATGTCAATGCGGGTCCTTCACAACTTCACAATTTCTGAAAGAACACTCCGCAGGGAACTGCATGCCATGAACATCTGGAGCAGAGTGGCACGCAAGAGACCTTTGCTCACTTAAGTCTCATAGTTGCCCAGTTGCCCATGTGAATGATGCTAGGCGTCATGTTCATTGTAGACCTCAGGAAGTCTTCAATGAGGACTGCATGCAAAGTGTAGTTCAAGCTAGATGAGGCTCTGTGATGTTCTGGGGCTACCTGGAACAAACGCGTAGGGCACCGGGAAAAGCACCTACGAAATCTGCCTGAACTGTGCAGTTCTTTGATGGAACATTGGCTGAACATTGATGCTGCCTCCATCCCGAAACTTGTCCAGTCAAAAGCTAAATTGAATCACAGCTGTTATTCAGGCTCATGGAGGTATTACGTGCTGTTACGTATCTTATTAGGTCTGGTTATATTAGGTCTGGTGAACTTACTATATTTTTGTCAACCCAGTATGCAAGTGAGTGGGTTTATATTAAGTGCTGTTATATTAAATCTTGCTGTAAGTTAGCTGCAATTGCCCTGAACTGTTTGATTAACTTACTAACGCATTCTTATATCTGTTGCTTTAGGGACTTAAAGGAGAACGAGGAAACCCTGGCACTGCAGGGCAGAAAGGAGAATCAGTAAGAATATTTTACTTTCCAGTAACCTAATAAGTAAGAAATTAACCACAGTTGGACATAATGTTATAGGGAAATAATCAGTGACCGATGGCATGATGTGAAGCTGTGGGCCGTTTATAACAGAAAGTTGATTAGTTTCTAATAATAGCACTTTGTTTTGTCCCCTTATTCTAAAGCTGTCTGCTGTGTTACATTTAGACTACATTATCCTAATCACTTACAGGGGTTAGACAATGAAACTGAAACACCTGTCATTTTAGTGTGGGGTTTCATGGCTAAATTGGACCAGCCTGATGGCCAATCTTCACATTACACCAGTTAAAAGCAGAGTGTGAAGGTTCAATTAGCAGGGTAAGAGCACAGGTTTGCTCAAAATATTGCAATGCACA
>JAOVYV010000010.1:13293013-13311230 GCA_025674545.1 Hassar affinis
CAACCTAACGTGCATGTCTTTGGACTGTGGGAGGAAACCGGAGTACCCGGAGTAAACCCACGGGGAGGACATGCAGATTCCACACAGAAAGGACCCAGAACGCCCCACCCGGGGATCCAACCCAGGACCTTCTTGCTGTGAGGTGACAGTTTTACCCACTGAGCCACCGTGTCACCCGATATAAGCATTGGTTATTGGTTATTTATTCTGCTTATTTGGTTTATTATTTAACAACAAATAAAAAATCCAGGTGTTAGTTACTGTCAGTGTATTCATGCTGAAGTGTATGGTTTGTTCTGATTAAATAATGTCAGCTGAAGGAAAACTAATGCAAGTCATAACCATAAAACCATGTTACTCTCAAGCCAGAGTCAGCTGTATATAATCTTCTATTGTCTTATTATTTAAAAAAAACATATAAATAGGTTATCTTGGCCCATGCAAAACTGTTAAGATAATGTTAAGCTGACCAGGTGTGTCAGAGTACACATTCTGCCAAGAGGTTTCAGTGGCCAAATGTAATCATCCTCGCTGCAGGAAAGATGGCATCTTCCCCTTTCACAAACTGTTTGTTGTCCTGTCTCAAATTGTGTGTGTGTATGTGTGTGTGTGTGTGTGTGTGTGTTTGGGGAGGATGGAAAGCCAAAGGCAGGATTACGCTGAAATGATAAGGGCTAACAGAAGTTATCATGAGTCAGCTGTGGTCATCTCCAGCAAAATAGGACAAGCTTACAAACCCTGAGTAAACTGAGAGGGAGGGAGGGAGGGAGGGAAGGAGGGAGAGAGCAAAAACAAAGACAGTCTGAAATAAAGGGGGGGGGTGTTGGGGATATAGCTGCAGTCTGCACTATTTGTGCTGTTTGGCAGCCAAGACGTCCCTCAGGAGTGATGAGTTTCACATTAGTTCATTTCTATGGATACAAAGCATGGATTTAGCAGCATCCTTTCCAGCTGCACTCTTTTATCCATCCTGATCGCAGCTGGTCTAGTGTGCAGTGCAGGATAACCTCATGTTTTCAGAAATTATGATACTCACCCTGCAGCATCCTCAAGACCACCTCAATGATGTGCTGATCTGAGGTATCGTGACCCTAAAAAGAGAGCGAGAGAGAGAGAGGGAGAAAAGAAGGAGGAGAGTGACATTTGCATATTAGAAGAAGAAAGATGAGCTGCTGTAGGAATGTGCTCTCTTAACTGTCAATTTTCACTGAATATATGAACATCATGGCGTCGATATCAAAAGTCTGAGCTCCCTACCAAAGACTGTTCTATATTTCATACACTGACTATTAAATATATCATTTATGAAACTAGAGCAGTTTTATATATTTCTTTTTTGGATGAATTTTTAATCATGTTCTTTTTTTAAACTGGTTTCCACCATATACAGCACTGTGCAAACGGCACCCTATTGTTTTTAGGTATAACTTTTGTTGTTTGTTTGTTGTTGTGTTGTTGGGGTTTATTTTTGAGTTCTGCATTATCGAGTCAGTACAAAACGATTGGATATTTCCAAACATTACTTTTCCAACAAAATGGCAAATGTGAAAATGACACATTACATAACAGACCATTTTCAGACAAAGAACATAATGAAGGCTGCTGGGTTTTGATGCAAAGCTGTGGCAGATTGTCCAAGACGTTCAGTAAAACTTAAACGCTAATTACTGTACAGTACGATGCAGAAGTCTTAGGCACATGCAAAGACTCGCTGTAAAGCAAAGACATCTTTGAAAATAATGAAATTGTTTCTACTTAAAAAAAGTGCAGTAAACAGTAATAAACTAAAGGAAGTCCATATTTGGTGTTCCCAGTGTGCAGTTTGTGTGCAGTTTTATAAGGAAATTCACTTTTAAGATTTACTGAGTGTCTTTGGGAATCTGCCCAAACAGCTCTTCTGGAGACTTTGAGTGTCACACATAGTTTTTGTGTCTGAAAAGTGCTCTGATGTGTAATGTGCTGCTTTTGTTACTGACATACAAACATTTTTATTCAACATTTTTTGTTGGAAAAATAATGTTTGGAAATAATGTTTTTAAAATCCTTTTGTCCTGAATCAGTAATGCAGAACTAAAAACAATAGGGTGCCTAAGACCTTTGCACAGTACTGTATATGTGGCATCCTGGGAAAAACCTTCATACAGTCAAATGACATTTTCTACTATACAGGAACAACACAGGTTGGAAAACTGGGAGACAAAGTGCGAGAGGGAAGACTGGGACGATTTGGACATGTGCAGAGGAGGGACAGTTGATATATCAGTAGGAGGATGTTGGAGATGACGCTACCAGGAAAGAGATGGAGAGGAAGGCCAAAGAGGAGATATATGGATGTGGTAAAGGAAGATATGCAGGGAGCTGGGGTAAGAGTAGAAGATGTAGAGGGACAGGGTGAGGTGGAAAAGATTAACTCGCTGTGGTGACCCCTGATAAAGGGAAAAGCCAAAAGAAGAAGAAGAAGAAGAAGTTTGTTGAACTAGACTCTGTGTCTGAAGATAATAATAATGATAACTAGAGAGGTGCATTTCCTGAAGAAAATGCGAGTGTGATTGCAGCGAAGCAGTGACTTTAGCATCAGCACCATTCGCATTAGTGTGTGTGTGTCTGTGTAAGTCTGTAGTTTGGGGGTGCCAATACTTTTAATCAAACACAGGATTGTGTGTGTGTAAGCATATAGTAGCTGGGAGTGTAAATACATTTGATCAGACTGGTCATAGTGTGTATGCAACGTGTTATTCAAGCAGAAGTACTGATGACAAAAACTTAAATGAAAATGAATGGAAGTGGAAGGGAAAAAATAGCGATAAAAATGAGTGTGGAGGGTAAACGAGTGCACGGATCCTTTAGCCTTATACAAGCGCACCGATCCCAACCGGGTCGGACGTTTTAGAACTGGAACGGTGTCGATATTTTGAAAATTGAGGCAGTTGAAATCCAGACAAAACTATGCCGAATAATCACACAATAGTGCGATTGCCTACTGCCTACTGCAATCACATTAATGATAATAATAATGATCACAATTGTGACAAATTTTAAAGGATTATAAGTATATACTGGGAAACGACTTCTCGCTTTGATTATCAGCATCAAAACATCCGGCCTACTCACTGTTTTTAATGCAAAAACAACACTGGAGAGGAAATAGTCACTGACTCATTCAGTAGTTCTGTTATTATGGCTGTCTTTTTACGAGGTCATTTGAAATCTGGAAATGTGTGCTTTTGACTTGAACAAGCTTTTCACTGTTTTGAGACTGTGGCAGACATTGTGACTGCATTGTGACTGCTGGTCATTGTGACCTGCTCACAAACTGAATTGATTATGCTTATGTCCATTAGATTTGCTCTGACATTTAACTAATGAAAGATTTTATCAAATTCTGATAAAAGCACTCTTACCTGGAAAGGTTTTCATCATCTTTAAACTGTGTTGTTTTAAACCGATATGAAATGTGCAGGCAGACAGCCAAAGTAAGGAATAAAAAACAATTCCATATTGTTACGGTAAAATGTATTTGTCACCTTAAATAAAACATGGATTTTTTTTTTTTGGCTCTTTCAGCTCTCAGATTTCAGCTAAAGCACCATGATACACATTTTCTCAGATATCCAG
The DNA here is from genome assembly GCA_025674545.1 of Hassar affinis. NCBI lineage: Eukaryota > Metazoa > Chordata > Actinopteri > Siluriformes > Doradidae > Hassar > Hassar affinis. The sequence continues at coordinate 13,296,629 of JAOVYV010000010.1, forward strand.
AGATATTTCTTTTAAATGATGATGCATGCATCCTTAATACATGGTGTGAATTGACATTTTGATATTGATATTTGACTCCAAACCTGACTCATAGTTCTGACCTACTCATTGCAGGTCACTGCTTTAAACAAAAATCTTCACTTTGGATAGCTTATTCTCCAAAATAAGCACTTGTATTCACTTCTGATCTAATGACGTTCTGTGTTTGCTGTTGAATTAAATCTCTCTCTGAGTGTTACAATGCCAAATTACACTGTAATGTTTGACGGATACTCACAGCTGTTCCCAGTATTCCTGGCATGCCTGGCGCACCTCTCACTCCATGGATGCCTCGTGGTCCAGGAAGACCCGGAGGACCCTGGTCACCTGGTTTTCCGGGATCGCCTGTAGGACCATTGTGCCCTTGGTCACCCCTCACTCCTTGCTGTCAGTGGAGAAAGTGGAGAAATTGGCTATAATAAAAGGTAAAAAATCTTCTGGATTGATATTTCAGATGTTATGCTTATTTATACTATGATATTGTTCCATTCTTGAATCAGATTTCTTTAAAACATGTTTAATTTTCTATAATTGCCAGCTTTGACAGTATTTCGGGCTGTAATTCAAATAAAAGTTGAATGTGCTTGTTTCCATTATGTTATCTACATAATACTAAGGCTAATAATAAAGGAGTCCAAGTTATTTGAAAAAAGAAGAGTATACTATCTATTTAACATTTGGTAACATGACAAGCTGTTGTTTTTTTTTTAAATTTAATTAACTTAATTAACTTCAAGACATGGAAACCTATAAGCTGGTGAAGGAATGGCCAGTTACTGCAATAACATAAGTGAAAACAGGTTAAAAATAGAGCAAAACAAACACATTAGTTACACCGGGGCTCAACCTCATGTTGTGTTTTATTCCCTACTTAATTTGCCACAACAATCATACGCTACAGCCCTACTGTAATTATCTACAATTACATAAGCACAATTTGCCCTGATGTTGCTCTTCCTGCACTGTATAGTTAGTGCACCTGTCCTGTGTATTTATTGATTTGTGCTGCATGCTCTTCTATTTCAATTGAAAAACATTCCTTTTATGCAACCATTCAAAGAATTTCAGCTCGCTGTAGACACTTAGCCCACACAAATTTCAAAAAATGAAACCATTTTCAATGTAGAATATAAGAAAAATGTCTCAGGCCACAGCCTTTGCTGACACCAACAGCATTCAGCTCTCAAATAAGTACGAAGGATGAAGATATCCGTGTTGAGGGTTTGGTGGTTGTATGTTTGTTTGTTTGCTTTATTCAGTGACATGAGGATATTAAGGACACCCTAAGGATTTACCCAAAATGTATCTTTTAATTAGGAGTTTGTATTCAACCCCTAATTGGGGTCATCCAGATGCTTGTTTAGCTTTTCTTTGTACTGTACATATTTATAAAGGTGCATATTTATAAAGGTAATATCAGTGGGACGCCACATTCTTGTGCTCATCCATTATGCATATGACTAAAGCTGATAACTTACTACAGATGAGGTTATAATATTATAAATCTTTACAGATGTTCTCAAGTTGCATTCTGCTCACCTGTCCTTTCGGGCCAGGTTCTCCAGACAGTCCCTGTTAAGACAAAGAAGGTTAGTTACTATTTGATATATAAATGTTCCTTTGTTCTCAATCGATAATTTATAGTGCGCTTTTACCTTTTCTCCCTTTTCTCCAGGCAATCCCTCTACTCCTGGATCACCCTATATCACAACAAAGACTGATAAATTCTCCTACTGCCACTCGGTGTTGTAATGCATTTTATCACGCAGGATTTCCATTATGCTGTATAAACAGGGTCAAGTATTTATTTGAGCTTTTACTCACAAAGTCTCCCTTTGCTCCGGCTTTGCCTTGGAATCCCTATGGAGAGAAGTTAGAGCAGATTGGACATCCATCACGAGCTGTAATGGCTCAGGGAGAAGCTTTTTATTGTACACAATGTCTTTGTTTAACCAGATACCACTCTAAATTATCAGTGGCAATGCCCAATAGCTTGCATTAAATGGCCAGTATATTACAGATAAAAGGACAACAAACATTAAAGTGTCCATAGGCAGATATTTCATCTTTGAGAAACGAATTATTTGACAAAGCAGGGCATAAATTACCTAGAAGCAAGAGAAACATCTTCTGGTGAAAAAGGCAGGGCACTACTCTGGGCATACATGGGTAAATAGTGCCACTGCATGGCTATATCATCTAACTGCACTATCACTAAAGACACTGTGTGTCAGTATGAGAAGATAAGAAAGGGTTGGTGACTCACCTTATCGCCTTTGGTTCCAGTAAGACCTTGAGGTCCTGGTAGACCGGGTGGCCCTCTTTCTCCTTTATTTCCCTACAAACAGGCACAGAACAGAAAAGTAAGACATTTTTGTAATGTGATTCTATGTATACATACATATACCGGAAAAATATGACAGCAGAGTTTGTTAGTATAATACAGCAGGTGCATTATTTATTTTAAAAAATCTACTTACAGGCTTGCCAACAATTCCCTGAGGCCCAACAGGTCCTCTCTCACCCCTGTCTCCCTGGAGGAGAAGAGCGATGGCAAAGACAGTCAATAAATGTCTTTTTTTAATTACTTTATGTTAAATAACTAAGTAAATAAATACATAATAATAATTTTAAGAGGATTGGTTCAATTCATGATCATAGTTTCAGTCTAGTCTTAAACTCAACAGTATTTTGATTGATATAAGCCTGAACCTTCAACAGAAAGCAGGTTAGAGAAACTTGTTACCTTTGGCCCAGGAACTCCGCCCATACCAGCCTCACCTGGTGGCCCTGGTTCACCCTAGGAAAGAAACACATGGGTCAGTAGAAGAGAAAGAATAAGTAAGAAATATAAACAGGAAGTGATCCGCTGCCAAACAGTATACCTGAGGACCTGGAGGACCAGGCATTCCTATGAAACCCCTAGGTCCTGGCTCACCCTACAGGTAAAAAGAAACAGAATTGATTCATGTTTTCACTTTTTCTTGACGATACAGTATGCCTTTACAGTGCCTATACTGCAACTGTTAGTTAGTATTGTCCCACCTTAGCACCCACACCACCTTTGCTGCCAGGGCTTCCAGGCAAACCCTAAAAAAATAAAAGAGAAAAGGTCAGAGAGGCAAGACCTAAGGCATTCTGAGGATCATTCACACAAGATGCAGTCGCCTGAGAGAGGCAGTGATAACTTGTATTTCTTCAGAGGACTCCTCCATTACGCTGCCTGCTCAGCTCAGTGATGGTGTGGATAATACCCAGCATGCTCCATTACTCCCAGTCACCAGGAAAAAGAGTCACATTTGATGATGATGAATTGTTTGCAGGGAGAGAGAAAGAAAGCAATTTCAAGGTGGTATAAATTCTAAAGTAATCAGGCAACAGGGGTCAATCTGGTTCAGTGTACTGTATACACGCCTTCACTTTTGCTTAATTATTTCCTTCTTCTTCTTTTTTGTTATTGTTACAAGTGAGGAAGGGAAACAATGCAGAGTGACTTTGTGAGTACGTGACCTGAGTGGAAATGTCTGTCCTCGGGCATGTGTGAACCGATACTGCTGCGTTGCAGAAAAGTAAGTAGTGGAAGAGATAATAGCATATGGAGTTAGAACTGATTTGTAATTCTGAAGCACTTTTGCATGTCTGTGTCACAATGCAGAGAGGGGGCTTATGGGTCAGCTGTACTGATGACCTCCGAGCGTCGACGGATTGTATATCTACGGTGATGTGCATCGACAGGCCTTCAGGTGAATTCTGATGGGTTGGTGGAGAGGTGAGTTCAATTGTATGCCTGGAAACATCGTGACATGACGTTGTGACCATTCTTCCGTCTGTTTCTAAGTAATATTGTTCCAAATAATTCTTACGTGGAAACAATACAGTTTTAAATAATAAGCTGTAAACAGATTTTTGTACTCTAAGACTGCTCCTTTTCACATTCCCTTTTCTATGAGTTGTGATTTGGCACACTTTACACTGCCCCCTCATGGACACTTTCATGTTACATGGAAGTATGATGGCAGACACCTGCGAGAACAATGCCTAAAAAAAATTGGTCGAGGTATAAATCAGCCTTTAGACTTGATACTTACTGCTGTCCCCTGGGGGCCAGGTGGACCGGGTCTTCCATTTTGGCCTGGAGCACCCTAAGCAAGAAATCAAATATATATGGAGAGTGTGCTGAAAATGGTAGATTTAGATCTGTTTAGTTTTAAATATTAAGAAAATGTAGCGTTGTCCATACCTTTATTCCTGGAATGCCAGGGGTACCATCTTTGCCATCAATCCCTGGGAGACCCTGAAAGACAGACCCATAAGGCAATTATCATCAGAGGATTGCATACACATCCATAATTGTTATTTCAGAAATGTCTGAGTTCACTCACATTCCCTCCCTTCTTTCCTACTGCTCCCTGTAGTCCTCTGATGCCTTGCTCACCCTATAAAACAGCACTGTTAATAAAAAATGAAGAAATCTCATTTTGAGACTTTTGGAGAATCCAAATTAATAGCACTCACCTTATCACCTTTCTCCCCAATATCTCCAGGAGGACCTCGGGCTCCCTCTTTACCCTATATAAGACAGGGAGGAGATTTTATGTTGTATGTGATTTTAGTGATTGAAAATCAAGACTGAGTCTAAGATCATTTGTAAACTTACAGGGATTCCAGGAAGTCCAATGGGTCCAGTAATACCTTTGTAACCTTGGGGGCCCTAAGAGACATTATAAATACAGTGATTTATGAAAGCACTGGACTAAATGCAACTTGAAACTGAATTGTTAGATTTACATTGAAGTGATTGTTTAGCATCCTTAGAGATGTCTTGGAAATTGAAGGAGTGTGTGTATTTTGCAAAACAATCCAAGTGGACTTACTACCACTAAGGTAATAAACATATTGGATTACAACGGGCTTGTTTTGCTAATGTTTGCAGTGGCACTGAAATTGGCTGGGGAGGATTTTACATGTTTCTCTAAAAGGTAGTGAGTAATAAGATTCACACGGACATTTTACACAGATGGTTTCTAATGTAGTGCATTAGTGCAGAGTTGTGCATAGCACATATTTATGTGCTTTTTTTAGCCACAAGTATTTTTTTTTTCATATGTACTGTAGGTCATGTAGTTATTGCTCACATGTTATTTTTCTCAGACAATTTTTTTTTGTTATTTGTCACTAATGAGATTTTCTCACTTTTTTGTTATTTTTTTTTCTTATTTTAAATACAGTTTCACTTGTAGTATTTGTAAACTCATGTTAGTAGTTAGTAAACTCATGGGGTTTTATTGTTCATGTTTCTCATTTTTCTCACATAATTTGCAATTTGCATATTTTTTTCTTATGTAGATCAAGTGAATTTGTTACGAACGTTATTTTCTCCCTTTTTTTCAATTTTTTAAAATGTTATTTTTCTCAACATGGCCAGCTTTTCCCATTTTTTTGCAAATTTCACTTTATTTAATATATGCATTTTTATTATTTTATTTTTTTTATTATTATTATTTATGTGAATTTCTTGAAATATTTGATCTTTTTTTAAAATATGTTATTTTAAAGATATAAATATCTTTACATTTATTGTTCATGGGTACTATAATTTAATATTTTCTCATATTCATTTTTAACAAGGTTTTATTTTTGTCATAGATGATCACGTCTGATCACATATGAAAGTCTGTGCTTTTGTTCTGTTAGGGCATGGATAGCAGTGTGCTTGGTATTCAGTATGCCTTTTCAGTGCAGCATGCACCCAATTTTTCATTTTAACAGCAGTTGTAGGTGGTATGTGACTCACCGTCTCTCCTTTGCGCCCAACCATTCCTGGATAGCCTCTCAGCCCCTGTGGACCCTGGAATATAGAGAAAGAACCGATTACATAATATCTCTATACTGTAAAAGCAGCGTTGGAGATTAAAATTGCTATATGACAATAGAGCATAAATGAATGCATTACTGGAGGGCCGGGTATTCCTTGCTCACCAGAGATCCCAACATCTCCCTTTGTGCCCTATAAAACAGATAGGCAGAGTAATTTCCTGTGCATTGACCATGCTTTGTAAATTTCTACTAGTTAGTTAAGCAACTGACAAATTAAAAGTTTCTGTCAGAAAATCAATAAGGGGATTATTGATTGATTAAAAACTCTGTTTATTCTCCACTTGGATGCAGAAGCTTCATTTGCATTTAATTTTAATTTGCACTACAATGCTCCAACAAATCCAACTACAATCACTGTAATCTCTCTATTGATTTCCTTATTAGTCATTTGCTTTGCTACGCACCAAAAACGAATTGCTCAGCTCCTTCCAATTAGACGATAAAAAAAGGAACATCTTAGGCTGGATATTTTAATTTCTAGACAGGTTTCTGACATCACTATGCAGTTCACTATAAGAGTAAAACCTGTGCATCCCTTGAGGCGGTCCTGCTGTCTGCAGGGTGCTCATTAAATACGATTAATACGGTGTAGCTCCTCTTCCCTCCTGTAGTACCTGACATCCTCCCATGCCTTTTCGACTGAGCCAGTACTGACTGCTCACACAGCACACAGATTAACGCTGCTGGTGTGCCTCTACGGGCTTCATTAGAGCTAATCCACAGGATGAGCGAGTGGGTGTACGGCTGAGCATTTTACAAGGCCATTTGTATGTTTGTTTGTTTGTTTTCGACGCAATCCATATATTATATGCATGGTAACTCTTGGAATTCTTTCACAAGGCGGTTTAATTAGATTATTTTTTTTTTTCATTTGCCTGAAATATTCAGGAGGTGTCGAATGAAAGTGACTCTGCTATGTCCATAAGAAGCAATCAATCCACTGCTACAGATACCATTACGTTAAAACAAACCGAAAACGAATCTCGTTTTAGAATAGTCTGTTTCTTTTCATTGTATTAATATTAAACTCCAAGCCCCAAACATGAAATACTTTTGTAGACAGTATAAATGCAAAATACTGCATCAGGATTGCCAAGGTCACTTTTTTACTGCCTTATTGGGCTAGTTTGGAATAAGGTTGAGTGTCCAGGGCTTCCAAGATCTTGTTTAAAGCAAATAGTTGGAATTAAATGTAACTAATGTCTGCAAACTTTATTGCAGCATTATAGCAAACACAGGGAAAGTGCACAAGACGAGAGTGTACCTACATTACACAGAAACATTTCTGCAATAATTGAGAGGTATGGCATGGATACTGGCTGTACCAGTCAATGGTAAAAGGTGTATAAGGTGTATTGTTTACACTAATGCATGTGGACCACAGTGAAATTTAACCTTTTTTCAATGGAATTGGGAAGGACATTTTTGCTGAGACCTGGCAACCCTGAATATTTTTTTTAATCCTGTTTGTATGTATCTGTCGGTGCATATCTGTGTTCGGAAGAAAAATCCATAGCTGAGATTTGTTTTTCACTTTGCATCATTGCATCATCAAGCAAATTGCACTGTTTGTCTTTTTCCTGCTCGAGTTCCAATTCAATCAACCCTTAGAGTCTGTCAGAAGGAACGTAATTACTGATCAGATCAGTTTAGTGAAACATTTTGCACGACAAAACCTGCACACTCGTTTCAGTACAGAAATTTACATAACCGTTATGTTACTTTGTTAGACAATAAATATTTTTTGACATACAGTATGTAAAAGTGTATGTGGCAAGTTTGACATTTTGACCTTTTCTCTCAACTGGAATATATGTGGAAGTATCCGAACCAGTAGTAAAGTTATACTTGCAAAAGCAGACATGGGGGAAAACGCATACAATGAGTCCGTTCTGACTGAGGCACGGAAGCAGAACATGTATTTAGAAAGCTGGCATCTGCTTACCAACTCAATTTATTAGGTTTATGTCCATTTTGCTCTGATATTTAGCTATCCAACAACCTGAACAAGGCAAGACATTCACTGTATGAGGAAATCACACAGACTAGCTGAATTAACCACTGCTTTTGTTAAACTGGCTCCTTACCCAATGTCATTTTCATAGTAAGTAAATAACAACATTTCCACATTGTTACGTTCCTGTAACGTTGATGATTTGTGTCCTGTAGCAATTTGACAAAAGTTGGCTTTGGCTAGTGCATGCAAATTGTTTATGGATATACTGTGTCCTTTTCAAATATTAGTATGTCCTCTAACGTTCAAACAACTTTCTTGCATCTCGCAATCCACAAAGTTTTTATTATATTTCTACCCTGTGGCACAGGAAATAGTGTATTATTATACCTAATGTGTATCTACCATATTTCAAGAAAGGCTGAAACAACTTATTGAGCATCTATCAAAAAATCAACAAGGCATGTTTAAAAAAAAAAGAAAAGATTTTCTATACCGTCTTTCCAATGTCTCCTGTAGCTCCCAGTAAACCAACACGACCTTTGTGACCCTGCACAAACCCAGCACACATCAGTCAATCACTGCCATAAAGCCTCATCGTCATCTGTATTATGATAAGCTAAAAAAAATTATGTACAGTAAGTGTGCAAACTCCCTTACCTTCATGCCCTGCAGGCCTTGAGGACCTTTAGGCCCAGGTGAGCAGGTAGTTGGGCACTGCAGAGAAAACAAAAACACTTACATTTGGTTCTCAATCATGAATCATCATATATGCAATACAGATAATATTTTAAACAATCTACAGACAAAGTGAAACAGCTGAATTGTTATAAATACTGCATAGGTAGCCTGTCCAAGTAAAGTGTGACCAAAATGTTGACTCTTGCCCTTTTATCAGGGGTTCACAACATCAAATCAGAACATAGCCAGGGTACTGGGATGGAAAGTGCATTTTCCATAGTGAATTAAAAGCATCATTCCATTTACTAAATCAACCAAATGCTCCATACTGAAACCATTCTACTGGCAAGTAGCAGAGTTAAAAGCTGCATATTTTAATTTTTAAGCTATAGTTTGACAAGTAGGTCTGTTGAAGTTGATGTTCTCTTTCATGTCTGTGGAACAGTGGAACTGTTTAATATGGGATGAGTCTTTTATCTTTAATTTGCCATGTGGAGAAGTCATACAAGAATCAATTCAATCAAGCTCTGGGACAACTTCAAAAGCCTTGAATGCTTTCAGATAAATATTTCTTATTACATGATGCCATTTTGAAGCATATAATCATCCTTGCATGAAGCTTCAGCAAAAACAGCAGCATGCCAGTCAAAGCAGTGTCGCTACACGTCAATGGAACTTGTTTTGTGGATGTACCACACCATGAAATCTAACTACAAACAACTAAAGTGCTGGTGTGTAATTAATTTAAAATGTAAACAAAATGCTGTGTATGTAATTAAGTAATTAGATGGCAAATAGCTGTGGTATAAAAGAAAGAAAACACTTAATTCCTATGCCGTGTAATGTCCTACCATGATTTCATGAGGAAACATTGACAAAACCACTCCAAAAGAATCTACGGTGAGATACATCAGCCGGTCATCACAATCTCACCCTCTGTGCACCGAGCTTCCTGTGGCATTGGTGCCATTATAATAATGTGCATTAATGAGCCTTATTCTCTGTCATTCTGTCTATATTTATAATTGGCCTTTTGGCTGTTCTGTACAAGCCTGATATTTCTGGCCTGACATTCCTTGCCTGTTTTTCTGACTATCATTGTGTGATACAGCCACCGAAATATCAGTGTAATATCTATAAGATGCATACTGTAAATAATAATAATAATAATAATAATAATAATAATAATAATAATAATGATAATAATAAACAAATAGATAAATAGATGAATAAATTAAAAATGGGGGAGAAATAACATTAATCTTACCTGAAAATCAGCACTGCCTTCTTCTAAACCCAAGAACTTCCCAGGTGGCCCCTGAGAGCGATGAAGAGATAATGAAATTGAAAAAAAAGGAATTTATGGAAGACATAATAACATAATATTTGTTCACTGTGGACACCCACAAAATGAGTTCACAATATGAATTCTTTTGAGAAATCAAAATGTACATATTCCACATGTATAGTTCATAACAAATATTCATCCAACTCTGTTATTGGAAAATAATCCTCTTCATGTCATGACTCTGTTGATAATTTTCCTATAACAGTACACCCTGTTGTTTTTTATTCCCTACATACCCTGGAGAATACTGCCCTAGTGATAGTATTAACCATTTATAGTACATATTTTATGCATTGATAATGTTGTGGTAAAACTAATTCAGTCTTAGTGCAATATAACATTAGCAAAACCATGACTTACAGGTTTCCCTGGCAGTCCTGGCAAACCTGGTGGTCCAGGAAGTCCCGTAGCTCCCTGAGAATGAATAAGAATATGAAATTCATTTAGAAATAACCTTGACAAAGTGGGTGAAGTGGATGGAGTTTAATTAACCCTCCTGTTCGGTTCATTATTTAACAGTGGATATATAGTTCATTAGGTTCTTTTAACCTGGAAAAAAGTTTAGATTTTATGGGATTATACTTTATATTGTTGGAGATATCCAGATAGTTGACAAATGAAAGGAAAAAGTGTGAATGCTTCCAGACAGCTGTACAACATGGTACAATTTACATACTATCATGCTCTGTGAAATGTATAAAAAGCTGAGCAGGTCCAGTTGACTTGAATTTGGATCAAGATGACACAAGTATTCATTATTGAGGCACAGATGCAGGAGCTTCAGTCAACTGGCAGTGTTTCAGTAAGAACAGTGACTAAAGTATCATGTATAGGAAAGGTGTCAGTAAGCTGGGATTCAGTGAACATGCTACTCATTCATTAGTGTGATATGTAAGGATGAGCACAAGAGCAACTCTTCGACAGGTGACTGAAAATGTCAGCACAGGATGTGATCAGATTGATCATTATGAAGACATTTGAGAGTTCAGTCATGCAAGCATTATTATAACTGGTCTATAGAGATGTGGACAAAGCAATTTGGTCAGATTCCCTTAGAGGGAAGAGTCACAGCAAATCAATACAAACTCCTTGTGACAGCACCTTTAACTTATTATAAAGCATTTCTATCCTGACGTGGTTGGTCTCCTCTGAGATGACTCCATCAATCCACTGGGCTCACTGAATGGATATTAAATCATTATAAATCATATGCTTTGGCCTTCACACTCTATATGGTGTGTATGGGAGACGTTATGTGTAATAGACATAGATGTGTAATAGACAGCACTTTCAACCAGCCTCATCTTAACACAAATTGAGGGAATATCTTGGAGAATTGCTGCTCAGTCCAGTTTAGTCCCAGAGACTTGTCACTAAGAATCAATGCCATGGTGCAATAAAGCTATTCAGGTTCATGGTGGCCCAACACCTTATTAAGACGTTATTGAATGACATATTTTTTGTCAATGTTCATTAATTTGTTTACAGAGACAGCTATAATGAAATGGATCAGGTGCAGCAGCTCCATGCATGAAATGTAATGAAATTTGGTGTGCATCTAAGGAATGTGTTACGGATGTAAGTAGTGAAATTTCATGAAAGTTGAGCCTTTAAATCAGAAGAATTTGGTTAGTGACTTGCTAGAATATTAACAATATTCGCTAGATGGCACTGCTTTACTTTATAAATGAATTGTACTGAGTTAGGGTTATGCACCTCCTAGAGGCCATTTTGCCATAAATAGTTTGTAATTTTAGTTACAATTATTTTTGAGCTATTGCCCAAAACAATACTTTCCCCTGTTCAATCCTATATTCCATATGTGGCTACAACCATACCAAGTTTCATTTGGATAAGTCTCAGTATCTGATATTATCAACCCTACAGTGCTGGGAAAAGTATTTCACCCTTCCCAATTTCTTCAATTTTTGCTAATTTGTCACATTGTTTCAGACTACAAACACAAAATGTGTCTTTGATGTGATCATTCCATTTATTGAAGATTCATTCAAAACCCATATCACCCATGTGAAAAAGTAATTACCCCCTAAATCTAGTAACTGGTTCAGCTGCCCTTGGCAAGTAGAGACTTTGACTTGGCTGCTCCGTTAATTTCATAATATAAAACTAGTTCATGCAGTAGGGGAGGTAAAGTAGAACATCTAGACTCTCCTGCCATTTGACTGCTAGATTATAACTAATGAATTGTAGAACCAGCTCTTCAGCAAGATTTAGTTACTTATGGGTTTAGCATCACATTATGGTAAAAACAAGAGACTGTATTGCATCCACAAGTCATCATACGAAGACATTAGTTTTGTGTAATGTAAAGGAAATGGCCAACCTTGGGTCCAGTGGGTCCAATTTCCCCAGGAAGCCCGACAGGACCAGATGGTCCCTGAAAACAGAACAATGATCAGATGTGTTGTTAAGACTGTGAACTAATTCTGCTAAAAGCTATAAATACTACTACTACTACTACTACTACTAATAATAATAATAATAATAAGTGGCAAACTGATGACCATTTGCTTTAACCACTAAATGGTAATTAATATTGTGTAGTAATTAGTACTTACAGCAAGTCCAGGAAGCCCAGGTCCCTGCAGGATAATAGAAATTAAATAGAGAAAGATAAAAAAAAAAACTATCCATAAAACTATCCATACATTGTCTGGTTTTTATGTAGATACCTAGACTATGCAATTTAGTATATAAAGATGAAATGGTAATGTATTGACCTTGTGTCCGATGACAAACACAAACAAAATCTTTCTGGAATAATAGACATTTAAAAAATAACCCAGGGCCATATTCAGTGTCAGATACATCAATGGATACACAAGGGAAGCATTGAGCATAGACTCACCAAGCTTATTTAATGGGTGAATTTTCCTTTGACTACAATCGCACAAAATCCAGAAACACAGCTTAGACTCATTTCCAATTTCCAAATTAGATTTGAGGCAAGATTCAGACAAACGTGTAACAGTAGTGTGAGGTTAATCGCCAAGAGCAGTTTTAAACATGATAGTCATGTTCATATGTCATCTATTTATAAAGGTCTCAATTTAGTGATATGGAGTCATTAAATGGCTGTCAGGGTATTAAATATTTGACAGCCTATAAGTTGCAAATCCTATTTATAACAGAGAAGCAACAGAGAAGAATTGTAATAAATTACATTTTAATTAAATTCACAATTATATACAATTATATACATAATTAATTTTCTAAGTATTTTATTTTATTATCGCAGAAGGAATCAGAAGTGTTTGTATTCAGCACACAGTATAGTTTGCTAAGGATAATAGTCAAAAGAGATGCTCTTTAGATAGTTGTTACATTGACAAGTGCACAGATTCATTATTACCCACTGATATACATGGTTAGCGCTTTGTTGAGAGCTGCAGGTTAATTTATTATAAAGAAACAGCATTATATCTTATGTATCTATACTCGAGTGCCAAAGTTTATGTACACCTGAAGTCTATTTTACGGTACATCCTGCAACAAGAATCAAATGCAAAATTACAACCCCAAAAAGATACACAAAGATGAAGTTATGAGGGTATAGGAGTTATTAGTAAATGTTGATATCGCATTCAGAAAGAAAGACGCAAACCTTCTGTCGATATTGGTCTTTTAACCTACACTATTTACGCATTTTATAGTTTGTCAGACATCTGGCATCACACAAGAGTAATGTTTTTTCCTCATTTGGTTAGATAAGGTATTAATATTTTACTTACAGTTGGTCCTGCTGGACCTGTAGGCCCTGGTACACCCTGTGAAAATCAAGAAAGAATTTAGTGGTAGAAATTATAATGCAAAGCTATTGTTTGTCAAGCAATGACAGACTTGTAGACTTATAAACAATGTCAATTTGGACCTAATTAGTTCTGTGGATCAGTATCCAAAATTGAATTGTGTAGGAACACTTGGGTTCTGGGGCTTGTAATGTTTAATAGGTAGTATATGGAAAAATTCTAGCAGTATCATACCTCAAAGTAGCTTGAATTCAGGTCTACCAGCCTTAGCTTTGGATAGTCCAAGTTAATGACTAAGCACTCTGGATAAGAGCGTCTGCTAAATGCCGTAAATGTAAATGTGTTGAACACTTAGGAATAGTGAGTCTAGTATTTAATTTTTTTTATTGATATTAACAAATTTGTGCTATTGAATTTATTTTAAACTTTTAAATTTAAACTGCAAAACAAGTTTGAGGACCCTTACACAATATCTCTGTAGTACATAGAAACTACTATGCAGTAAGCCATACCAACCAAAATTCACAATTGCTTATATGTTCTTTATGAAATCTGCATTAAATCTTACTAACCTTTGGTCCAGGATTTCCAATGGGACCTCGTTCACCCTTTCCCCCAATCAAACCCTGAAAAGAAAATATTTTTCAATATTGATCTGTTCAGCAATGGTTATGACAATAGTTATAATAATAATAATAATAGTTATGAGCAAGAACTGTGAACAGTTATGTTTATGTGAGGATTTTAATGCCAGTTTAATATATAATATAATATATATATAATATAACTATTAATATTGGGCGGCACGGTGGTGCAGTGGATAGCGCTGTCGCCTCACAGCAAGAAGGACCCGGGCTCGATCCCCGGGTGGGGCGACCTGGGAAATTTCTGTGTGGAGTTTGCATGTTCTCCCCGTGTTCGCGTGGGTTTCCT
>JAOVYV010000010.1:13386217-13397385 GCA_025674545.1 Hassar affinis
GGGGGTGTGTGTGTGGGTGGGGGGGGATATAACGGCGAGAGAAAGTACTTTCACTCAGTTTCCAATTTAGAGCATAATATTAAATCACAAATTAACACAAGCGCTCAGCCTTCTCAGGTAAATTGGTTGCCTTGTTCACTGCATGCTTGGTTTTAGGGGGTGGCATGGTGCGTCGATGTGCTGCTGTGAGAGCTGGGACACTCATAAACTGCACAGCTTTCCATAGAACACAATATCTGCTTAGAACTCATTACTTTATATTTGAAAAAAGGCCAGGAAATGGCGCAAGGCTGGTGATTTAATACAGTGTGTTGATGATCTCTCTTAAACGGGATCTTGAATAGGGCTAAATGAAAAAATAACTAGCAGAATGTACTAGCTTTTAATTAGATGCAAATGTAATAGCTGCTCTCATGAGTATGTTTTTCTTTTTTATTACATTATATAGAAATATACACTGAAGTACCAGAAAAACTGGTAATAGAACCTATGTGAAATACACAGCAACGAAACCTATGCATGTCACTGGTTGCATATACAAAGCGACAGACTGTGGACTATGGACGCTTCTAGAGCTGTTTCCGCCGTGAGAATGGTAAGTTATCACGATTTTCCGATTTTCAACACGGTTTAATAGTTGGAGCTGGTGAGATGGGTCATAGCATTTCAGAGGTAGAAGCAAAGTTTGGATTTTCATGTATGAGCATTTCAAGGGTGTAACCGTGACTTCAGGAATTCTGGGAAAACCTCAGACAGCAGCGTGGCCATAAAAAGACTATGGTGTCACCTGGCAAGAATCGTTTCACACGATAGGTGTACAACAATGCCTCAAGTAAGATCAGAATTCAATGCTGGGGCCTCAACAAAACATGCAACCACCAGGAAGTTGAATGTATGGCTAAAAGAGAGAGACTGGCTTTTTTGATGACACCAATGACAATACAACACCAACCATTTAAAATAAAGGCTGATTCTCCTTACAGCAGCATCTGAAACTTTTATTATTATTATATTTCTCTTCAAAAAGTTCAATCAATGTGTAATTACTAATCTTAATAAGTTAATAATGCTTGTTCTTTTAAAAAGTTGTTTTCTTCTGTATTCTGTTTTTTCATCAATATTTTCAACATTCAAATATATTTTAACGTTCACAATTTCTGAGTTGCTTTTCACAATACACAATCACACTGACGCCTCATCACCCCCGCAGCTGAATCATGAAACACAAAGTATGTAGTTATGAGAAAACCTGGCAGAACTGGCCGCACTGGTGGAAACAGAGGCGTAAAAACTCTTACTGGACAGAGGAGGAGGAAGAACACGAACTCTCTGAAAACAAAATGTGCATTTCATGCGTGACGAGCAGATAGCTGTCCCCCGACCCTCATTAACAAGATTTATAGCAGATGAGAGATACCCTGCAGTACAGATGCATTTGTAACTCTGTGTCCCTGCTTGAAAATGTGTGTGAGTGCTAGAGGGGAAAAAAAAAAAAAAACTTCCATTAAAATATAAAAGCATGCACAAGTAAAGACTGGGTTTAATTTTTAGAACCTGAAGAGCAATGATTTATTATGCTAAAACAGCTAAATATGACCAATATGTTGTAATATGTGTAGCATGCAGTGAGAGAAAAATTTAATTTTAATATAAAACTCAAACAAAAGGACTTAAAGGATGGTAAGACTTGTACAGAACAAAAAAACTGTCTAATTGTAGTGAAAGATATTTACTGTTCATTAACTGCCAAGTTATTTGTAGATCCGAGATTATGTGCTGCTGCAAAACTGCTCTTTACACTTTTATTTCTGGAAAACTCCGTAATTGGAGGACAATTTATGCAATATACACGCAATGTCCACTTTACAAACCAGTCTATTCATTCTCCTCTGATCTCTCTCTCTTTTCAACAAGGTGTTTCAGCCACCAGACCCTCCACTAGCAAGGTGTTTTTCTGAACCATTCTGTGTTCTGTTGAGATTATGAAAATCCCATGAGATTAGCAGATAATAAAAGCCTGTCTCCTAGAAGCAACCATGCCACGAGGAAAGTTGCACTTATTCCCCATTCTGATGTTTTAATGTGAACATTAACTGAAGTTCTTGACCTGAGTCTGCATGATTTTATGCAGATTCTCCCACACGGCTTCATTTCCATGCATGACTCCCTTTCCCCCCTTACTGTTGCGCCAAACACCAAGGCAAAATTCAGTCATGGCAGCTAATTAATAATCACCAGCTCCTCTATTTTTTTTTGCCTACCGAAGACACCAGAGTGGCGCCTTCTAGGTTTCTTTTGGCTCAACAGGTCTACGTGGCATTAAAGCATTAAAGAAAGTAATGGAGTAATGGATTTTTGCCCATTTTTCTTCGTAGTCGTGTCCAATAATCACCCATCAGGATTTCTCCCATGCCACATGACAATTGCCAGTCAGAGAGGGTGAGGATATCACATGTTTTTTGAACTGCTGCTCATGCAACGGGAACGGTGTAACACACTTGGAAGAAGACGCCCATACATTCTGTATACATATTCTGGATGATTTGGCTACTGCTTCATATCTCACCTAAAAACACCCTCATCCATGATAAAATCACTATAACATACGCCGGCTCGCGGTTTATTGCTTTAAAGTGTAACTTCCATAAATGTGAATAAAGTCAGCTGATTGGGCAGGTAAATTAATCTAGGGCAGTCACCGTGGTCTGTAGTGGTATTCTACTCCGTGTCTGAGCCTCAGTGTGTTGTTTTCTCCTAACACATTGTCCCAGCACTGTGGAGACCACTATGCCCAGTTCTTTACCAAAGGACTGACTGTAAAGTCCCAGACAAAACATGAACTTTTCATTCACTAGTCAGAGCTTTCATATGCTGTAGGTTTTAGCCTGTGTATGACTGATCTATTCCTCAACACAGCCGTGTATATGAGACCACCATCGAGGCTTATTAAAATCTATTCAGGGCTGAGTAATGGGGCAGGACCATCACCTTCACTCTTGTTTACTCCACAAATTGGCCCCAGAGAGAGCAGGAAGGCGTATGGCTCGCCTAGTTAAAGTGATAGAGGTGACGCCGCTGCATTGATTTTCCCTCCATCTTCATAAACTCCTCGTGCCGAGTGGAACAGTGAGGGCCGCTGTTTGAACCCAGGGCTAACACTCTACGGACAGGTCCCCAAAGGTCCCTTACTGCCTCTCTAAATCATGCTAACCTTTCGTCAACATTGTGGCCATGAGCGTAACAAGCAAAAGACATCCACCTACACTATGGGACTCTGGAGCCCTATTGCCCTTGACTTCAAGAGCGTTTAGAGGAAACTTTATTCATTTCACCTTCAAAAGTGTGTCCGGATGGAGACAGAGCGGACAGCGGACAGAGCTGAGAAAGTCGACTAAAGACACAACAGCTTTGTAGATGTAGACCTGTGTGTGTTTAGGATGTGCCAGAAGAAAATAATATAGCCTTCCCAGTAGAGTGGGATCATATTAATTGTGAGTGTGGGATTGTATTATAACAGTGAATGGGGACTGAATCTGGAATGGGATGTTTAAAACATGGGTGTGATGGACAGGTGTCCAAAATTTTTTGGCTATATAATGTATACTCTGTAAGTAATATACTCTGTAAGTACTGGACAATTGTGCTTTCTTTTGGGAGCATGAATTTTCCCATTTCACTGCATCCCAGTGCATGACAAATCTCATGGCTGGTCTCTTTCATTTGTGCTACAACCCTTGCTTCCCACTGGCACCACAACTCTGAGCTTAACTTGCTATAAGAGATAAACAAAGGGTAGTGGTAAGGTCTAGTGAGAAAAATGATAGTACTTCATCACAGTGCTTCTCTCAAGTGTTCTCAAGAATTTATGTCATATCCGAGCCACAGAACGGACTGACTGCAGCATAGTGCTTTCAGCGCTGGGG
The DNA here is from genome assembly GCA_025674545.1 of Hassar affinis. Classification (NCBI taxonomy): domain Eukaryota; kingdom Metazoa; phylum Chordata; class Actinopteri; order Siluriformes; family Doradidae; genus Hassar; species Hassar affinis. Next base: position 13,390,141 of record JAOVYV010000010.1, read on the forward strand.
TATGAGGACAAAAAGCGCAATGAGATATTTCAATATAAATGGCTTAGTATTCATTTGCTCCTGACATTTACTACTGAAAATTATAGAATACTTAACACAGAGAAATGCATTATGGCATTAATAATAATGCGACATACATTTTTTAAAACTCTGATCATTCTTTTTCATCCACATCAAGATGCTGAGCGAACAGCACCCGGACCGATGAGTAATGATCTCCATTTTCTCTTTCAATTTCCCATCCACAGTAAAGCAGCCAGACTGAGGCACTTAATTAAGTTAATTAGGCTAACTTAATTAGGCCGTTTTGCAGGTCACTGTGCGAGTGGTCTGATTGATGACTGCGCTTGTAAAGGTAATCGCCTTTAGAACTGGGTTTAACAAACAGCATGTTAACTGCAGGATCATAAATAATGCCAAAGTGGTTAGCGCAGAGATTGTCTGACGTGTAAAATCCTGTGCTTTTAACAACTGAGTCGATAAATTTGACATGGAAATCTCAAGGTCAGAAAATGGATTCAAAGACAAACTCGGTTTGTTCACATGCAGCCACTTGATTGTGATTAAGCTGAATTGACGGATTGGGAATGCCAAATTTTTATGACACAAGTCTGCTGGGCAACTAAACTTTTCTCACTATTGTCATCCTCTCCTCTGGGCATTTTACTCACATTTGAGCCTTCAAAAGCATTGTAGCTCCTTGGAACTCCCTGGATCATGTGCTATGGGCATTCCTGTTTATCGACTCAATTGTGTGGGTTGCCGAAATCTTCCCATGCTTTCCGAGTCCTCTGGGTGTTACTGAGCCTTGTTGTGCATTAAAAAGAGAGCCAACATGCCCGAACCCTTCATCATGGGAGTGTAAATAAGGCTGGAACAAGCCCCGCTCCGAGTTCTGACGGGCTCTCAAATTAAAGGCCATCCATATATTACAGCAGAACTGTCATTTTATTGCCCGAATCAATTCCGTGAGGCTCTGGAGGTGACGGCACTGGAACGTGGCCCCCAATGGCTGGAGGTTTATCTAACATGTGCAGGCATGGGTATACGCAGCCAGTGTAATGAACTCAACTCTACCTAATAAAGGCTTTACTGCAGTGCACTGACCCCATCACAACCTGCATATGCCTTCCCACGTATAAACCAAACATGATATATCTTTTTTTTATCTTTTTCACAAGATGCCGACTTCTTCATTTAATACAGGCAGACATAATTAAAGGATTTTATGATCCAGTGGGCACGTGCTGACAAGTTGTCCAGGGAGAAACAGATTTACCAATTTTTTTAATATTATTATTAATCAAGACCTGAGAGGCAGAAACCTATCTGCGGTGACCTTTAAAAAGCGTCGAGAGAGAAAGTTAGAGAGGGACGGCTTAGTGAGACGGATCAAATCACGCTGTGCATCACGAGTATCTTGTCTCAAGCCTGCGTATAACAGTGCCCGGGCCGTGATGCATGTGCGGTGTTTTGCCCCATGCTTTGATCGAGATGTAGCGTATGAGAAGATGGTGGTGCAGCGCGTGAGCCTCTCTCATTTCTCTAAATGCTTCTCTGCTCTCATCTAGAAGTCAAGGCTGGAAGGGATAACAAATCACCTCTTCGGTTCCACTTTTCAATGCTGCTGCTTCTTCATTTGCCAGCTGCCAGCGAGAGAGAGTGACGTACATCTTTAATGTCGACCCTCCCTTCATATCAGACCGAAGGTGAATCATGGCTGAGATTTAAAACGGTATTCACAAACGCGGGAATGGCTACAGTGGTATTTGCAGTATATTACAGAACTTTAAACATCACACTCCTAATATGATTTTTGGTGGAACGGAATCAAGGTGAATTTTATTTTTTCAGAAGGGATTTAACTACTGATAGCTGCATATACAAGTCTCATATATATAAAAAAAGCCTAAGAAAGTTTGTGGTGACTGTGAGTACTTCGATGTATGTGGCTTTCTCCACAATACAGCAACAAACCATAACAGCACCCCACCAGACGTAAACAGCGGTCGGGGCAGCGGGGGTTCTCGTCATTTACAAGGCACTAGTCAAAATTAAAGAACAACTGCAAATCGTCTTGATTATAACAATCGTAAAGTCGTGTTAGTTGCTTAAGTGGATCTTTTTAAGCAAGGAATTTTATGGAACTGGACCTTAACAAAAGTTCCTTGAACACCCAAGTGTTATAGGAATAAGAAGTGGAGCTGAAATCTCCGTCCCAAATTAAATCACACTATAATCTCATGTCTCATTCACATGTCATAAAACACCTGTACCAGCAGCACGGTCGTTTCTGTTCTCACCTCCATTATAGCTGCAATAAACAGACATTTTTTTTTCCTTTCTCTCTCCTCTCAACACTTAAGATTTACTTTTTTTTAACTATCCTTGTCATATGACTCTGGTCAAATGCACTGAGTGCACGGGCAGAGTGTGAGCATAGGTAGACGGGGTAGGTAAGTAGACAGGCAGGTAGACCATCCAATCATTTCATTCAGACCAAACGGAATGACTGGACAAGATTTTTACAGTCCTGTGACAGCCACAGATAGCTTTTCAGTGGCAGAGCACTTGATGTATTGTTTGTTGGTGGGATGTAAAGAGTATTTCAAAAATATAACAGAAATGCTTCTGGAAAAAAAATGGCATACTCTATCTTTAAACCTTGTAGGTCTTTATTGAAATGGAACAAAAATAATTGTAATGTCCATAGCAGCAGGATATATGATGCAAACATCTTACTTATTTTTGTAAAATCGAATAACTGCCAACAAGTAATGGGAGTCTGCCATCATCTAAAATGTTTTTCTGTAAATATCTGCATCAAACCATACCCAGTTCTTCAATGATGCATGATAGCATCGGGTTAAAAAAAAAGAGTTCATATGATTAACAGTTCTAGTTTTAAACAGAAACCTCTTTTGAAAGGGATTCTTAGGTCATCTTTTTGGTTGCTGAACCAAAAGTCCAGGGGGTTGAGCTGGACCTGATCCAACACCTTCTATAACACTGAGCCTAAACCTCATGTCCCATGAGACTCTTGACAACAAACAGATCAACAAAACCCTTATCCATTTGAAACACACTGAGTTGTCTCTACCTCCTGGTTCAACTTTGCTGAGGTAGAAGGAGCCGGATTAGGTCTGGCTCCACCCCCTGAACTCCTGGTTCTGCAGTGATGGGTACTTGGATTCTCCCGGAGGGACAAACCTAAAAAACTTCTCAGTGAGCTTAAGATGTAGTGGTGACATTAGCGCACGGGTAGTTGCAGTAGTTATCTTGGGCAAGTTATTAAAAGAAATTAGTAGAAAAAGAAATAATTAAAATAAAACATGCCTAAAATTCAAGCTAGACAACAGAAAATCTGTTGGATGGAAAAATGTGTATGCCAGAGAGAGAGAGAGAGAGAGAGAGAGAGAGAGAGAGAGAGAGAGAGAGAGAGAGAGAGACAGACAGACAGACAGACAGAGAGAGAGAGAGAGAGAGAGAGAGAAAAGTGTGCAGCCCAATTTTCGCAGGCTGTGTGTAAGCGTGTGATTAAACGGGATTGCGTCTGGGCTTTCAGGCTCTCTGGGGATTGAAGCGGTTCCCCCTGCAGGCTGCCAGAGAACTCGTTTAAAAAGTGAAGGCTTGCTTAATCCGCCGTATGCCTCCCACTGTCTAAATCTCTTTTCTCTACCTCCGCTCGGCGTTTTTGTTCACAGCCGCTTAGCCCTTGTGTTGTAGCAGCAGGTCATCATTCTTATGCTTTCTTCTGCACTTTTGACTTACAGCGCCTAACACGGAGCACGACGGGGTTCGACTGTAGATCCGATTCTTAGAATTCCATTTTGATTCCATGAGATTCATTTATTTCCTCTCTAAAAAAATAAAATAAATAAAATAAAATAAATAAATTATTTCCTTGTTTTCCTATTTTCAGATCAAAATGAAAAATGAATGCAACCTACACGGACCATCGAGGCCCTTGTAGTCAAACCACAAAACAAATGTCTGTAATCCACTTTAACCTTTTGATGTTACTACTGAACGGTAATCCTGTGTTGCTGTTCCCGCCATGCAGACATCCCACTATGCCTTTTACATTCCACTTTCTCTTTGGCAACATCAATTAACCTCCATTTTCCACGCAGATAGAGCCTGGCAGGCCCAGGCTGGCCTTTTAAAGATAAATTGAAAAGCGGATACATTTATTAACTTAATTAGGTTTGGAAGTTGAAACACATTGCTTTTGATTCAATGAAGGGGAAAAATGTGACTAGCCATTTGGACGTACAATTCTAAAGGAAAGACATTAAAATGAATATGGAAGGCAAGGTTTGAGTCAACAGCGTGCTTTGTCTCCAGAATGGAGGTAAGAGCTTTTGCCAGAAAGGTGTTCTTAGAGAAACGATGCCATGGAGCTCTGAGTCACTGTTGACGGCGAATTAAAGTGGTGGATGATATCGTCCTGATCGCACTGTCAGTAGAGCTTAATCCTTAAAATTTCAAAGACAGGCACATGCCTGATGTGTCAGGAGGCCACAGGTCACAGTATTCTTTCACTGAATGTAAAAAGCATCAGATCCTGACATACGATTTACAAAAAATATTTGAAAATGGGTGATCGAAAATATTATTGTATTTCTAAGCAAATTAAAGGACAACCAAGAGAAAATGAGCTAGGTGTTGCACCACCACAAGCTACCAGATCAACTGCAGTGCACCTTAACATCAGTTCTACACACAGGGGTGATAAATACCCCTGGTGCTTTGATAATAATGATGATAGAGCTCTGTCTAACACACCACTCCACAGGTGTCTTCCACAGTTGTTCAACTAGGTAAGAATCTGTTGAGTGTGAAGGCCATAGCTTATGTTTTACATCATTTACATCCTCATCAAACTACACAGTGAAGCCTAGTGTTCTACAGAAGGGGGCGGAGTCATCCTGGACGAGCCCACTGCCAGGAGAAACGTTTCATCGTAGGACAAGTGTACTCAGACAGAAGAGCTTTGGATTGAGACAACATCATGCTAGCAAAATGACTAAATAAATGTTCTTATGGAATAACAGAAGGGCTGTTTTTGTTTGTATGTTTATGTCCTATGTTACTATACATATTAATTTTATATATTATATATTTATATATTTAAATATATAATGTATATATATTTATATATTTTTTTCATTAAACACAATTATTAAACTGACTATGTATGCACATGAAAGGAGTGAGACAGCTACACCCAACTGGTGCCAAAACCACAAAACTGGATTCAATTAATTCAATTATTTAAAACTTTAAACTTCTGGGGAAGTAGGAAAAAAAAATATTTGCAAGATTGCTCTGCAGTAGTTTTAGGTAAGAGACTATGCCGACTGAGTTACCCCCAACTGCCCCACCCTACCCCTAAAGTAGAAGACTTTCCCCGACTGCCCCCAACCACCAAAGCAGGAGGATCTGCTCAACTGCCCCAAACTTTCCACTTTAAGATTATTTAGGTAGTGATATTTTACTGTTTATGATAAGTAAAGTTAGAATTAAATTCAAATGGCATAACGTTCGCTGGTATTTTGAGTAAAAATGAAGAAGCCTATTTTTTTAAAGATATGAGCAACTGTTTCTCTCTCTCACACACACATACACAACCTGAAAACACTGAAACTATAATTGGGATCAACACCAACACCTCTATTTGACCCACTTGTCTGATTTTAGTCAATTTTCTTGATATGCATCTTGTGGTGTAGTGTTTCCTGTTTCCACCTCAGCCTCCGTAATCGACTCTCACCTTTGATGATGAGGTGTCACATTCCTGACAGATCCAGCCATAGCCTGTCTGTTTAGGTGACTTCTTCAAGGGAGGGTCCAGGCAGCCGAAGTGGTAACACAGCTGACACTCATCACACCTACAAAGAGAGGGAGAGTGATATTACCAGAGGGAATATAGCTCAAGGCAGGGTGTAGCACCTACACTGACACGTACACACACACGCTCTACAAGTATCCCTGCCAAGAAAGCGGCATGGCCCTCATCAGGCAGATTTGATCGATGGTGACAGAGCAGCTTCCTGTCAGGTAACAGATGCTTAATAGATTCAAAACACATTGGCACAGCACCTCTCTCATGGCCTTGTACAGCCATCATAAAACACTCCAGCCTGATTGGCTCAGCCAAAATGGGTTTCTGTGCATCCTGCCAATAAATCTTTATAGACATTTTTTTTTTAAACTTATTTCCAAGCCAATGTGTTTAAAAAGGAAAATCGGTCTTATGGGCATCCACCATTCCTACACACAAACCCCAGGCATAAAAGCATGTCCTCTCAAAATTACTGGACAATTCACATTTTTTTATGCTGGGAAAATAACATGAAAAACAGAGTATAGTTTGAAAAAATGCTGTCCTCTGAGGAACCTAAGGAATCTGAACGAAGCAAAGCCTCCATTTATCATGCATGTGCTGTTATCGGCGAATGCCCAGATGCCCTTCAGGCCAGCTTCCATGCCCTCCCTTCTCTTTCCTGTCTGTAATTAACTAATTATGTTGTAATCAATAGTGAAGATTCAGATTTGGCAATTTAAATCAGATAAAGCAGATAAGGGCCAGTGAGGTCAATAGGCACCCTCCCCATGCATCTACATTACATGAATGAGGAATACTAGGTTCTGATCAAACAGGGTTCAGGAGGAGAAAATAAAAGAAAAACCTCTCATATTTATTTTAACATATTTCCTTCAGGTTTGTCCCCTTGTAATATATTCAACAAAGGTATCTTGAAGCTCGGTGATGAAGAATGCTCATTGTTCAATGACACACAAGCCCTTTTCCAAATTTTGGCCGACTAGAGACACCAAACACTAATTAAAGGATAGTAATGGATATAACACAGCACTAATGAGGAAACAGAGAGGGATATGCACACAGCTAGCTCATCCTGTCAAAGCATGAAAAAGTTGAGGGGTGCTTTCGATTACGAAAATGATTTACTTCATTACATTGTATTTGGTGGAGGTTGGGACTCCCAACCAAAGTAGTAACAATTCTGCCCTGAAAAGAACACAACTTTTAAAATAGTCTCTCTGTGTGTTTAACAGACACTGCACAACACAATTCAGGATCTTTTCCATGCAAGGAGATTCATTCATTCATTCATTTTCTTGACCGCTTATTCCTTATACACCAATCAACCTAACGTTCATGTCTTTGGACTGTGGGAGGAAACCGGAGTACCCGGAGTAAACCCACGCGGACACGGG
>JAOVYV010000010.1:13534254-13547402 GCA_025674545.1 Hassar affinis
TGGGGCGACCTGGGAAATTTCTGTGTGGAGTTTGCATGTTCTCCCCGTGTTCGTGTGGGTTTCCTCCGGGTACTCCAAAGACATGCAGGTAGGTGAATTGGTGATGGGAAAATTGGCCCTCAGTGTATGAATGCAAGTGTGAATGTGTGTGCGAGCCCTATGATGGATTAGTGCCCTGTCTAGGGTCGGTTCCTGCCCTTGCGCTCAGAGTTGCCAGCTGGGCACCGGCTCCCCCATGACCCCGTAACTAGGAATAAGCGGTACAGATAATGACTGACTGACTGACCATACAGCGTACTTCCGTCCTCAGGGGTTTGTACTTGTGAGTCGAACTTAACAAGTCTATACTACCAAGCCCAAACTTGCTGTACTTTGTCCTGAGTAATGCTTTCTGCCTAAAACTATATGAAGATGGTTATAATTAGGAATATAAATAATATGCATACTGTAGAACCTCTTCCAATGATTTGAGATCCATAAAGTTGGCTAGTGATTGATGGGTGATCGAGCATACCATCATTCTCACCCAAGACCAATCACCATGGGCAATTTTGCTCTCTTGAATTCCTGGATGGCTGTCACATCTTCAAAAGATCCCACGTTTGAATCTCAATGATGTCAGAGCCTTCAGAGGCTGGGAGATAAAGGAACAGAATTTCAGTAAAGTATTGGTTCTGCTCAGAGCGAACAGATTTGTTTTATTCCATTGTGAGCCCTCATTATAATGCCTTTACAAGGTCCTCATTATGTTTTCCCATGGGTTTGCAACAAAAAGGTGAAGTGTATAATACACTTAATTAGAGCATGCTGCATTTTGTACTTAAAATAAAAGGCTGCAATCAGATTTTCTTTAAAGGAAAGACCTCTGTAAGATCTCGGTAAGATCTTAGAATCTCATTTGGAAGTTGAGCGGTAATTGCATACCACCATTATACCATGTAGCAGTATTTTTTTTTGTCCTAACACTGTGTACTGCAGTAGCAGAACTAATAGTACAATTGCCATGCATAACTAGCTGTATTACTGCACAATTACATTATACTATATTTACTATAGATCTATAGATTTCTGTGGCACTGCTGTATACCCATGCTGCTTAAGCTGCAGATCTTTAAGCGCAGTGTGTATGTGTGTGTGTGTGTGTTTGCTGTGCGTTTTGTTTACAGTACATGAGAAAGATGGTACTCTCTTTTCAACAGCATCCATATCTGCTCCTCTTTGGTTAAAAAAATGTATTTAAATATTGCCTTTTAATGCTTTTCCCCCACTGCTCTATGCACTGGTGCACACAAGATTAAGCATGCAGTGAATTTTCCCACAAATCCCAGGGTGGAGAGGTAAGATAAACACACTCCATTGGGTTTGCCATTGCAATTACCTTACAGAGTTTCATATTAGAAAAAAGAAAAACCTTTATTACATTATGGTGTCTTTGGAAAGTCCTCATTATGTTTTCCGATGGGTTTGCAAAGCAGTACAATATAACAGCAAAATGAGCTTTAAATGCTTAAATGGTTTAAATAAAGTTTGTCACCTTCTCAAACACAATGGAAGAAGAAAAAAGCCATTCCTGTTTTAATTTGGACACATTTGCAGAACGATCCTTGAGAATTCATCAACAATTTCTGAAATGCAAAAAGTGTAAATTTCATGCAATTATATTTTACAGCAGGATTTAATCTGATTTGCTTTAATTGCTTTGTCACCTTAATTGTATTTGGTGCTGTGTGAATAATTTGTGATTACCATGGAACTGTAATTTGGTTTATTATCATGTGTTTTTGTCTTGCAGAGTGGCAATTTGTTACCATTCCCTCAGTGATCTGAAAAGATTTGAGAATTTGTTTGTTATTTATTCTTTTATTGTCTTGCAACTTGCTAAACAAGTAACAAACTTTTTATCCTTTGGGAATTTCAATTTGTGTACTTTTGTGCTATTCTTTTATAAGAAGAATTTCTCACTTTTTGGATTACAAAGCTAGTTATTTTCATTAGGGGCCATGTTCATAGTCGGCAACCCAAGCTAAAAGAATTACATGAATATTATTTGGAGAAAGTTACTCATATTCAGAGTCGGGTTATGCAAGTGCTTAAGGGGTGTATTATTTGGCAGTTTATAAAATAGCACTTGATCCAACACATCTTTTCATTTTGCATAATGAGTGGCAAAAGTCTTCAATCTTAGATGGGGTAAAATTGCTGTTGAGTTGCACCTGTCTCTGAATATATTATAGTTTGTTTTAAGAAGTTATTTAAGTCTAATTCGTAAACTCCATTCATTTTCTCCATTCATTTCTCAACTTTCTTATATCCATTTGTTCCTAGTCTTGAAATCTGTCTGCTTGTTTTTGAATGATTCCTATTTGCCAATGCAACCAATATAGTTTAAATTAGCCACTATATTTTATTTATAACATGTATAGAACCTCTTCCCATAGTTTAGGGATCCATGTGATGGGAGGTGTGACTGCATTTGATTTGAGTTACCCTTTATAAAATCACCCTTTATGTTTACAAAGAATAATTATTTGGGTCAGGTTGATCTGAACAGAACATGAATGAACCGAAGAAGTGGTTAGAAATAACTAATGTATATCCTGGGATACATTAGGAAAAAAAAGTGTTACTCCCCAAAATGTAATATTACAAAATGGAAGATTACAAACATGCCACCTGAGTTACATCGTTAACAGAAACACCAATAAAAGTGTCACCTCATTTAAACTGTACAGAATTCCTTATATAAGTAACAATAAGTAACAATTCCTATAAACTTCAAGCAGCAAAATCATACAGTAGCTGAGAGAGACACGATCAAATCTGACTAAACAAAACTAAAACTAAGTCAGGAGCAAAAATAAACTTGATAACAAAAAACAAATACAACAACAGAAATGAACACAATCTGGATTTTAAAACTTGACCATTTTAAAACTACTTGGCCAATCTTTATGATTACAGCAGCGCCACCACCTTAGTCTTCTAGGTCTAAATCTTTTCTATCTAGGTGAGATTGTGCACTAAAATGTTGAATCTTGGAAACAAACTGCTTGTAGGAAGGGTTTTAGCTCTCACTTGCTGAACTTGCATTTCCTTTTCAGTTCTGAGCTTTTTAACAGCTCTTTTGTTGACCCTTTCCACTAAGTGGTTTTCAAATGACAGTATATTTAGCAGGCTGGCCCATGCAGGTGCATTTTGTAATGAACTACAGCTTTAAATAACCTCAACCTTAATGTCAGACACATTTTGAATGCATTCTCATGTGCGTACATCGGCTCCTGAGACTCAGTGGACATGACTGTAGGAAAGTACAAATGGTTAAGATAGTAGTACGGAAGGACACATTCAGATTCATTCATATAGAATCTATGTTAAAATCTAGTTACAACTCTTACAAGTTTCCAGATGTGTTCATGCTTTTTAGATTGACAGCAGAGAGACAAATAACGAATGATCACATGATCACATTTGGCAGAGATTAAGATCTGCAAAGCCAAAGGCAGTGAGCAGTGGTGAGAAAAGCCAGACATGATCACAAATGATGTGAGTGCAGCCAAAGGCCTTAGGCAGACACATGTGTAATCTAAGCTGCCATATCTGGCAGTAAGTGAACCAGTTGGGTCCATGCTTGGGAAAAAAAGTGGGAAAGGGTAGGTTTTCTTGAAGAGAGAGAAATCTATGCAACAAGGAATCATTAAGTTACAAATAGAGCTCAGAGTGTGACGATTCAAGTAATACTGCTTATACTGTAAATATGTTCCAGTATTATGGCTATAAAGAAATGTATTCTAACATAGTTATAGTGATAGTTATAGTCAGACTGATTTCCTTTTTGTACCCAGCTTTTGTACACATTTGCAAATGACTTCATTACGAAAAATGTTCATAATGGATACATCTCAGATCCCGGGAGAATTTTTGCTCACCGCAGGGAGTCAGCGGAGAAACCAAATCAAACGAGCTTGATGAGTCGGGTGAGAAATGGTCCAGTTCAGCCTATTTGATGTCGATTAAACAGGAGATCAATTTCAATCGCTGTGTCAAGTGAGACCTCACAGGACGTGTGCAGAGATGAACAATGGATGTGTCAGAAAGCTGCGTCTTGGGCTTCTTGCTGTGCTTAGTGATGCGTTGAAAAAAATTACATTCAACAACAAGCCACTGCTTTTCATTTTGTTCTGCTACAACATATCCGTGTCTTTTCCGTCTTCCTTAGTAAATTGCTGCTTAAGAAATGCCACCTAGTACCAAAAGGGATAGCTTGATATTTTATTTTGTTTCTGTTCACCAGTATTGACACATGGTCATCAGCATTCTAAGATAGGCTCTGCCATTTAAACAATGCTTGATTTGTATTACAGAGTCCAATGTATGCCAGGGAAACATTCCCAACACCATTACACCACCACCACAACCACCACCACCAGTAGCAAGTTGGATCCCTGGATTCATACCATCAGTTCTGACCCTGCCATCTCCATGTCATAGCAGTAAAATGCTGATTTTTTGTTTTTGTTTTTGATCAGCAGTTCCTCTAATCTTCCATTTTCACCCATTCTGTTTGATCTGAATATTAACAAAACAGCTTGACTTCTTGACTATGCAAAATACCAAGCAGCCCCACCTATGCACATCAGTGGTTGCACCTGTGTATACCAGTGGGTATATAAAGTGATAGACATCTATGGAAGCTTCTAGAGCTTTAAAAAAATGATCATGATTTTCAACATGATTTAATAGTTGGAGCTTGTGAGATGGGTCATAGCATTTAAGAGGTAAAAGCTTGGATTTTCACATACAAGCATTTCAAGTGTGTACCCTGACTACAAGAATTCCAGCAAAATGTCAAACTTGGCTATAACGTGGGTGAACGTGACCAGCATCAGCTGGCAAGAAGCGTTTCACATGATAGACATACAACACTGCCTTAAATAACATCGGAATTCAACTCTGGGGCCGCAACAAACATCAGCGTGAGGACTGTGCAACGTTCCCTCCAAGATCCTGTGGGGAACCTACCAAGTATTAACTGGTATACCAGTTTTTCTGGTACTTCAGTGTACATCTGCATGATTGTATGTACTGCACTACTGCGACACGCCTGGCTGACTGGATCATCGCCTGAAGCAGTAGGTGTCCCTAATAAAGTGTACAAGTACTGCAGCATAAAGCTGAACTGACTTAAATAAAAAAAAAAATAAAGAATTGCAGACCAAACTCTCTTTAAATGCCCCAGAAGGGGAAAATGACATCATTTGTAATCTGAGAGGAAAACAAAGAAACAAAAATGCATTTATATGGCTTTATGCTTATCTCTATGGTTATGTAAGATAATGCATAAAGCCACATCATTTAATTTCAGTGAGAAGTGTCTGAAACACAAAAAAGCCTAATTTTTATTGACACGTATAACACACCAGATGATGGCACCATTTTTCAAAATTCCTCCCTAACACCATAAACAGCCTGAATTTTCCTCAAATTAATTAATACCTTGACAGAGCGATGGCATTTGATTTATGCTCAAGGACAAAACTGAGCAGAGTGACAGAATGTCACAGCAGTCTGAACTGCAAAAGGCTCAATCTTAAGACTCACTAAACTGGAACTGGATGTAATACAACACCATTACACCGAGACATCAGGTCATAACTGTCAAAACACAGTTCAGAATAAGATTCTGGCTTTTCCCTTGTGAATGTAGACACAAATCCAGAAATGCCTTTATACAACCTTCTCAGAGAGGAGCCAGCTTAATGTCAAGTCAAAATAAAGACATATAAAATAAAATAAGAATGGAAATGTTGTTTTTCTCAGTATGAAGCATCTGCTTGGAGTAACAATATCTGACCTGAGAGTATTATTGACCACAGTTTTTGGTATATATGAAGGTATGTTGTAAACAGACGGATTGCATCAGCTTCCCACTTATAAGATTACAGATTCAGGTGTCAGCACAAGTAGATACAATTTCAAATTCCGATGATACCTGCGCTCTGATATCACATGTTTGATCCACGCAGTCCAAACAATCAGCAATCAGAGCCCAGGGAGTGTGCAATGTCAAACAAAGGTCACCGTATCAGATATCTCCCTGCCATCCATCACTTCTCCTTTCCTCTCTACGCCACAATGGGCTGTGACAGTGGAAGGGCAAGGTGGATTTCTCCCAATAATGAGCAGAACATGCAGGCAGTTTTAAACAGCCAGTAATGATTTTTTTTTTCAGCTCAAGCGGGCAGGTGGTGGGTATCTGAACGCAAAGACTCTGTGATGCCTGCCCTCCCTGAAATCATTAATGAGATTCTGTCAAGAGCCCGGCTCTGGGAAGAGTGCAGAAAGGATAGCTGTGTCAGGTTTTCCACTGGCGATGAATCCTACTTATCGAGACGTTTATTCAGGAGTTCATTTTGATATCACTTTTTTTCCCCAGCAGGTCTGTTTTAATGATATACATACATCAGCAGAGTGAGTCAGCAAATAAAAGATATTAAGAATGATAAAGCTTATGCAGTTTAGTTGCAGTATTTACATCCAATTTCCTAACATAATGAATGTCTCTGTCTGTGTGTCTGCCCTGCGATGGACTGGTGACCTGTCCAGGGTGAGCTCCGGGATAGACTCCAGCACCCCCTGCAACCCAGTAGTTGGATAAGCGGCTTAGATAATGAATGGATGGATAGATATATGGATGGAAGGACGGGTGAATAAATGGATGGATGGAAGGATGGACAAATAAATGGAAGGATTGATGGATGGATGAATTATTTGCAGATTATTTTGAGATGCTCACAGATCATCAGCTCAGGTTACCATCTGTATGGATGGCATTGCATGTTCTCCTCATGTCTACATGGGCTTTCTTCTGGGTTCTCAGGTTTCCCTGTACCTTCCAAAACCAGTAGGTGGACTGGACATGCTAGTTGTGAATAAGTATGTGAATGTGCGGTGAACATGTGTGAACAGTGCCCTACTGTAGAACAACAGTAAATGCAATAACTATATATATATATATAAACAGAGGAATGTTAGATGAGTGTTTTTTTAAATTCTATTTACATTGATAATGAAACTGATATTAGTATCAAACACAGTCTTGGGCTATCATGAAACCTGTAAAATCTGTAAACACACTGAGGGAAATTTTTCTGCACGTATCTGAAAAAAAAAAGTTCCCAAGAACAAAAAGGCGACCCAAACACATTTAGCCTTGAAAATAAACATGACTATAAAGACCGCAGCTTCTGTTACATTTTATACGGAAAGCCAAATGACACGATAGGAAATAAAAGTGATTGATAAAACAAGACTGAGTAGATGACAGAGAATGTGGCTGCCTTATAAAGCCTGGACAATCCAGCTGCGCTTTTTTTTTTTAACCTGCTGGTAAAAATGTTGAAAAATTTCTCTGGCTACAAGCTTGTTCAGCTTTGTGTTTCCTCTGAGAAACCACTAATGTCTGACTGATAATTAGACACAACAAGCAGAAGCTGTGTCTGGCAGAGTTCAATAATAAAAACACAGTTTTCACTGTCTTATTTTCCAATAAGCCGTGGCTCCGCTGGCTGTGAGGAAACGTGATGCTGCCAAGTACATTTACTCAAGTACTGTACTTAAGTACAAGGTTAGGATACTTGTACTTTAATTGAGTATTTCCATTTTATGCTACTTCATACTTCTACTCCACTACATTTATTTGACAGCTTTAGTTACTAGTTACTTTTAGGATGAGAAAATACTTCACATTATAAATGATTAAACCAACCTTTGGCATCTGACATCTAACCATCAGGTCATGTTTCAGATATCTGTGAGTTGTTAACACACACCACCAAATAGTGCTTTTTCTCTCTCACATGCTTTCATGTCAAAAAACGTTCAAATGATCCAATATCTCACCAAAAATCAAAGATTAGAGAAAAAGTCCAAAGGCTGAAAACAGATTTGTGTGTCAGAACTTCTTTCCTCTCCCATTAATCAGGTGTCCCTGTATATAAAACTGGATATAAAGTAGTTCAAACTGTAGCTCCACCTCCAGCAGCTACAACACTAACATACTGCTTACACACTGATGGTCAGAGGGACCAATCCAGCACTTTTACTTGAACACTTTAACTACATTTTGCTTCTAATGCTTATGTACTTTTATTAAGTACTTTTACTAAAGTGAAGGATCTGGAAACTTCTTCCACCACTACCAAGCGGAGCCGTCACTTTTGTTGTGGTCTGCGTCGATGCTACGTGTAGTTACATTTCTGGGGAGGTGCACGTCAGGCTATGGCGTAGGGTACAGCGTAGGTATACGGCTAAGGCGTCCATATGACAGATACGACGCAGAAGTATAAATTAGACGTCTTTAGAATAAGGGTAGTTTAAAACTATAACAAACTGTAATCCGAAGTACAGTTCTATGAAGTTGTTCTGAACATCGGTCAGATGTCAACACAGTCTTTGGAAAGTAATATAGATGGTTCTGGGTGTATGTGCAGACTGTCATCGCTCACAGCTGGTGGTACCGACAGCATGCGGAGGCAGACGGGGGGCTATCTTCTGAAAGGCAAATTAGCCTGTCTTCAGCTTTATGGAGATATTAATATAATCCACAGTTCTCTTATGTCGAGTCAGTACTACACACCTACAGATGTGTCAAATCCTCTGAAATGTAATTTTTTTTATATGGGTTTTGCTCCTGGGCTGATTACATACATAACCAAACTACTTTATACAAGACAAATGCACTGATGGCTGTATCCACTTGAAGAGTGTGCTCATCTAGGCAATTATAGGCCATGATGAGAGAGACAGAATGCAAATGCAGGATTAAACCTTAGTTCCTCATACCCTTGTCTATTTCTGGTGACCTCGTGTCAGTCGACGTGGTAAGAAGGTGGAGGTGGGGTACAGGAGGGCTAATTCAACTAAACACATGACTGGCAAGCAGGCCCCTGGAGCCCTGCAGTTCAAGGGAGCCATGCATAGGCTGCATAATTATATGTAGCCCTGAGAACTGATGTGTCAATCTTCATAGAAAGGGATGTGTAGGAAGCATTGCTTGGTGTAGGAATAAGCAGAAATGCAGGCTTGCCTCTGTCACAATTATATAGATAAGCCCGATTTTGTGTTTGAACTTAAATATAATGCTGCAGTTAATGTAAGCAGGTGGTTGACCTATGCATCAATCATTGTGTGGATGTGTGTTAATTTCAGACAGCAGATTGCTGGTGCAGAGTGCACCGAGTTCATCAAGGCTCCCTGCCTAGTTGCTGTACAGCAAGAAAAATATACCCATCCAGAGACATGTTCTGTGTGTACTGTAGAATTCACACATTTCACTAATAACTATTATAAGCAAGAGGATATTGTTAATACACAGGGCGGAAATTAACTGGACCCTTGCTCTCTGATGAGCTCACAGAACCACATTGCTGTCACATGAAATGAGCCTCTGAAACAGAACTTGCAAAATGACAAGCATTTGATTTTCATCCTCACAAGTTAAAAAAAACATGTAGACTTATTCTTCATGAGCTTTTTAATTCATGCATTTTGCACCAAAGCTCACAGTATACATTGCGAGAGCTCACAAAACTCTGCATAGAAAGTAGCACATTTTTAGAATCACATAGAACACCCATGCGATGCCACGGTCACGATCATCACGAGGTGGCAACTTTTACTGCTACTGCTTCTCAGCAAGGAAACATGGAGTATTTGGTCATATTTATCCAAATGCATATCATAATGCCAGGCTAATTTACTCAATCATCCAGAGTACACATCCGCTAAGAAATCATTTGTGCATCCATATCTGACCATGATGTACGTGTTTTCTTGTATGTTTTCACCTCATCAGCCCCTCATCAGGCATTATTAGCCTAGGCTGCTAAGAAAGTCATGGGTGTTTGATATCCTATCTTAATATGAACTATAAATTTTGAAGTAATCACATTAAGTATCACTTAGTCTGAATCATGCTGCGAGCATTACCATATTTCTAGACATTATTAAAGAGTTAATATAATAACTATGTATGATAACTACATGCTTTGCTTATAAAACTCTATTACAGGGCAGAGAGGTTATTGAAGTTATTTATCTCATTCTTACTCAGTGCTTGTGCTTGTTTTTTTTCTAAATGCAGTCTAATCATAGTTAGGAAACTGAACAGAAGGTCAAACACAGCAAAATATGTAGGGGATTCCAGGACTGAGGAAAACCGGCATTTATTTCCAGACAATTTTTAATTGCCTGTATAGTGGGGTTCCATTGGTTCTTCGCAGCTCCAGGATCCACAGCTCAATCTTGAGCTTGGGTTATTTTTATATTTTGTGTGGAGTATCTGTGCATGTACCCTCTGGTTTCTCAAATTAAAGTGCATAATGTACACTATGGGTGTGTCTCAAAACCTAGTGAGCTGCCTTGCACTGCTGCCTACTACCTTAGTAGAGAGGATTCTAACTGCCATGGAAAATTGTTAGGCAGATTATTGAGATGCCCTAGTTACACATCGTTTATCTAATCGCCTATCGCCGCCCAGTTTTACCTCAGCGAGAACTGCTTCTTCTTCTTTACTAGCTATTTTAATTCATTTTTTTTTCTGGTGGAACAGCGAATCGAACAAAGTGCCCAATTTTTTAGTCAACCTCAATGTCAAACATGTGTACGATAATTCAGACTTCAGTGATTGTACGGTTTATGAGCTTTAACTTATTAAACGTACAGCATGAAGCATAGACGCTTAGCATTTTATATAACACAATGAGCAAAACCACTGTAGAACTAGTTAGACAAAAAAAACTATTTGACTAACCAAGTGTTGAGCTCTTGTTCTGCTTGATCTCTTGTCTTCTCTTGATCTCTCTTGAAGAAGTCGTCCAGTAAAGGTTCCCTGTGTCTTCCTGAAGCCTTAATAAAGTCTTCGATGGCTGATCTGCTCCCTGAGAGAATGGAAAGTCCTGCATGTGAATGCTGAATACAGAAGTTTCACAAGCACCTTATAATTCATTCTGAATATAAGATAACCGAATTAGCCTCTGGCTATTCAAACCAATGGGCTGAGGCGACACAAGCTGCTAGCATGCCTGTTAACACCTCCCTCCATGTCCCAGCTTTTAAATGGTCACTGATAAACCCAAAATTGCAAAGAAATTCCACCTGTAAACCTTAACAATTAAACATTAAAAGTAATTAGAGGAACTTATATTTGAAGATAATTTTGCTGCTTGCTCTTCCTGTTCCATCCACCATATTGGAAACTTTTGGTGCAAGAAACTGAATCCCACTGAATGCTGGGATTTCGTGCGCCACTAAAGCGGCATTCAGAGATTCCTCGTAATTCAATCAGAATAAAGCGTTTTAATAGATGCGATTTTGAGCGGTTGAGACAGCCATCTTCTCAGGAGCGTGTGCAGGATGATTTAAAATGCTGTTTATGTAGAGAGCTGAAGAAGTCTTGCTATTTATTACCATAGCACTTTAGAACAGTCACTTTTTAAACAATTTGCAACACTGTTTCTCAAGTGGTGAAGTTCAAATGCAAGGCCAACTATTACTCAGAAGTATTAGTCAGAAGGAAAGAGAGAAAAAGGGGAATGAACTTTGTCCCACAGGCTTTTTGAACACAGTCGGATGAGGCACGCTCACTCTGCCTGCTGCTCCAGTGATTAGCTCCTCCATCTGGCATCACTGCATCTGGTCTGGCAGAGTAGGCACGCGGCCCGGAGCGGCCTCCGAGATGGAGCCCAGAGCTGGAAATCTTCCCTGTGTATTGATTCTAACTGTGCATTGCTCATCAACAACTGAAGAAGTCAAGGCAAGGTGAGGGTTGCTTTGAGAATAGAAAATCAGAACAGAAATTTCAATATTTGACTATATTTATTTTATTAGTTTTCAAACACATTGCAATATCAGGGTGTGTTAAGTAGCAAGAGTAGCTTTAGTGCTCCAGTAGTCTGGTTTCACAATCTCAGATACAAGACGGTACCTCATCATGGTCCAAGCTAAGGAGCTTTAGTTTTGTTCCTGATTTATGACTAAAGCATTTCTCAGATTAGGTCTCTATCTAGCAAATGATCACCAGCTAACTTATCCCTGTTTTGGAAAACAATTACTGTTTCAGCTCAATATCTGGATACAGGATGTCTTTGATGGCCATTTGTGTATTTTTGCATTATAAACTCGGTAATATCAGGCATGAGCAAGTCAGTCAAGTCTTCTGCTCAGCCTTGGTCTGTGTACTTTTCATAAAGCGGTGCTTAATTATTAACCGCTCTGTTTAGCTATCTGAGTAATTAGGCTGGCTAGGGATTAAAAAATGTTAAGTGTTTAAGTTTTGGTGAGATCGAGGTCATCCGGGCTTGTTTGCCTTTCAGGTGTATTTTATCCACACGTTTGTCTTTTTTAACTACATTTTTTTAAAGCTATGCTGTTACTATTAGCCAGGTAATGACTGTGACTGTGCCAACTCTGACTGATTGTTGTTTCTCTGTATTGTATGCATTTCATATTTGGGCAGGTTAGATGATAAAAACATTAAGACTCATTAATCAGTAATGCTGTAATACTGAATACAAATGACACCACTGCTGTTTTGGCATCCTGTTTTGTTTACACTATGAGGTTTGAAATGCAGCCTTTCATTTTTAATTGATGGTCATTTTATACCAAAGAGGTCAAGATTTCTACATCTCACGCAGTCAATTTTAAATATGGTTTTGAGAAAAGTAATCCGAGTAGTATGATATAGTTTCATTACCATGGTTAGTTATGCACTGTGATTTACAGTATTATCACTACTTGAACCAAGAATAAATGACAGTTTTTGGTTGTGCTCTTTTTTTAGGATTAGTATAAGAACACCGGTCTTCTTCATTGCTCAGTGTGCATTACTTAGTTATTTAACTTTATCCAACATTGGCTCATACTTGTAAATTTATATCAATTAGTATGAAAAGTTATGAAGACTAAGTTTATGGTTAGATTTGAGATTAGAGGTTAGAACATTTTCCTTTTAAATGAAATCAAACAAAATCCTACCGCACCAAAGTACTTATTTGAGCTCCTATGAATGAAGCTCGGTGGGTAGCACCGTCGCCTCACAGCAAGAAGGTCCCGGGTTCGATCCCCGGGTGGTGCGGTCTGGGTCCTTT
>JAOVYV010000010.1:13571893-13592345 GCA_025674545.1 Hassar affinis
TGGCCACCAGGCTGGTCCAATTTAGCCATGAAACCTCCCACACTAAAATGACAGGTGTTTCAGTTTCATTGTCTAATCCCTGTATATATACAACAAAACGAATGAATTCAGCCACATACATTACTGTTGTTAACCATTTAATCATGCGTCGCCCACTCGATCTGACCTACACAGAACGAATGCATACACTGACTGTAATATCGAGTGCTAGAGGATTGCTATTAAAGTTACAACTGTCCAAATCAGTGTGTAATTGTACTCAAGGCTAGAGAGAGGTTTTTACAGCACTGTAGTGATCCTGGCTTGGATTCATTGTTGTTTTCACAGCATTGTATCTCTGAAAACAGCCGAGTGTTAAATTAATTTCACCCAATGATCTGACACAATAAAGAAAATTCCAAATTGAATGTCTTGTAGGTTATTTTCCTTGTGAGAATTGGACGTGTGAGCCGTATGTGTTTGTGTGTGTGTGTGTGTGTGTGTGTGTGTATATGTGTGTGTGCGCACGTGTGGGTGTGTGTGTGTGTGAAGTGGAAATATGGCAGGACAGACAGGGAGTAGCTGTGAGTAATTGTTTTGCTCAGTAGCAGAAGCCCATCCTGGCCCTTTGGAGATAAGGTGCACTAAATCTGCTTGGATGTCCTGGGAGAGGCAGCGGCTGGAGGAAAGCAAACACCGAGCCACATCAGCCTCTTTAAGATGAGCAAACTTGAAAAGTCCTTTCTTTTTATTAAAGGCGAGAGAGAACCCTATTATCTTTGCTCTCGGCTGTGCCACTGGCCTTAACACAGAGAAGTGCCGGGCATTCATCAGGCTGCAAAAGCACTTGTGAGCATGAGAGAGAGAGAGAGAGAGAGAGAGAGAGAGAGACGGATAAGGAGACAGAGCAAGATTCTTGCTGTACTATTAGACAAATAAATAAAACCATAAATAAACACCACAACTGTGCACATAGATTATTTGACAATTATGACATCTTTTATTTAAAAAATATAAAAATATATATATTAAAATGATGTTTGGCAACTGAGTGGTGCAACCCTGGAGATTGGGAGTTCAAATCCTGATGATGCTCATGCTTTCTGGCTGGAAGGAATGGCAATACTCTCTCCCCTGTCAATCACAGAAACTCCAGCCAATTGTGTGTGCCTATGAGCTCATAGTGGTGGATTTCCTGGGATGCAGCTAGAACATCAGTTTGAAATGATGCAGATGGTTGACTTTAAGTCTTTCAACCTTCTTATCTGATAGGAGAGAGCTGGCTCGTGTATGGGACATTGCAGATGATCAAATTGGGGACACAAATGAAAAAGGAATTTACATTTCAATGATGCATTCATTTGAGTCACTGTATTGCATCTCTAAAATGTATTTCTAGACATCCTGAATAAAATACTGCAGTGTTTATTTTATTGAGCTGTACACACACTAGAGATGCACTCCGCATATCACCAGCACTATCATCATGGTCAGTAAAGTTAAAGTGAGAATGCCAGGCCTGGTTATGTTTACAGAAAGCGATAGAAATAATCATAGAGAAATTCTGAAACAGAAAGATAAAATCAATAAACATTGCTGCTAGCATCCTCCATCCCAAATAAAAAGCTGTTGAGAGCAGCGGTAAATTACTAGATAGCAAGTGAGAGCGGGGGGAGGGGGGCAGAGTCTTGATAAAATATTTCCCTTTGATATCAGGCCTCTTCCACCTGCTAGCGATGATTGGATAAAGATGTGCAAGAGATATCAGAGGTGACTGGCAGAAGTGAGAAAGTCTGTGTTTGTAGGGATGCTCACAGTAGGAGTGCAATACAAATGCAGTAAACTCATAGTTACAGCAATTACCTCTAGTCAAGGCAAATTGAGCATGGAAGACTGAATCAGATTATTAATATTAAATAGGAATACCAATGATTTCAATCATAGACCTCCGTCTCCATTACAATAACTGTAAGAGACGGGAGCCAGGGGTGCTCATATGTATCTAGTGTGTATTTATTCAAGCATTTCTGTTAGTCTAAATCATGAACAGCAAACCAAGGCTCTAGTCTTGGAGACACAGAACCTTCCAGAGATTTCTCCTAGTATCCCAAATTCAGCACATGAAAAGCATTGGATATTAGATGATAAGTTGTATTAGGTGTGTTACTGGGTGCTGTATGATGGTAAGAAGAAGCAAACCCAGACCCAGACCCAAACCCTGATGACTACACCAGTGACTATGTAGATACACCAACATGAATGCTATGTAGACCATAGCTATTGTACCAATGTTTAGAGAAGACCTTATTCCCATCCTGCCTGTTCATGCAATTGGCCCATGGAATGCAAAAGATGAACTGAGCTAGAATGCTGAGAAATGGAACATAAATACATTAAAGACTTCACAACAGTGCTGTCTGATAAAAGAATATGCATAGTTTAAATAATATGACTAAATCACATTATTAATTGATACAATGATCAGTGAGCACTGGTAGTGATAAGGAAGAAACATATGCGCAAGTATTGTGAGTATTGTGACAATGATAATGACAAACCATTGTATTGTCAGCCATATGAAAAATCTGCTAATGCACAGCAAAAAATAATCATGAATTCTCCTGGCACTAAGGGACTATCATTTATTCGCATTCTTGTAGCTTTAGATATTGCAGACTTTAATCAGATAAAGGCAGAGGCCAGTGAGAGGTCAATGAGAACTATCCAACCATAAAACTCTATAAAAAATGCTTTATGTTTTGAAGCAGTTGCTGTCCCCGAACATGTACTGAAAGAATGAACAGCCCGTGATGACTGGGGCCATTTGCTCTCACTCTTACTCACACCAGTGGACTTATTTACTGCCCAGCATGGGCTGCCTTCAAGACAATAGGTATTTGCTAGAGAGAGGGGATAAAAAAAATACTGGCTCTGAGAGAGGTCATGCCCAAAGATTTGGTTAAACACATTGTCTATTTATAGTATATACTTTACAGTAAGACAACCTTTTTATACACACATTTTGTTGTGTTTAAGTAAAACACTCCTGTAAAAAAATCAGTTGTGATGACGTTCCAATTTGCTGGCACAGTTTGAATCCTGTTATAGGGAAATCACTGCAAATTCAGCATGGCCTTTGCATCTATCAGAGCTCTTACTGCACTTCCAGCAGTTATTGCATTGACCATGCCTTGTTCTTCACTGGCTTCATGTAACTTAGGAATAATTTTGGGTTATAGGACTTGTTTTGCTTGCAGTTATTTGTATTAGGTGTTGTAGGGCTCATTTCTAGCAGTATCGTAGCTCAAAGTACCTTGAATTTGGGTCTACCAGCACTAGCTTTGGATATTCCAAGTTATTGACTAAGCACCAAGTCGTTCTGGATAAGAGAATCTGCTAAATGCAGTAAATGTTAATGTTAATGTAACTTCAAATCATTAAAGTGTTACTCTGAATGATTACCTTTTTGCTATGACAAAAAAAATTTACACTGAGGGGAGGTTTTTACATGGATGACCAAACCAGTGGTAGCTCAGTGGTCAACACATTCTGGACTACTGACTGGAACTTTATGAGTTCAAATCCCAGCACCACCAAACTGCCCCAATATAAATGAGACATACTGTATATAAGTCACTCTGGATAAGGATGTCTGCCAAACACCGTAAATGTAGCATTTCCAGTCACCAGATTGAACCCTACTGAACACTGGTACTGTCCATTAACATCAAAACATCAGTTGGTGCTCCATCTCTGGTGTTCCATCTCAGTTCTTACAGAACCTGTGCCAAGTTGCACTGAAGTTGTCATGGCAGCTTGTGGTGACTAAACAAACCTCTACAGTACTTGACTGTGACACATAATGTAGGCCCATCCATGGGTCCACTGTGACTTTATGGGTCCACTGTGACTTTATGGGTCCACTGTGACTTTGAATTAATCCACTTAACTTTTTGTATTTGTCTTCCAAACAAATATTTGAAAATAATAATTAATAATAAATTCTTATTTATTTAATTTCATTTCTTTCTTTGTTTCTTTGAGTATGAAAAATACACAACATCGGCTTACCCATCACCTACTAAAATTAATCATAAATATTTATCAGTATTTCCTAAAATCAATATTTAATGGTTGGAGCTGTAGTAATGGAAGATGTGAGTAAAAGTGTCCCCACTTAGTTGGGCTGTCTGTTATGTTCTAATCAGGTTTCATGGCTAACACAGCTCCACAGTGACTAGCTATGGTAAACCAAGATCATTATTTTTAATTGGCTTGTAAAATGATCATATAAAAATCATTTTTATATCCTGTTGTCTATTGGGGACACCTCATGAGCTCATTCATGAATTTTCCCAATAGCTCGCTTGACCTCTAGGTTAACTTTATCAGATTATAGAACAGAGAGCCGCACACAGAACAAAATACAGATTTTTTTTTAAACAGAAAGTAACAAATGGAGATGAACCTGGCAGTATACACAGGCAAGAGGCTGACAAAAGAGTGGTGCCTCTGAATCACTGAATGATCAACCCCGATTTGGCAGCAGGCCTTTTATCTGCCATGTGAAAACCTAATCAGGCAGCCTGATTGCTGCGAGTGGCCTTTTGTGGTTTTTAATCCAATGAGTGTTTTAAGGAGTGCATAATTGAAATTCTGTCCGGGACAGCCACAATTTACAGCTGTGGGGATAATGAGGAGTCATCTGGCCTCTAGTGTGTGTGTGTGTGTGTGTGTGTGTGTGTGTGTGTGTGTGTGTGTGTGTGTGCATGCGCATGTGTGTGATCTTCACGTGCAGAATGATGAGTCTCTGATTGGCATAGCACAAAGAGAGTATTTTGACAATATGAGCCTTGGTGAAGGCCAAATCGGTTTCTTTATTTAGACTCAGCCACTGTTTCAAGCTGGACAAGCGCCTGTTAATGATGTCATTGTTATGTTAATTTGGCATTCCATGCATCTCTTAATAAGAATTATTAAGTACTGCAGGTGCTTTATTTCGTCAGCTTCAGCAGATCATTTGTTCATGCACATTGTCTCTGCTATGACGACATCCTGTTTGGATAACCCTGGTTTCAGCAACCAATGAGATCAGATTCTTGGGAACTCCTTGCACTTGCACAGGTAGCACTGAAGAGCCATCAAATGGCTCAAATAGAGAGCAGCTGGTGAAAACCAGTGCTGAAGTTCATTAGCAGTGTGAATTAATGTTAACTACCTTGACAGCATTTTCTAAAAATATGGTCCACGGTTGTCATCGTACAAATGGAGTCTGTGCAGTTGGGTGTCTCTCTGTGGACTGAGAATAGAACAAGCTTAATAGAGCAGCCACGATTCACCTGTAAGTGAACTTGCACTCATGGCAAAAAAGTGCTGACACTGCAGAATTTTAATCAAATGGACAGAGCCTTTGTGTGCCAGACACATACACACACACATACACACAGATCACAAGAACAGTCTAATGGACTGTCAAAGCATGATCTTACTTTGGCAAAGAATGAAAGCAGTCCCTATAATTTTAGATCACCTATCATGCACATAGGTTACATTCTAACATTCTGTGGGTGTTTAAGCTCCAGACATATTTTGGTGGCGCATGCTTATAGCGACCTCTTGATCTGCCAATTTTTACAACTGTGCAAGTTTTCAATTCTTCCTCTTGTTTCATAGTCTAATAGCTTATTTATGTGGCACAGTTACAACATTATCAAGAGAAACCAGGGCCATTGGCTGAATTCAGTTTGTGTCAGAAGAACAAGGAAATGAAATACAGACTTGACACTGTATTCTACAGTAGAATGACTTGGTCAATAATTGATTTGGTTACTGCCAAATCTCAGCGCTGCTACATTGCAACTTGAGACCCCAGAACTAAATGGTAAAACAAAAAATAAACAAACCAAATAAAAATCTCTACTCCAGACCTCCTACAACCTTTCAATTATAATTAAGCCCCACCATCTAAACACATTTCCAAAGCAGCCATCACAAATAAAACAAATTCTGCATACAAATAATGAATTACAGTGCTGACATGTACTCGTTCAGCTGACAAGACATTGCCTAATTTCCTAGAGTCGTAAAAAGGCTTGCTCAATGTTCCTGAGAAGTCTTGAACTTCTTGAACAGAAAATAGTTCTGCTGTGTAGTCTATGCCTAATATTTCAAAAAGTCCAATCCAGCATGGAGCTAGCTGGTTATGCTGAATATCTGTCATCCACCAAAACCAAATTACCTGTTTTGTATGAGTCACAGCTGAGGCAGTGATTATAATACTTTTGTGAGCATTCCTGACAACTGTAACTGATTTGTTTTGCCATGTATGCTTTAAGGCAGCATAAGTGTTGACAGTTTAGAAAATAACCTCACTGGAGGGCATGAAGAACCAATTCCATTAAATGCTGAAAACTTGGATGGGATTGGAAATGCCCATGGCCATCATCTGGAACTGGAATTTTCTCCTCGTCTCTGAATAAAAGTGGAATCTGCCATTGTCTGGCAGCAGGATCAATAATGCTTAACTCTTGTGCCCCTGCCAGACTACTAGACTCAATCAAAAGAATAAAAAGTTTAGGTGTGAATACTTTGTTTTGGGATGGCAGTAATTCATGCAAAATCTGTGTGTACCATTCTGACCATGCACTACTGAGTTCTGTTGGTTTGATGTGTTCCAAAAACTAAAGAGCATTCTTCATTTTCTTTGGAGGGTGAGGAAGAGAGCCTTTCATAAAGTGCACCCATCTGTAGGGTTAGATTCTTGTCAGTGGTCAGTGCAGATAATAAGTAGAACAGACATCTGTATCATTGCTAGAAACAGAGATGGCAACCACTTTTTCAGATGGGTGGGGGACCTTAAAATGGCCATGCAGTACTGTAGTGTCATATAGTTGAAAAAGAGCACGACAAATAGACAAAACAAAGTGATTGTTTTGCATGAGAAAGTCCCATCCAGAAATCATAGAAGGTTCACAGGAGGTTGCAGTATCTGAGCTTCAGTGTTCTTTAGAAATACACAGAGGGTCCTGTAGGCTCTTTGGGTTAGATGGAGAAGAGGCCCTCTGGTCTTGTGCTTCCTGAGTTTGGGGTCTATTAGTTACTCAAATGTAAGGCCCATATGGTTGTGATTTTGAACAAAGCAGAATCTATACATCGAGGGAGTTCCAAGTCCTTTTCTTGGCCAATAAGAACTAAGGTCCATCCTAGATTTTTCAGAGTGTTAATCTGGCTTCTACACACTCTCCAAGCGTTCCCGGGGCTTGTAAACGATACTTGTCTGATTCTGTTATTATTTGATATTTGTATTAATAAATTCCTTTATAAAGAAGAAGACGGTGTCAGCGGAGATTCTTTACCTCAACTACTTTGCATCATCACTGCACAAGAGATACCACAGATATTTTGGCGTCACGAACAGGATTCGAAATCCAATGGGGTTTCCCCGCATGGTTCATAGAATTTGAAATATCTAGGACAGGATAACATGGCCAGTAACATGCCCATTCACAGAGGAAGCCAGGACATATGCTTTACTAAGGGATTAAGAAGCCAGACCCAGTGTTCCTATGTGATTACAGAAAGGCCCAAACCCTTGTCTATCTGAGCATGGAGCGTGCCTGAGAATCATTTATATGTCATATAAATGCATGTGGACCAACTGAGGCTCTGAATCTGACATTTGATCCTTCATATGGCATAGAAAAGCATACCTGGGAGGAGGAAGTGTCATCTGTGTGAACATGGCTGCCTCCAATGGGTTAAATTCAGTTGGTGTGCAGGAAATCTGCATTGTTGCTACCTGCGCATCACCAGGCACCAGTTCTACAAGGTTAATATGACCCTTCTTAGTGATCCGAGTCTCTGGTTAGTCTTCTAGTGTCGGTTCCTCATGCCATGCATTATCCAGGTGATTTTCACCATCACTGGTAGTCATGAAGGGTAAAATGTCATGCTGGTTATGAATGTAACTGGGGATCTACGGTCAGTATTACCAGGATTCCTGGACATTTGGAGCAAGAGGACCGAGTTGGAAGGTCTCACCATTCAGCTACAGGTACAGCACAAGGTATCCAGATGATTCTGTCCTTCCCTAGTGGTTATGGTTTTAAGAAGGATGTATTATTTAGCCAGTGCTGAACAATGTAAAATAGCGTAGAATGATAATGACCGTAATGGGATAATATACTGAGTCATACTACTTAAATGAGAACTACTTTCATTTCAAAATATACCATCCTTCTGAACAGTTGTTAACTGCAGTGAATATATTGTACGTTAGCTCATTAAAGTAAAAAGTAAAAAAAAAAAAATGTCCTTGTGCAGAGCACACAGAATCAACCACAAACGCAAATTAGATTTTCTGTGCCGTTTAATTTGTCGGCTCAAATGCCTTGGAATATCAGTTTTCACTGAGATGTCCAATTTATGCCATGTGAATTGGTATGTCAGTTACACCATGAATTATCTCACCACACCACAATTATTTCACAATAATACTTTCTCAGAAACAGAAGAGACTGTGAAATGTCTTTTGTGCTTTACAGAATATTGTTTATTTGCTAGACAATCTGAAAACCTTCACTCGATTGAGTGCGAATGAGTTCAGTGTCTACCCTGACCTTATTTTTTTCCCACTGGACATTTGAGCTTGGACTCACAATAAAGTCAAAACCTGCTCTTACTTTAGAAACTTCCAAAGAGGCAGCCTATTCTGCAGAAAATCACTCTCAGGAGCAGGAAAAAAGGAGAGCTTGGGGTGTTAATTTCATGGGGTAAGCCTTAAATTGAGCGCAATAATTTCTCCTCAACTACATTACAGAGAGGTCTCCATATCTGCAGGTGAGAGAATATATCCTCCCCTTCTCTATGGGTGGACTGATCCAGCCTAAGGATGATACCAATCACATTTTTGAAAACACACAGACACACACACACACACACACACACACACACATAGAATTGGTTATAACCGAGTTTGCTGACCACTTGCAACTAGACGTACACAATGAAAATGTGGCATCCATCCCCATAGACAAAATGGCAGATTCAGACAAGCTAGTGTTCCCATATTTTTATATCCTAGAATAAATATCAAAAATTAAATCGGCAAGGTTGTGAATGAAAAAAAAAGAAAGCCGAAAAAGATTTATTCTTCTCTGCAAGTGTGAATATAAACAAACATGCATATGCCTGCAATGTGTCATATCAGCTCTGTCAGCTCTCACCTATTATTATTATCTAGAGAATATTTTATGGGGAATATTTACATTATTCAGTTATTCATAGAAATGCATTCCATAAAAATGGTCAGGACAATCTGTTATGACGATGATTATTATTTTCTCATTACTTTCTTTAGTCTTTCTCAAGACCTTGAATCTTCTTTGTAATTAATATTAATATATTTATACATTACATTATAGCATTAATATATTTTAATGTGTGAACAGGGCTAAAGCAGCTAAAGCATCTTCATAGCCACTTTGGTAATTTGCTAATTATGCCATGCTATATGTTTTAGTTAGTTAACATACAACCCACCTCACAAGCCAGTATAATATAGTTTCATTTAATTTCATTATCTTAACCATTTATTCCTATTTCAGGGCGCAAGGCAGGAACAACCCTAGACAGGGTGCCAATCCATCGTAGGGTGCACACACACATACACTCACACACTAGGCCCACTTTAGAGACACCAATCAACACCAACATGCATGTCTTTGGACTGTGGGAGGAAACTGGAGTACCTGGAGTAAACCCATGCGGACACGGGGAGGACACGCAGACTCCACACAGAAAGGACTCAGTGTATAATATAGTAAATAGTTTTTTTTTTTATGGGCAATTCTTGGGCAATTCTTTCAAATTGGCAGTCTAATCAAACTAATCAAACTTATTTGCAGTAAAGTTAGCTTAACCCACTATCTATGAAGCCAAATGATCAAGATCCTCTTCAAAGCAAATGGATGAGTCACATTTTGGTGTTTTACATGCTTGTTTTCAGTTTCTTTGGTGTGTCTTTCTGGAAATATTTTGCCATCCATTTGTTTGGTTCACTGCCAAAGCATTGATGCAGCACGACCTCTGTGCTTCTCTGCAGCCAAGTCTCCCTACACATTTTGTGATGGCCTCCATCTCCTTTTCAAAACTTTCCTCTCCATGCAAAGCCAATGTGCAGCTTCAGCCTTGAATTTCAGCACAGCAGCACACATCTTTCCTTCCCCATCTTATACAAGTACTTTGCACTTTCACTTATCCATGCAGTTACCTGTGCTGCACAGCTGAGAAGAACTGCTTCATGAATTTGACAATGGTGGCAAAATATTCCAATATTCTCTTTCAAGATCCATAGAATAATGTGTTCATTCTCTAAATGAAAGAAAACGAAATATGTGAAATATATAATAATATATAATAATAATATGATGACTTATGCTTTTGAACAGTATTTAAACCTAAATACACAATACCCTTTTACATTTGCCTTTTACATTTTAACATTTTTCCTTTACTCAGTTATTGACATATGATGCCACAGAATTGGCATTGTGATTAACATATGGTTGACTCATTAAAACATACTGCATCTTAGTTTGTGTGAAAGGTACAGAGTTAGCTGAACATCACGCTGTGTGCTGCAGAAAGGGAAAGCTGCAGAAACCCCTCAGGTAGGTGCAGCGAGAACTCAACAGTTACCTAACCAGCAAAAAATCTGAACTGCTTTTTCAAATAACAGATGTGGATTTAAACTCAGGCTGAGGTTACTGGGCAGGAATAGGAGTTTCTTAAAGGGACAGCTATGTATTTATATGATCAATGTTCTCCGTTTGAGAGATAAAACTTAAGTTTGGGATAATATTTAAGCCTGACATAATGCAGTGGGTTTTGGAGCTGTAAATGTGTGTATTGTTTTAACAGATAAAGACATTAATGTAGGTTGTACATTACCTCTAGCTATTACAAGGCACCAGTAGGCATGTACTGTGAGGCACTCAGTGTAATGGGATATTTAAGTATCAGTGCTTTATGACTGGTATGTATTTAATGTCAGAATTATTTTTTCAGTGGTGGAAAGTCAAGGGACCGCTTATTCCTTTTCAGGGTCATGGGAGAGTCGGTGTCTAGCCGGCAGCATAGGGCGCAAGGCAGGAACAACCCTAGACAGGGCGCCAATCCGTCGTAGGGCACACACACACACTAGGGCCACTTTAGAGATGCCAATCAACCTAACGTGCATGTCTTTGGACTGTAGGAGGAAACCGGAGTACCCGGAGTAAACCCACGTGGACACGGGGAGGACGTGCAGACTCCACACAGAAAGGACCCAGACCGAACCCGGGACCTTCTTGCTGTGAGGCGATAGTGTCACCCACCGAGCCACCGTGTCGCCCCGGTACTGTAACTTACTTAAGTAAAAATGTGAATATTATAATTCAAAAATGATTTCGTAACTGATTACACTTATTTAAAAGGTGTTTATTTTTCAGTCTGTGAGTAACGTTTAATTCTTCAACTATACATTATTCTGTGTGAAATAATAATGTGTGCCTACTTGTATACTCCTAACTCCATTTCATCTTTCTGTAGTTGTTTTGTCATGTCTAGATTCATCTAGATCATGTTGTGTTCAGTGACTAACACTCAGTTCAGAATTAACCTTTGTATTTTTTCCCTTGACAATGTAATTATGTAAGTGTAGAAGTATTCAACTGCTATAATACTCAAGTACTTCCCACCCCTACTGCTGAATGGTACCAGTGGCTTTATCAAAATCCCAGTTGGTTAAATAAACAGTTTAAATTCCCAAGCATCAATACCCTTTTTCTTCATAGATTACCTTTTGGTTTTGCTCTGAGTCTGAGCTATTCAGCAACACTGATGGAGTAGAAAATGTATATATGGTAGATGACATTGGTGTGTGGCAAGACAGCAGAGGAAGTGGATAAAAATTACAGGATGAGAAATGTCTCCACATTTAAACTATTTAGGACATTGCATTGCTGCAAATGGCATCCCCATAGATAAAAAAAAAAGTTTGGTTCTTTTGAAAATTAAAATTCACACACTCACTGATAAACAACATGGATCTGAAGCCACTAAAGTGCCAGAGACCTTTGAGGATAATGACTTTGTGGTCAAGGTATTCCTTTAATAGTGTTCCCTTTGCTGAGGTTTTTTTTTGTAGTGTCAGAAAATGAAAAAAATTATAGAAGGTAAGCTCATTTCCAGTCTTTACTGCACCATCAATAGCATAATTCATGTTTATCTGCAAGTAATGATCACAAACTATGGTGCAACTTTCTGCTTAGAATTTGAAGACATCTCAAGGTCACAGATAAATAATGCCATGAAATATCTAACACACACACACACACACACACACACACACACACACACACACACACACACACACACAAACACAAAGCCCTAACATGAAGAGTTTTTCCTTCCTTGCAAATTCCTCAAGGGATATAAATTCTAATAAAACTTCCTTCCATCTAAACCTCATTTGAAAAGGTAGCGATGAGTTCCCTTCATTGTAATTTAGACAGAAATTGCCATCAACATAGCCTGTTTATAAAAAAGAATGTAGTTTCATATCCATTAGCAAGTGTGCTCTTTTTTCACCATTATTATCATTATTAATTCCTCATGTTGGTTTCCTGCATCCTAATTAATTTGATTTTGTTTTGTCCCGCTACGGAAGCCTCTGGAAATTAATGATGTGGAACCGCAATGTTGTGGCGCCACTGATGGGGCTCGTCTTCGTGGGCTGAAATTTCTGTCATTAGCCAAAACGGCTGGTGACTGGGAAGTTGGCGCTGGCGGTGTGGGGCTCCGTGCCGGGGGCTACGTTCTGTCTTCATAATTGATTAGACCACCAGAGAGTCACAAAAGTGATAATGATAACCATAAAAAAACGTTTATTTGCAATTTTATGATTCATATTCCAGCAGAAGTGTTTTTCCCCGACTCCATCAACATCTATATCGCTGCAGTCATGAAGACATCTCTGGGAAATAAATATTCATAACTGCAACGACACTGAAAGCAGTGAAAGTTCATAAAGCCTTGAAGTTATCTTTTAAAAAATGTTTTAGGGATCTGAACTGGTTATTGTTATTTTGGTTAATAAAGAAGTATGCACAGATGACAAAAAAGTGCAGGCGCCTGTGTACATGCATGTGTATGTGTGTGTGTGTGTGTGTGTGTGTGTGTGATTCTACAACTCCAGAAATGAGTCCCTGAAAGTTTGTCATATTTTTTGCACTTTAATAAGAAGCTATAGTGTAGTCCCAGCTGAGGTATTTGCAAGTTAATAAGGGACTCCAAAGGCTTTTCACAGTCCAATCTCTCCGCCTTTATTCTGCACACAGAGGGGATATTGGGAGATTTCCTCACCTCATAATGCGCTTCACTTGTTTTATTTGATGTGACATCAGCTCGTATCCCCCCGTCACAATTCGATTCCCTCCACTTATATTTGTGCATTCCATTTTATATTTCGGCACTGGCACAATATCTTTCTGCTTAATCAACAATGAGACTTTTTATCTCACCGTCTGCCAGGGAGAATTTTACTCGCTCCTTCGAGTGCGTGTGCGTACCATTTCACACAATGGATCTTCTTTATACTTCAGTCCTGCAATATTGTAGGTAAATAATTGCAAGTGTTCTTTATACGTTAGCAGATTCAATGCGGTTAAATATTGTGAAAACTACAGTGCTTAAGTACTGCCTCCATATATTACTTTGTTACAACCAGGAACTGAGATGGATGTAATTGCGACTATTTGTCATGAATCTAGAGAATAATAAATTGGTGGGAAAACTATTCACAACAATTTTTTATTCACCTGCATTCTTATAAAAGCTGTAAATTAGTTCTGGTAATAAAATAGTTTTTGCCGACATTTTCCTTTAGAAACTTTCACTCCTTGCATCACTCCAGCATTCTTTAGATGCACACCAAATTTCATGAAATTTCATTCATGGGGCACTGAAACAGACATGTATCAATATCTCAAGAACTGCTTACTCAACAATTTTACAATTCAGTATGCTAATTCCACTTCATTCTGGCGCTTTTTCTCACTTTACTTGGTGGTCATATTACACAGTATTATGCGGTACATCTAGGTAAATTAAAGTTTATGAGAGTATGAATAAAGTGTCACTATAAATACACCTTTTACTCAAAGACCCCAGTGTATTTTTTATCATACCTAAGCAAACAGCATGATTAAAAGTTGAAAATTGGAACGCCTCACAGAAATCCATTAAATAAAAAAAAACGTTCACTCAGAATCTTTTTAATGCCACACTGCAGTCATACGTTCAAGGTTTTACCAGATTTCTTGTAGTCATGTTACACCCTTGAAATGATCACATGTGAAAATCCAAACTGCTTGGATCTTTGACCCATCTGAAAATCTTAAAATCGTGATAACTTGCCGTTCCTGCGGCAGAAACGGCTCTAGAAGCTTCCGCAGATGTCTGTCACTTTATATACGCACTGGCAGACATGACCAATGATGTGCATAGGTGGTGTTGCTATGTATTTTGCATAGGATTCAGTACCAGTTTTTCTGGTACTTCAGTACACAAAGACACACACACACAGATTTCAGTGAGAAAGCAGACCTCCTGAGTGCCGGTCCTGAACTTTAATGGTGAACAATGATGGATGGGCATCATTTAATGCAATGTACCAGCATACAGTGTGCATGGCCCAGCTGTCAGCTACTAAACCAATTAGAGAAGGAGAATTAATCTGGAGCACAGAGCACGAGTTATAGGAGAGGTCGAAAAAAAATTCAATACACAACCTCCCACAGGGAGACTCGACTTATTAAGTCACACCAAACTCCCAACAGTAAGGGGAGAGAGGGGGAGAGAGAGAGAGAGAGAGAGAGAGAAAGAGAAATGAATGGGTGAGGAAAGAGGAAGTGAGGAGCAGACAGGCACATAGGAGTTATAGAGAGTGAGAAAGAGCAAGACTTGAAGATTGAGAGAGGGAGAGGGAGGTAAAGATAAAAAAGTAAAAAAAAGGTCTCACAATGGGAATTAAGCTGCTCTATTAAATAGTTCTACTGATAAGTTCAGGACTAGCACTCAGACGGTCTGCTTTCTCTCTCTGAAACCTGTGTGTGTGTGTGTTTTTATGCCTTTGTGGGGACCAAATTGTCCCTATAATGGTGAGAATATCAGATTTATGGGGACATTTTGCTGGTCCCCATAAGGGAAGATTTTTTTGTTGTACTTTTAACAAAGATTAAATAAATAAACAAACCAACAAATAAGGGTGACAGTGGCTCGGTGGATAGCACTCACAGCAAGAAGGTCCCGGGTTCGATCCCCGGGTGGGGCGGTCTGGGTCCTTTCTCAGTGGAGTCTGCATGTCCACCCCATGTCCATGTGGGTTTGCTCCGGGTACTCCGGTTTCCTCCCACAGTCCAAAGGCATGTTAGGTTGATTGGTGTCTCTAAAGTGGCCCTAGTGTGTGAGTGTGAGTGTATGTGTGTGTGCCCTACGATGGATTGGCGCCCTGTCTAGGGTTGTTCCTGCCTTGCGCCCTGTACTGCCGGCTAGGCACCGGCTCTCCTGTGACCCTGAAAAGGAATAAGCGGCCAAGAAGATGAATAAATGAATGAGCAAACAAATGAATAAAAGAGCCAAAAAGTTGCCTTTTCATAACTCGGGTTAAGGTTAGGGTTAGGGTTATGTATAGCATTAATATGCTCCATTACTAATTATGTAAATTGAAAGTCCTCAAAAGAATTGTAATACAAATGTGTGTGTGTGTGGCTTCTCACTCTATAAGTCATGTATTCCCATATCCAATTTATTAGGTAAATCTACCCTCCATGTGTTCCGTATCCTGCTAACATTTACAAATATAGCTGAAGCATGTACACATATAGCTGTGTGGACATTTTCTTCCCAAGTAACCCACAGCCTATTTATCACATGCGAGCGAAGGCGATGTATATCCTGAACGGCACGGGGATATTTGAGGTGATCTTCGCCGCTGTAATATGGTTTTGCGTGCGAGAGGGAGCAGATGTGCAGCATGAGTTGTGGCACTGCTGTTCTCTTATACTCGGTACATTTGTCACTCCTACAACTGTGCAGCCCAGTGGATTAGATGTTTGGATTGGATCATTAAGTTTGGCTCAAACCCTGACAGGGCAGACAAGCGTTTCATCCTCGTCAAAAGCACTGGGCGAGGAAGAGGAAGAGGAAGAGATGGAGAGAAAGTGCAGAAAAGACATACACACTGTGGTCTGAAAGCGTTTCAGATATTAACTAGCTTAATCATAATAAAAAATACACCGAAGTGTATTTAACTACCTGCATAATACAATTTGTTTGTTGAGCCACAATCTTCTGACATTATCTTGGACACTGAAGTGTTGTTCGTTTCACCATAGCAACCGTGCTTCATGGTAAAATTGCATAGATACTGTAGTTAATAAATTCAGTAGTCATCACTGTAGGGTTTGTTGACTAGTTGGGGTGATGTATATGTACATTATAATCTATATAATATAAGTTATGGTTAAGTTAAGGTATGCTTTGGACATTAACTTAAAATTCTAGTGTATTTCAGTATCAGAATTAGAATTCCATTGTACCTGGGAACACTGTTTAAGAAAAAGGCACACCGAATACTGACTTCCTTTAGTGTATTACTGTTTACTGCATTTTATAGTGTTTTCTTTTATGTAGAAACCTCTTCACTATTTCTGAAGGCATCTTTGCCTTACAGCGAGTCTTTGCATGTGCCTTATTAAGACTTCTGCATCGTACTGTACAGTAATCAGCTGTAAGTTTTACTGAGCGACTTTTACTGAAAATCTGCCACAGCTCTACTGGAGACTTTGCCTGTCACACTTACTTCATTTTTCATGCTAATCCCAGCAGCCTTCATTATGTTTTTTGTCTCAAAAGTGGTTATGTAATGTGCTACTTTTGTTACTGACATCTAAAATCTTTTTGTACTGACTCAATAATGCAGAACTCTAAAAAAACATCAATAACAAAAGTTGTACCTAAAATCAATAGGGTGTCTTTTACACAGTACTGTATATATGACTTAAAGTGGCAGTAAAGTGGTAATAGTGCCCTTAGAAATATTGCAGCATGCCCAAAAGTGACAAACATTTGAAGAGATTGGCCATGAGAGTCATTCAGTCATTCAGTCAGTAAGGTGACCCCTGTATAGTGGAGGTATGAGTGAAAGAGTGGAAGAAGGAATAATGACTGGAATCCAGTTTCTTGACGGTCTGCATGTAGAAAGCTCTTCTTCAGCCTGCTGGTTCTGGATTGAATGCTGTGGTACCGTCTGCCTGATGGCAGTCTGGTAAACAGTCTGTGTGCTGAGTGATTGCAGTCTGTAGTGATTTTGTGAGCCTTCCTCAGACATTGTGTATCGAAGATGTCCTGAAAGGCAGGGAGTTTGTTGCCAATAATGACTTCAACTATGCTCAAGACTCTCTGGAAGGCCATGCTGTCATGGAGGGGAGAAGATGCCAAAGTAGACAGTCATCCAGTCAAGATGCTCTCTATAGTGCGTTTGTAGAAGGTTTTGTGGGTTGGGGTTTGGGGGGTACTTGACCCCCAGGAAGTAAAGTCATTGACGAGCAGATTTCACCACTGTCTTAGTGTGAAGAGAAGACTGAGAGAATGAGACCGGTTATCAGTGAGGTAGACACAGAGGAACTTAATACAATAAAGTATTATTACTATCATTATTATTATTATTATTACTACTACTCCTAAATCTTTCCACAGCAGCCATGCTGATGTATAAGGGCCGTCCACTGCAGTGTCCTATAGTCCACAATCATAACTCTGTGTTTCAAAGCAGGTCTTACTTTAAATATGGAAGAAAGGACTGAACTAGTCAAAAATCATTCTTATTATTTTTAAATTAGTGGTTGACTAGTAAAAAAAAATAAATCTTGATATCCATAATAAAAGGTACTATATTGTCAAAAGTATTCGCTCATCTGCCTTCACTTCACATGCATATGAAGTTGACTTGAATGACATCTCATTCTTAATCCATAGGGTTTAATATGATGATGGGCCAACCTTTACAACTATAACAGCTTCAACTCTTCTGGGAAGGCTTTCCACAAGGTGTAGGAGTGTGTTTGTGGGAATTTTTGACCATTCTTCAAGAAGCACATTTCTGAGGTCAGACACTGATGTTAGACGAGAAGGTCTGGCTCACAGTCTCCACTCTAATTCATCCCAAAGGTGTTCTATCAGGTTGCAGGCAAGTCAAGTTCTGCCACACCAAACTCACCCATCCATGCCTTTATGGACCTTGCTTTGTGCACTGGCGCAGTCATGTTGGAACAGGAGGGGTTATCCCCAAAATCTCTTGGTATGCATGGTTGGTATAGCATTGTTTTTACTCCAGCTCCATACTCATGTGCGTGGGTAAACATTTACTATATTTTTAGATTTTTATAAATCTTCCACTGCCTATAAACATTCTACTGATTATAATAAGGAAAATACTGTATTAGCAGGAGTAATGTCAGAACATGTGACATAATTGATATTTTGTGTAGTACTTCTTAGTGTTACATATTCAGTGCTGATTGCAGTTGATTTTAGGAGAAGTAAGATAAAAGTTACTCTAAGAGGACTTTTGTGTTCCTAACTGTGTAGAGCAGGGCAGGGGAGGGGAGTCTGGTGTGGGGGGGTGTATCAGAGGCAATTAATGCAAGTGCTGTCTCAGACAAGGAGGCTAATGAGTTTTAATATACATGCAGGTGAGGGAGAGGCAAGGCTCCAGAGCCCTTAATGAACTCATGACAGCCTAATTAGGCACAATTTACAATTCCTGGGTTCTAATCAGAGGCGATGAAATGCTGCCACAAATCTTTGTATGAATGAGTCTTTTTAAACGCTCCAATCTGTTGCCTTGTACTTGATTGATAATTGCGTGTTTTCTTTCATTTCTTTTTTTCCTATCTCTGTCTGAGCGTCTTTCCATTCCTCCGCTTGCATTGTAGAGGCGAATGCCCAGAGCAGGCCATAGAATGATGGATATCTCAGACCTAAATCTATATTTTCTATGTAAGTTACAGTGGATTTAGCTGAAAGCTGTGTTGACAGGTGGTCATTAAAATGATGGTAAAGGAAGATGAAAAAAAGTTTTATCTTTAAGTGCTTGTAAGTTTGAATACTATTGTAAGCTTTAAGCATATAGAGTTATATAAGCACTGTATTCAGTGATTAATGTAATGTAAAATGCTCCATCAATCCAAACTTAAGGAGCATTGGCATTATTCATGCGCTCTGGCATTCAGAGACAGACAGAAAAACAGGAATGTGTTGACCCGAGTGCCTGGGAGCCAGCAATCACACACACCACATCGAGCAAACACACGACCTTAAACCCTTTCAACCCCTTGCTATTTCCACAGGCCCAGATGCATGAGCTGAACACTCTGGATAACATCTGCTAAGACTCAATGGAATATCTTTTGGCATTCAGTTTGCATTTCCCTGTTGAATTTCAGGAGGTTTCTTTAAACCAATATTTGGGAGTATCAATACAGCATATCTCTGGATAAAAAGGTTAACTAAAATAGCTCTAGGTATGTGTGTGTGTGTGTGTGTGTGTGTGTGTGTGTGTGTGCGCGCATGTGTGTGCATTTTCATTTTGACTCCACATCCATTATGGCTAATTTATTGGTCTTCTCGTACAGAAAAGACACAACCTTCTTAGATGAG
This sequence comes from Hassar affinis, assembly GCA_025674545.1. Taxonomy (NCBI): domain Eukaryota; kingdom Metazoa; phylum Chordata; class Actinopteri; order Siluriformes; family Doradidae; genus Hassar; species Hassar affinis. The sequence continues at coordinate 13,591,634 of JAOVYV010000010.1, forward strand.
TAAGTGTGATCATTCACGTGTGAAATGTACATCTCATCCTCAGACTCACTTTATGTCGCACATATTCATACGTGTAGTTTACATTTTTCACATGATTTATTTTGTAACAAGTGTAATTTTCATTTTCATGAGAAATTTTAATGAAAGATCCATTTATTTTCACATTCTTTTAAAAAAAATGTATAACTAGTTCATTTTTCAGGTTTTTTTAAAATGAAATGAGTCTCTTTTTCATGTGATTTTTTTATAAATGGTTAATTTATTTTCATTTGGTTCAGACAACTTCTTTATTTTCACCTGTCCATTATTTTCACATAATATTTACAGCTGATTCATTTGTGTAAATTTATGTTCCTTATGACTTCGCAAGTTTTTAACACAGAATTCCATTATTTTCAGTTGAATCAAGTGATTCATTGTGCAATTTATTTTCTTTTGATTCTTTTAAAAAAAAATGACTAATTTAGAATTATCTATCTCTCTCCCTCTCATACAAAAAAATAAATAAATGAATAAAAATATATATACATATACAGGGGTTAAACAATGAAACTGAAACACCTGTCATTTTAGACCACAATAATTTATTAGTATGGTGTAGGGCCACCTTTTGCGACCAAAAGAGCATCAATTTGTCTTGGGAATGACATATACAAGTCCTGCACAGTGGTCAGAGGCATTTTAAGCCATTCTTCTTGCAGGATAGTGGCCA
>JAOVYV010000010.1:13613985-13630454 GCA_025674545.1 Hassar affinis
CCCACGCGAACACGGGGAGAACATGCAAACTCCACACAGAAATTTCCCAGGTCGCCCCACCCGGGGATCGAACCCGGATCCTTATTGCTTCTATTGTAACAACTCGTCCATAGGGACTTGTATAGCAGACACTCCACACAAACTAATTGCAATAAACAGATTAAACATGTTAATTAACAAAGAGAAATGACTAATCATTGAGTTTTCAGTAAACGCACATTTACTTAACATTTGTGGAAGGAGTGTCTAGTGTCAGCACTTAGACAATTAACAATTAGAGGTGAAGCCATTTCCTTATGATTTTCAGCACCAGGAAGCCTGGAAGTGTTTCACTGTCTAAAAAAATCTTATTAAGTTCAAGAGACACTGAGGGGATTACTATTTATAGCTGCTAATGGAAAAATGATAACAAACTGGAACTAACTTACTTTGTGGATGTTCCACAACATTAAATGTAAAAAAAAAAGAAAAAAAAAGAAAAAAAACACATTAAGTAAACAAACAGATAGATCCATGTACTTTCAGATAGAGTGAAGAATTTTATTTTTATGGGACTACATGCAATATTGCTAAGAGAATATTGCCTTATTGTCGATAGATACATTTACATATTTAGCAGACGCCCTTATCCAGAGCTACAAAAAGTGCTTTAAGGTCACCATCAACAAATATATTCTGATACTAGCTCAGATGTCTATTAAGAGTACAATCAGGATTGTAATCAGGTATAGATAGATAGATAGATATCAAATCGTTGTGATATAGGTGAAATAAAATATAAGCATGTATTTATAGGAATATTATTCAACTTTATCTATCTAGATATCCATCTATCCATCCATTATAATTGCATGTAGTCCCATAAAAATACAATTCTTTCACTCCATCTGAAAGTACATGCAATTACTATAACTAAATATTTCAATATAATTTCTGTAAATTTTACTTACAGTAACTATACCACTACTACAAATATATTGTTAATGTAGCTTTCTTAACAGTGTGTATTTCCTTCTCTCTCTTTTACTTCTTTCAGAGTATTCTTAGTCTTGGTTTTCTATATTTCTGAGCCCGTTTATAAATCTGACTACAAACTAAATCTGATTATGTGTAATCTGACCAAATTGGATTTGCCATAATAAAGAGGTTTTGCATGTTCATCCGATTTGCATCAGGCTTCTATATATGTTATAAAACCAGTACATATTTAGCACACCATATTCACTATATAGTCCAGACAGATATTGTGTAGTCACTAACTGCATCATTTTGCCAAACAGCTTTAAAAGTAAAGTAAGTGATAATGATTTACTGTGCTTTCACGCATACAATGGCTTAAAAAGGTGCACTAAATAGTGAAAAGGGTGTATTTCAATTAGAAGCCTAAGAATACACAAGGCATTTCAGCAAAGGGAACTGGTGGTCATACTGCTCCCGGTCACATAAAGTGGAAATTTGATTTACGATTCGATTTACTACATGCATATTTAAAAGCAGCCGTTGATGGTGCACAGCTTCTGTGAACATGATTCATGACTCCATCTCGTGGGCGGGATGAACGAGCAGCCCTTGATGAGGAGTACCTGTTGTTGCCTCCGTGATGAGCCTGTCATGGCAGGGGTGCCAAGAACATCTTTTCATTCAGCACTTGATAAATACGAGACTACATGGTCACGCTATGCTACATCCAGTCTATCCCATCACACTTTGCTTATGGATGAAGGTGTTATTTCCAGATTGATTTTCATGCCGAGCTTCTAGTAGATCTATTTCCATATAGCTTCATCCTTTACCTGCTGCTCAATCTGTAGTAAATGTTGTAAATGTTATGTGTGCTTCAAATATCTTAGGCAATCCAGGCTTGGAGGTCTTGGCTAGCTGTCCATTTGTTTTCCATGCCGTTTGAGCAAATAAGGTCAGTGTCGAGTTCACGAATAAACTGACGGAATGCGACTCATTTTTAATAGTAATGGGAAGGAAATGAACAGCCAAACTTAAACTCAGTATAAAAAAAATTAAGTAAGCTAAAACAAGGGAACAGTCACAAAATGTGAATTGCAGGAAGCAGCAAAAAAGCCACAGCAGATTAATAATGGCATACAGATGCAACACTTCACATTGGAGCATATTTATTTGAGTTAAGCATTTTCTATCCCCTGGTTTATTTTTACCTGACTTTGAGAAGTGTTTGTGGTTTAGATGCTATAAAAACTGACATATCGGGCACTTACAGAAGTGGGAAGTACATGCAGATGATTTGAATGGCACTTCAACTTAAGCACCTGCTTAACCCAACTCTGAATACGCATAACTTTCCTTGTGTAAATGTTTGTCCAAGTGATGGTGGTGTGTTAGTGTGTATTGTGCAGGTACGATTGGATCAGACCCTGGAGAGCTGCTGAAGTTTCTAAACACTGTGTCCACTCTATTAGAAACGCCTACCTAGTTGCTCCACCCTGTAGATGTAAAGTCAGAGACAGTAACCTGTCTGTTGCTGCACAGTTTGCATTAGTCATCCTCCCACAGGACACTGTTGGCTGGATATTTTTGGTTGGTGGACTGTTCTCAGTGCAGCAGTGACACTGAGGGGTTTAAAAACTCCAGCAGCACTGAAGTGTCTGATCTAATCATACCAGCACAACACATCTCTATCAGTAAAACTACAAAGTGCATTTGTATGGTCAGTAGAGCTGATAAAACGGACAAAGAGTGTAGATAGGTGCAAGGAGGTGGTTTTAATGTTCAAACAATCAATGTATAGGGATATACTGTAGTTAAAGAGTTAATAAGCTAATAATCAGGTGATGAGCAGAACATTTTGCAATCTACAAGGACATATCACTTTACTTTTCTCCACTGAAATCTAAGCCATTAAACATTAGTGCATTTTATTATTCCTATTCCTTAGTCCAAATGGAGAAATGGACTACAGTCCTAAAAACCTGCATCCAGATTTACAGTCAAGGGAATGCTTAACCAACACCATTTGCATTTATAGGGTTTGCACAACACCTGGCTATAATAAGGCACTTACGCCGTCCCATTCTTTTGTTTTTATTTGCGTATGATGGAGAAATTAGTTCCTGTCCATCAAACGCAATGGAGCTGTCACAACCAATGAAGTACACCATTTGTTTCTGAACATACTGTGCACCAATACTGAAATGGGGACCAAGGTGGACCTACAAATCAATGTACATTGGACACAGTCTAGTTCCCACCTCCCTAGTTGGTTTGAGTGCTGTTTGCAAAATCCACTAGACAGAAAAAAAGTACAGGGGAGAAAAAAAGTTACATTGTAGATTACATTATAATGTTGAGGAAAGATTTATAGTGTGATCATATATAGTCTATTTATCGGAAGGGAGCCAGTGTCTCTGTACTGCACTAGTGTCCCTTGCTACCTTTAAACTGCTGATTTAAAACACTGAGCCTCCATCACCTCTGTGAGAGTTTTTTTTTTCTTCCCCCAGTCAAAAGACATCTAATTGCTAATCTATAATCCTTTTAATATGCTCCTGCCTTTTTTCGATTGATCCTCTGCCAAGCGGAACAGCATGGCTGCAGGCTACATTAATCCTATTACAGCTGGGTATGGAATGGTGCTGTGCAAACCTAAACATCTCTTTTTTACACCCACCATGCATTCACGCTATATAATATACATATGTCTTAATAGAATCTTCTTGTTCAGAAATGATGACCCTGACAAAAACCTTGTTATTTTATGCACAAAAGACTGTTTTTAACCATGGATGATGGCATTCTCTCTCGCTCCGTCTATCCGTTTCTGTTTAATCCAGCATTTGTTTAAAGTACGTGCATGCTGGGTTACTCCATGAACCATGAACCATGAACCGACAAGTTGCGCTTGAGAAATGGAGTCATTTAATGCTCAGGTCAGGACACACTGAAGGTCATCTTGCCCCAAGTGGTGTTCTATTAATAATGAAATTGTAACCCAATATTTTCCTTTGTGCTCTCAGGTCCAATCAATACGTGATATATTTTCATTTAGGTCAGATATGATGTTGTACCAATATCTGATTAGACTTTCAATAGGTTTCTGAATCAGTGTAAAACTTGCAGCCTGAGGTGATTCAAACTTTTGAATTAAACACATTAAAATCTTGGCACAATTCTGAAACGCTGCTTATTGCCTTATATAGTAGCGAAGTACCAGTGTAACATCTTGGCTACCGAGTGATCTTTACTTTATCAGTCAATCAAGAAAAACTACTAGAAACTGTATATCAGCTATATTTATATATAGCACCTTTCTCAAACCCGAGGACTCTTTACCGTCAACATACAACTTTAACACCAACCACACACCGGTGAGAAGCGGCAGCCAATCGCACTCTCAGCGTACTCTCAACCGGAGACTGCGGCCCCCTGGGAGACTGAATGGGGTGCAGGGAAGGGAGTGAGGACAACACTCAGGACAGAGCACCATCCACCACTGGCCATTCACACACTCACATCAGGATTAAAGGGCATTTTTTTTGTACATCCAATTCACCTAACTTGCATGTCTTTGGACTGTTGGAGGAAACCGGAGTACCTGGAGTAAACCCATGCAGGTACGGGGAAGACATACAGACTCCACACAGAAAGGACCCAAACTGCCCCACCTGGTGATCGAACCCAGGACCTTCTCTCTATGAGGCAGCAGTGCTACCCTCCGAGCCGCAGTGCTCTCAAACGACATAATTAATTACAAAATAATTAATTAGGCAATACCGGCTATTGCACATTGGGAGATGACAATAATTAATACAGTATTACCACTGAGAGGCTTATATGGCAACAAGGTATAATATATTACAGAGTAAATGCACAGCGTGATGCGACAGTAGCAACATCAAAGTGTTGCACAAAAACACTAAGGATATAAGTAAACTTTTATATAGTTTCTATTTAAATGGTTATTTTATATAGCACATTTTTATAAAGCGCATCCATGCCTGCCAGCTTTCCCCATTCAAATATCATTTAGCAGTTACCAAAGACTAAGCTGAGAGAAAGATGTTTTGAGTAGAGATTTAGATCAATAACAAAAGCACAGGTGCTATACAAGACAATAAGGACAACTGCATTGTGGGACAGTAACCACTACGACTAGAACAATACAGCGCTATATAAAAACTACAGTAGCAGCACGGTGTTATACATAAACAATAATGACAGTGGTGTTCTGGCACATTCGATTAATAAGGAAATAAACCTTGGGGCAGTGGAGCTCAGTGGTTAAACCGTTGACCAGAAGGTCATGAGTTCATATCGCACCACTGTCAAGTCCTTGAACAAGGCTCCTTAACCTTCAACTGCTCGGTTGTATAAATAAGATAAATGTAAGTCATTCCGGATGAGTGTGTCTGTCAAATGTTATAAATGTAAACAACTACACAACAAGCACACAGTGTCAATCAGCAAATAAAGCACAGTGTTCTATAATAACCTATGCAGCACAAGGTTATCCAACAAGACTGCTGTAAGCAACATTTTACTATAAAAAGGCATATACAAATAGGCATATACAATCCTGTACAACATTCTTAGGCAGTAAAATGCTGTAAAGTAAAGATGCCTTAAAGTATAATGAATTCATTCAATTATTTATTAATTGAATTATTCATTCAATTCATTTGTGCACCAGCATGTAAAGGACAGTAAATGCCACTAAACTAAACCGCATCAATATTGTGACAACCCCTTCCCTTTAAAATGACATTAGTTGTGTTTCGGGTAAACATGGTGCAAGTTTAAAAGGAAATTAGCTGGAAATGTTTACTATGCATCTTGGAGAATCTGCCAAAGCTATATGAGAAGCTCATATTCACTGTCCACTTAATAGGAACACCTGCACACTTGCTCATTTATGAAGTTATCCAATCAGCCAAACATGTGGCAGCAGCACAATACATGCAATCAGGAAGATACAGGGAACTTCAGTTAATGTTCACATCATTAAACATCAGAATGGGGAATAATGTGCTTAACCATGCCATGGATGTTGGTGCCAGAAGGGCTGGTTGAAGGATTACATAAACTGCTGATTTGCTGGTAATTACATCAATGACAACATTTTTTAATTTAATAATATGTTAAATTAAATTCATTTTCAGTTATTTATGTGATCATTACAACTAGAGCTATTCATGCAACAATACATATAATATAGTAGACTGAAATAGTAAGAGATTAAAGTAGATTGAAATATGTGCAATAATAAATATTTTAAAAAATAAAAATAAATTTTATACATTTTATAAATATTTTACTAATTTTATACACTGTATGCACATGTGATGAAACATCTCTGAACTGTGGATGATGTGTTTTAACTTTTTAATTGATGTTTTGGTTGTCTCTTCTCATGCACAGTGATCTGATCTTGTGTTCAGTGTTAGGATATCGTAGCTCGTTAGCCATCAAATATTGCTAAAGTTTGAAAGGAACAATGGAGAACGAAGAAGAAGTTGTAGGTCTTTGAGTTGCTATATTTTTGTATGTTACATCAGTTTAATGTCAACGGAGACGACAAAGGTGCGGGAACATATGCAAACTCCTTACCTTCCATTGCAGGGGCGGGTCACATATGCAAACTCCTTACCTTCCATTGCAGGGGCGGGTCTGTGAGGTAAATTCAAAATCATCCAATCATGTAGCAGCAGCACAGAGTCCGGCGTATAAGTAATATATCCATGTTCCCCAACTCCCTACACACTGTGCGGTTCCCTTTAAATAATAATAAAAATAAATAAATAAAAGACGACATCTTTAATATTTCACTTTTATCAAATAAAGTCAAGTGAATAAGGAGGCAACATTCAGTCATTTCTGCTAAAACAGACCAGTGATAAACAGCAACAACATTTTCAATGGCCCTACGATGCCTACCTGCATGTACAACACAAATCAAAATGTGTATTTAAACAGAGAGATTAAAAATAATTAATCACGTGAAAGCTCTTAAAAAAATACATAAGTTTAACTTAAGTACTTTCAAATGGCTGGAATCACTAAAGGTGAGTAATCCTATATTATTAATGTAAATCATAATGCACTAAAACATTTATATTAGGACTAAATTCTTAATGCAAAAACAATAACATTATCCATATAAAATCAATTTAAAGCTGAAACTTATGATGGACACTGTAAAGGTGTGGAGTTAATTCATTATTAAATATTTGCATAGCCCAAATTAGTCATATCCTAATGAATAGGTAGCAATATTCAATCACATACGTCCTCCCAGTATTTGCACATTCACGTGTTACTTGTATTAATTAATAATTTTCAAGACGAAGTGAAAATTTTAATAAGGATAAGAACACCTCTATGAAAAATGTGGAGTTTAGAAGCCCTCAAGGTCTCCCTGGGGAGCCTCAAGTTATTAAATATGAGTATAACCTTTACCCACATGTATTTTTCTTTCCCTCTTTCTCCTCAAGCAATTTATTTTAAATGGATTTTTGGAGGATGCAGGGGAGAGAGAGAGTGATCCTGAGTGTGTAGAACTTTAATTGTTTTAAGTTACAACAGTAGCCTATGGGACTGAATTCATAATGTGTAACCAGGCCAACATACAGCAATCATCCATAACATTAAAAACACCTCCCTTATATTGTGTAGGCCCCCCTTATGCCACCAAAACAGCTCTGAGCTGTCAACTCATGGATGCCACAAGACCTCAGGAGGTGTGGTGTGGTATTGGACACTTTTTTTTCCATGGTTCAGTTCTGATGCTCGTAGGTGTTTTCATGGTGTACTGGGGTCAGCATGGGCACTTAGACTAGTCTACGGCTACATAGTCCTATACGCAGCAAGCTGTGAGGCACTGCGTGTTTGTACATCCATCATCGTTATGGGGGCCTGGGAAAGTGGACCCAACTGCAGGGAAAGCTGGGCATTCTATTTCTCAGCCCAGCTGATAGAAGGAGAGAAAAAAGGAAAATACTGAAATATATAGAGGGAACAGGGTTAAAATAAATATATTTATAAAAGAGGATAAATAAATATATACAATTGTAACGCCATGCAAAAATAACAGGGGAGAAACGATAATAAAGAATATTATTTTATTTATTTACTAATTTAATTGTGTTGTGCAAACAGGGACAAAGCCGGGATTCGATGCAGGGATCTCTGTATCACCGGGGGCGTGCACGTTACCGTGCGCGCACACGTTAACGCAAGCGTTAATTACACTCATATACGGGAGTATACGAATAGAATTTCCCGTATTCAAACTACAGATATTTCTTTGGAATAAACGCTCTGGGGAAGCAAAAATGAATGAGACTGCGTAAGTAAAAACACGTAGGCGGTCTCAGACGTGCGTTTCACAAGCACCGAAGTGAACAATGAAAAGGCGCAAGCAGCACGTCAATAAAGAAGGCATGGGGAACCCGGAAGTGGAGCTTAGATTTTGCGGGTCCCGAGCAGTTAACCCTTGAGGGATTATTCCCGCACTAAAAGAAAGGAGGAAATATATAATTGTCTGCCATAGCGGGAGAATAACAGAGCCAAGTGGGCGTAAAAAGCGCCAAACAAAAGGGACGCCAATGAGGCGTACACTCACACACCAAGACCACACACCATACAATAAACTCTGGAGTGTCCATCCTTATAAACAGCTTCTAACCACAATTACTGATCAAGCAAGTCCCTAACAAATTACCTCAGGCCGGAGCCCTACCCCAGGATCACCCATCTACAAAAGTGCGACAAGCGGCACTGCCCAAGAACCCCTTTAAATAGGGTAGAAAGCAGGCGTGTCCTATCGTGCTTAATTGCAGCTATGCATGCTGGGATATGAAGTCCTCCCAGCAGGAACGCCACCCCTTGCAGCTCCACAAACTCAGCTTCATCACACATGTACACATTTTTAGCAGACTCATTGCCTCCACTACCATGGAACCTGCAGTTACAAGGATGAATGAATGAATTCATATGAATTAATCAAGTTTTTGTTTGTTCCACGAGCGTCATATCTGATTGCCGTCTTGCTCCAGTAAGAAAGTAAAAGCTTCCCAGTCATGTGACTTTTCGTATTATCCCACTCAATGCCAATCACGATATCCACATCTCTAATCTTAGTCAGACACTGTCAAAAAAAAACAAAAACAAATAATGCACATCCTATTTGTATCTGCTTCAAATGAATGATCTGTTCCTTCATGAACCATGAATAATGTATTTATGTTCGGTCGCATTCTTACTCTACAGTCCGGAAAGGCTATATTCCAGTCATAGTAATATGACAAAGCATTACTACTGGCTTTTATTTGCTCGTCAGCAAAAGGTACTAAAACTTTCAGAGGGCTGTTAAGTCATGAGATACATATTCAAATTAGATTTTGGTTATCAAGTCCCTCTAATAACGTATACAACCAAATAGACTGGAAGGGCTGCAGAAAAATTATGCACTATATGCCTAAAAGATGAGATTGTGTGTGTAATGTTGCGTGCTCACTTGCTTACTGGAGTAGAAAGAGCTTTATCTAGAGTGCAGGAAGAAAACTGTAATGGATGTGCTTTAGTAAAGGTTACTGTTCCTTCACCAAGCACGCCTGAGCAGCTCCGTCACCCGCCTGTGCAAAAAATCAAGGGAAATGTTACATCTGAATAAGCTGCTCACAGTTCATATTAATGACTCTGAATGTGATTTGAATGCATGCTTTGAATAGGTGGAAGGTAAGAGGAATGATTAAGGCACCAACTTTGTCGCAGGAGATCGACTTGCAGATTTCCCCAGCTGAGAAAGGTCACTTATCAGATGTGACTGGAAGGGAAACTTCAAATGTGTACAATACACTACAAAATGAATCGTAATGTCCTGGAACACTTAACATTCAGACAGGCGAGTGTGGAAAGCTTTCAGGAAGAGGATGAGAAGCCATTTTGAGGGAAGCCATAATGGCACACCGGCACCACTGAGAAGATCCAGGGGTGATTAATGAAAACTAATTTTTCATGGCAATTAAAATGATTAAAGCCGGAGGGCCTTTTTTCACCATTGCTCCGGATTGCTCGAGGAACAAGGCGGTAACAAAGCCGAGAAGCAAAATTGCATTAGTAGTGGAGGAGAACTGTATTAAAATGCAAATGTACAGCTGTTAATAGTTCTTCAAAAACCAATAATCCCCCACAGTCAGTCATGTGTCAGAATGGTTAATGGAAAAACATCCCAGAGGCACGCAGGGTACTTTTTTCCATTCTGCTCTTGATTAAAACAGAAATTCTGTGGTAAAAGCAGGGGCGTCAAGTTAGGATGGGACTGGCAGGGGATGCTTCGGTGTTGGGTTGAAGCACCGAAACCCACTGTTGACGCTGTTTGAGCTCTCTCTCTTTTTCTCTTTCCATCCCAAAATAGACATGCTGAGCTAAGGACCATGCGACTGTGACATTTGATCTAGTAGTATTAAGTATTAAGGACATTCAGTATAGTAATATTTAGTAATATGTAATATATTTTGAGTAATATTTGAAATAAATGCATATATGATAGCCAGCTTCATAAATAAAGCAGAAACAGACTTGGGCAAAGGAAGTGTCAGGCAGCAATGTAAATTGAATAAATATTCGACTTGCTCAGTCTGTCACTTAATTATGATTCTGCTGCAGGGTATGTTTCCGAGATCAAAATGTTCTGACCCACCAGAGAGGAGAAATGCCGTTTTCTCTGATGTATTCACCGAAGGGGGGCTGTTGATGGACGAGGCAAACGTATTAAATGCATTTTCATTTCCTTTTTTTTATATATTTTATTCTTTTTCTGTGAAACTCGCAGCAAAGATTTATATTCATGGCTGTGTATAATGAGGTTTGATGGTACTGATGAGATTATTCCTAAGCGATCACATTTCATGAAAGATCTTAAGAGCCTAAGCCTGCTAAACCGATTTGCATATACTGTACAGGATAGGATAGGATAGGATAGGATAATTGGTGAATATTGATAACAATCGATGAGCCTTCTAGTCTTTAGTTTAACTATGGCATAATTAATGTGATACATAGCACGAAAAGTGGAAATAAATGTTACTGTCTGTACATTCTATGTAAGTTTACATTCCTAATTTAGAGTTATGTATAATTACGCAAGACTAAGCTAATTAAAAAGTGAGCAACTGAAATGAGAAATGCTGTACGTAAGGCCCCCTCTGAACGACAAAACCTGGCATCCTTTTTAATTACTGATAAGTCATGAGCCAGCTAGGCACTGTTCATGTCTCCCACTGGATGCTCTAATCACTTTAAAGGGGACTGCTGGTATTAAGTGCCAAGTCTGAGGACGTCTGAACTCGCCGAACAGACGCTATTAGGCTCTGCGCTCAGTCTCTGACTTCCGCAATCCTGTTAAGTTGTCGAGAAAAAATGTACTGTGAACACATTCAATACAACGTTCCATCAACCGACTCTTACACAGATACATTTCTAAACCATCGCTTTATTTTACTTTGCCATTAACATCCTATCTAACTTAAAAGGACCCCAAAAAAACAACTGAGAAAACTTTCAGTATTTTATTTGTATATACACATCTCCACCCCCAGTTTGCCCTGAAAGTAACCATGATCATACAGATGGTGAGTACTTATATATTTTTAGACAGCTTTAACAGCCGCTGTACAAGAGCATGAAATTTACATCTACATTAGCAATATAATTTTCTTTGCCCAAGAAACCAGGAACAGATATGGGACATGGCATAGAGAGAAATGGGGAAAGGATGAAGGGACGAGGATTGCCGGATAGTAGATGAGAGCATATACAGAAGCGGCTCCATTGGGATTGACTATGTACAATACAAACCATTCATACAAATTAAGCTCTAAGATATAGAATTCAATACATTACTGTGGTATTATAATGGCAATGAGTGAGCTGTCCAGCCATAGCTGGGTCATATTGACACTACAGGAGACTGTGGGCTGTATCATCCAGGATTATTACAGCAATAGGACAAAGGCTGAAGAACAACTGTTGCTATCGGGCTCTGACATTTCTGCTTCTTTTATTTTAACATAGAAAACATGCCCCAAGTCAAAGCATCTCCAACAAAAGCCATAAGTTTTGTCCAAAAACATACCAACAGATCTTGGGGGTCATTCCTTGATCTTGAGACATTATTCACCAAGGCTCAGGTATCCTCGTGTACCTTACGCAAACAGATGGATAAGGGAAACTTCTCTTTGATTCTATATAAAGAATTCACTGCGAATTCCTCTTCGGCACATCTGTTCTGGTGAACTGTTGGTAACTGATGGTACTGTCTTCATATCCACATATTGTTTAGGGATTTAAGGGGAAAATCAAATCAAATAATTTTGTTACATTTAAAGTATTCAAGAAATTAACATTTGTACTGGAATATAGAGAAATAAAAGTGACATGCAAGATGAAAATATCATTTTCCTTTGATCATTTTAACAGACAAATAAATGAATAATTAAATAGATAAATAAAATGAATAAAGTAATAAAGGTACAGCTGGCGATTATCAATTGGAAGAATGTACTACCCCTAAAATTGTGATCGGACATGATAATCTAGTCAACATTTCAGTAATAAAACCAACTAAAACAATAACGATTCTAAGCTAATCTAAATTAGGAACCAGACTGACACTTTTAAACCATCAGAATTACATTTTTTAAAGTATGTTTGGAAAAAAAAAGAAAACAAAAAAAGAATCCATCTGAAATATTGAATTAGTTCTGGGTCACATGTTTGGAAGGTACAAGAAACACATTTTTGTTGTGGTTGGGGAGAGAGAGTCCCACATTGCCTGTGCTGTCCTTCGCATCAGTGGCATCCATCAGCCCGAGGGGAAGTAGGGAGTGTCGCTGTGGTAATTATAGTCCGGGCAGACTTTCTGCACCAGCTTGTAGTCGGTGCTGTAGAAGGAGATGTAGATGCAGATGACTTTGAAGGGCTTTGAGCAGAGCCAGGAGACATGGCTTTGTGTCTGCTCCTGGAAGCATGTCTTGGACGGATCGTAGTTGCACAGCGTGTTCTTGGAGCCTTTCTCAACTTTCTCGTACTCGATGCGGCAGTTGAAGGACTTTGAGTCCTTGGCGTCAATGACAGACTGCTGCGCTGTCATATCGAACTCCACAATCTTGGTTGGTGGCACTAGACTGACAGATACATTGCCTTGGCCTGTAGAGTTGTGGCGGAAATAAACACTGAAGGTACCATTGCCATGGTCGACAATCTTGCCGGTGATGAGAAGGTTGAGCTTGACTGTCTTGATGTTGGAGTGGAAATCTCCCCAGCCAAACATCTTCTTGAATTTTCCTGTCTTAACCATGGGCCGCCGTTTGGCTCTGGGCCTCGAGTCCTGGAGCTCGGTGGCATTCCTCAGCCAGTCCCATAAGTCCCATTCTGAATAGGGCTCTGGCGTGTCGTAGCGAAGATCCAGGGCTGTGGCGTTCTCCTTCCCATTCAGAGTCTGTGACAGCAGACGACTGATGGACAAGTCCTTGGTGCTTTCTGTCCATATATGCTTTAATGTCGATTTGGGGCTCCCTGACTTGAGCAGCTCTGACTTCCCCGGGATGGAACCATGAGCACTTGAAACCTATGACGACAACAACAAAAAAACAAGATATCAATGATTGAGTTCTCTAAACTTCAAGAGCAGCATGGCAAACAACATTAAACAACTAAGCATTCGATTTAGCATCGCATTGTCCGTGAGATATATCTGAGAAGATATTAATCTTCAGTTCCAATTGCAATTCTTACTGAAGCATTGAGACCACCAAAAAGATAGAACAAATGGATTCGGAGAGAAAAAGAGATAATCGATTCTTGCTGCAAGCTTCAGTTTGGGTGAGTATTAGCTGACAGGAGTCGTCTGGGAAATGGAACAGAGGGTGGTGCAAATGAGAAAAAGAACCCAGCGATCAAAGTTGGAGCAGCATTGTTCTATACCTCCTCCTCCTCACCACCATCATCATCATCAAACCTCTCCTCCTCGACTGCTATGCAATGCTGGGGATATCAAGCAGCCTGGCCTGATAATGCTGGCACCCATTCAGTGAGTAAAGAGCAGACTATTAACCAGCAAGTGCTCCTTGAATTGATGATTGATGAACCCCTGCATTCTCTCCATTTAGTGCCAGTGAGTGGAATTAGGTTCATACGGAGCATGGTGGAGTGCTGTGACATTGATTGCCTGATTTCTACTGTAAGACGTGACAGCAGATCTGTCTTTCCAGGCTTTTTACATCTTGCACGCTGTCCCCCCTTCTAGGATCAATAGTTAGAAAATAAGGTTTTAGAATTGCCTCACAGCATGTCTCAACATTAAGGGTGACGCACCCTAGTTTTAAGCATTGCATTACGTGGACCAATGTAGCTCACCTAAGAAAACTAGATGCAATCGATACAAGACCGTAAGACTGCTCTGACTTGCAAAATGTCATAGTGATTACTCTCAAAAAAAAAGGTTGTTGTATAAAAAGCAGATTCAAATACTGAACTTGAATGTGATTTGTGAGCAATATATTAGAACTTAACGATGATTTTATTAATCTTTATCTTAATCTCATCATTATAACAGATTACAAAAGAAGCTCTTTTAAAAGAAAATTTTTGAGCAACACATGCTGATTAAAAGCTGCTGGATGGGAGTTAAATATCTTTCCAAAAGAAAAGCAATGAAGATCAATTACTTTTCAAATTATTCTTCATTTCACCTGGAATAATGGGCCAGCCAGGCCTTGCCTGTGTTAAAACATTCTAATGATGTGAGTTTTATTGCCTGCAAGTACATGCTTGGGAATGATGATTAAAGACCCGAATCAATTATTTATGGCTGATAACTAGTTGGAAAATACGCATTCACCGACTGAGCAACTTTGAAAGATCAATTTTGCGTACAGTTCACTACAGATCACATTGATGAATGAACTTTTTCAAAGACAGAGAAGTGTGTGCACCAGAGCCTACTTCATTATAAATGTCAAGAGACCAGAAACGTGTAGAATGAGTCTGCGTTTTTTTTTTTTGGTGCTTTATTTTCTGCACCATTGTCACTGATATCTCTCTGATTTTAAAAGATGGCTCTTCATGTTAATAATGACTGTTTAATGGCTTTATTGATTCAGCGAACTTGGAGTATGTGTTGGAGCTACAGTACTGTCCAAAGAAACATTATGCCAACAAGCGTTGCTCATTTATCACCGAGTCGTTTGTTAAACTACATTTATCAAACAAGATTCCGCTATTATACCCTGCTGCGGTCTTCGATGTCACACGTTAGGGATGGATGTTGTTAATAAAATATCATATTATTCTTAAAGACATTTCTATAAAATATGACATGTATCATGATATGTAGGTTTGCTAATAATTCTCCAGCAATAGAGTTGCATTGTACAAAAATTACTACTATTATCTACAGTCAAGAAAAAAAATATTTTTTATCTAGAAAGAAAACTTTTAACATTTACATATATTTTAATATAATATTTTAAACAATTTACATATCTTTTAGTATGTATATCAAAAACTCCTTTGTTACTTTATGTACCAAATTCTTTCTTTCTTATTGATAAAATATAAAACAAAAATAATTTTCACATATTAAAATCAATTTAAAATAGAACTTTATGAAAAAAGTTATTACATTTCCTTTTCCTGTTGCCCAGCCCTAGGTCACGTCTCACGTAGCGTTTATTAACTTAGAAATTATTTAGTCTAGAGTCTTTGCTGAATTGTCTTTTGCCACAAAGATCCAAAGCTTTATCCAGACAAAATAAGAATCTAATCTGTTACCGATATAAAAGCAGGGTGTGTATTTATTGTGTTTGTATTTATTTAGCAGTCAGTTTTCATGGGGGAAGTTAGTCCTGGTAGACACAACAAGCCAGGTTTGTGTCACAATAGTAGTAATGTGACATTTGGATATTCTTCTTCTTCTTCTTCTTCTTTTAGCTTTTATTACAGTCAAAATATTTGAAACTAGTAAATAGTCGGCCATCTGCTCTATACTATCTGTACATATCTTTTTTTTTAAAATATGAAAAATGGGCATTTACCTCTAAGGACTAATACATAAACATTTATAAAAAGGGGAAATAAAGATGTATTATTTACTGCTTTGTGGAAATACTAAAGCTTTAATAATTGAGTCATTATCAGGTGCAATTTGTTAAGATAATAATTAAAATTTTGGATGAAGAGCATCCATGTATAATGACTGAAAATAAATTCAAATAACATTACTGGGATCAGAAACTATGATGCAGATTGTGTGTGTGAACTGGATAATAATATATATGTAGTCTCTGATCTCCAGTCTTTCTATGGAAGGAACACAAGGCCCTATGGTTAAAACGTTATAATGGTTAATTCTCTATAATGGTTAATTCCTTTACAAAGAAGAAGACGGTGTCAGCAGAGCTTTTTTACCTCAACTACTTTGCATCATCCACAACGAAAGA
>JAOVYV010000010.1:13630613-13644551 GCA_025674545.1 Hassar affinis
AAACCTAGTCTCAGTTTTATAGTATTGGGTAAATATTTAACTAATATCTGTAATATCACCTGAGTATAATATTGCATTAGTTCTTGATAAATGATGACTTGGTCTTGGACTCAGCCTCTTGGATCCTACTGTATTAATGCAAGCTTCCCTGTGTCCACATGGCTGTGTGTGCTGGCTGGGCGAAGTGCCAGTGGGTCTGATGGAGCTTCGTGCTACCAGCTGCAGTGTTCACCTGAGGGGACAGGGCATCTGGTAAACACGGGTACGGGAGACCGCTGGCACTGACAGGCAGCCAGATGCAAGCAGCTGGAGTCTCCGGGGCACTGCACGCTGCCAGGTCAGCAAGAGCAGAATGTTGATACCGCTAAGGTTTCTTAATGGCTTATGCACTGGCCTTTTGCTACAGTTGTGAAACTTTTTTTTTCCCCTGACAGAAATTCATTCTGAAGACTAACGGAATTACATGTGATCTCTTTCATGTCAAGAAAATCACTGTTGATAACTATGATAATACATTATAATGTCACAATACACGAGTAAGGCTCTGTAGTAAAAATGTGTGTAAAGATTATATTTACAATGACCTATCAACCCATTCATAACCTTTAATGCACTCATTAGGCATTATATACATCAATGTATTGTGTTATGAACACTGCTGATGAAAAGTCTTGTTAACAATTCATAATGCATTTTCATAAATAATTTTAACGATGTGCACAATGCATATATATGATGTGTATAATTATTTATAAACTTGCATTGCACTTTATGCTGGGTCTACTGTACATTATAAACTGTTCATATAATGCACACATTATAAATGTCAGCTTACATACTCTATTAGTCTGACCAATAAATTTTTTAATGATAAGTAAACCTACAACATTTACAATACTACATTTAGCACAGATGGATCAGACCCAAAATTATACTTAAAACACTATATAATGACTTTAACTATACTGCAGTTATTAATAAAGATATAAAAATAAGTAATAAATAAAATACTAATCAAATATTGGATTATTCAAACATTATTCCGATTTGCCGTGTTTTTTTTTACATTGTCTGACATAATTCATGTATTAAAGGAAATAAAAAAGAAAAACATACAGAAGTGGGATCAGAGGCTTTGGTATTAGTGATATAATGTGTTATGAATACTACTTATGATGCAGAATAGGACTTAGACAAAATTCTCTGTCCTGCCACCTCTGTTAGTTCCACAGCAGTAATCCTGACTCATGTCATTATACACATGACAGAATGTGTCACCTATAGTAGGTCTATTACAGTTATGGAATGGTTTTTGTCAGATCTTTAAGATGGATCATCAGCCGTTTTAATTTTTCTATGTCTAAGTTTCATCATTGACTCAATTACCATTAACAGCACCATGTTCAATCTACTGTGCCCATTCATTTCACTCCAACATGACTTACTATATCAAATGATTTCATGGAATAAAAATGAGTATTTGTAGCACTCATTTGTAGAGCACTCAATTTACCATGTAACTGGCATTTAAAAGATTTAAGAGGGGTTATCTCTAATTTCTTTGCAAAAATGAGTTTACAGCCCACTGTAATCTGTGTGTCGTTGAAAATGTGCACCCTCCGACTCGTCCAACACTTTATTTGTATTAAGAAATGAGAAGATACGAGCGCTTCATTGAAGCAGAGCACGATTCCTGCAATAATTAAAGTTACTGAATTAAATAGAATAATTACAGAAGCTAATTTTGCAAACACAATCATGCCACTGCTACGCGTTTGTGTTTCCATCTAAGTGCTAATTTGCACTAATCAAGGTATTAATATGCATCAATAAGTAAATTAGAGATGTAGTCTTCGTTTAAGCTGCCGAGTTGCATGTTATTGACTTTATGTCAGCAGCTTTTTTTTTTGGTCATTCAATGCATAATGTTTCACGGGTCTTTTCAAGAGAGCTGAACTTCAATAACATTGAAAACGGAGAAGGATGGTATTTAAAACGCTCGTCTTAACAAAACTGCTGGTTCTTTCTAAGATATACTTGACATGTATTGTTCTTATTATACATTCACATTCAGAGCCAGAATATGAAATAAAGAAAAGACCCTGCTAATAATGGGAATATTGGGAATTGAGAATAATAGGCATAGAAATGAGAACATGATGGCTCCTATGGTGCTGTGCAACCTTGAATGTGCTGCTATTTATTCATCTTTACACACGAGAACGGTGAAATACACAGCGTACGTATCTAAAAGAATTCGAGCACCTGTGTCCGTTTTGCATTTGAACTTAAGAGAGCTAGAGATAAAACAGCAACCTTAAAAAAAAAATCCCTATGCTGCTGTTAGTCTGAGACACTGAAAAATAAAAAGGAAAGGCAAAAATGAAGATGGATTCCGGTAGCTCCTCTGCTGCTAACAAAGCATCGCCTCCAGTGTGTGTCGGTTAGCAGGAGTGCAATGGCGTGGAGCAGTGGCCAATTAACACTGAAGCTCTGAGCTTTGGGATGCAAGGGGCCCAATGGAGGCGCTGGACAGCTGCTAAGCAGCGCTGTAATATCATGCCGTGTCTATGCACTAGAACTGACTAATGGCCTTGCAAGGAGGCTGTTAGACGCACCATTAAAGCAGACTCTTTGGTCCAGCGTGCATGTGTGTATGCGTATGGTGTGTGAGTGCAAAAAATGACCACAGGACTCTCTGCGACAAAATATAGATGGAAAATGTGCCCATAAAATGTAAATCCTTCACCTCGACTCAGACCACTAATGAATCTTTTTTAATGTGTAACATCACAGAATACCTTTTAAGCCTTTTTTCCAAGTGCTTTCATCCTATGCATATGAAATAAGGGAAAATTCATTTCTTTTTTTTCCTCCAACAATCCTCATTGTTACTTGGTACTTCAGCATTCAGGGAATATACTAAGCTCTTTTCAAGTTTTTTTTTAGTTCTCATTGTATTCCCTTGTATTTTCATTCCCTTTCAAATAATAGATTTTTTTTCATCTCTAAGACAAGTACACAATTTCACCATGTCACAGCTTCCTTGTAATCATTGTAAAGTGATGTAAAGAATATCTATGAAATAAATGTAGCTTGGTCTATCTGAATACAGTTTTTTTCCCCCCTCTCTGAAGTCAGACCCTCAGCCGAGGTATTTCACTGGGCAGAAATCTCAAGACTAATCCATCCTGAGGCGCCATAAATCAAAACAGACTTCCCTTTGTCAGCATCGCAGATGGTCAGATCGCCCCAATTAAGAGGCGAGGAGGCGAAAGAGGCGAGCGCATACGCGGCAAGAGGGGAAGAAAGAAACAGAGAGAAGGATGGGGGGCACCTGTTCCTATTCGGTTGTCATATTTGACCCTTTCGCAGATCAGCCGCTCTTCCTCTGAGCCACTCCGCACTCAAATTAATGATGGCAAACAAAGACTCCTCTCCTCTCAGCTATTTGTAGCTGCCTTCGCTTCACTTCTTACCCTCTGAACTAATCTTCAGCGTCACACTTAATGAGATTTTTGGAAGGGAATAATAAACTGGAGCTGTGCTGCTCTTCTCCAAATGAGCTCTTTCTCTTTTATATGCAGACCTGAATCCCTCATGTATCATTACACTGGCTATACATGCAGCACAAAAATGTAGACTCAGGCTTGTCTTTTGGACTAGCAGTGTGATTATTTGTTATTGTTGTTCTTTTTGTTGTTTAACCCAAGACATTATGGTGAAACTATCCGATAAAGTTACAGAACAAATGTGGGTACAAGCAGGGAAAAAAAAACTACATTATGAACACTACTTGCTTTCTATGTAACTGACATCAGCCATGCATTGATCTTTCCTAATGTACCTAATCAAAACCTAAAGTAAAGAGGATGTTATTTCAAGTCCTGTATGACTATTATTATATGTATTTCTATATATTCAAGGGTAATGAGACAGAAATATGGACCAGCACGGATACCCGGAGACAATACTATGATGCATGATATCTATCTCAATATATATATATAAAAAAATCTAATCATTAAAATTAATTCTAATAGTAAGTAAAATATATACGTTAATCAAATTCTATGCAAAATATCAGACCGTCAGCTTTCAATCAAACCTTGCAACTGCATCATCATGGAAAAGTGTACTGCATCTTATCTTGTAACTTATGATATTGATATCATATCAGCACAATGAAGCCCATAGTGCTTATATAATTTTTTTGTACAAACTCATTTCCAGAAACGTTGGAACACATTCTAAAAAAACATTCCACCATTAGCAGTGTAACTGGTAACAGGTGATGTCATCCAGACTGAGTAAAAAAGGACAAAAGCATCCACCAAAGGCTTAGTCTTTGCAAGCAAGGATGGGTCATGGTTCACCACTTTGTGCCAAACTTCATTAGTTTGGTTCATAATATCATGAAAAGTTTCAGGAAGTCAGGAGAAATCTCTGTGTGTAAAGGCCAATGGCTGAAACTGCTTCTGAATGTGCGTGACCATCGAGCCCTCAGGCGGTATTTCTTGAGAAACCGTCATGCCACAGTGATGGCCGTAGCCACACGGGCTCGGGAGTACGCCGAGTTCTCTGGGCCTGAAGTCATCTCAGATGGACCAAAAGACAGTGGAAACGTGTTCTGTGGTCAGACGAGTCCATGTTTCAGCTTGTTTTAGGAAAAACAGACATCAGATTCTATATGCCAAAGATGAAAAAGACCATTCAGACTGTTTCCAATGAAAGTGCAACATCAACATCTCTGATGGCATGTGGAACCGTATATATGTGAAGGTACCATCGATGTGGAGATTATACTGGTATTTTGGAGCAACATAGTTTGACTGGCCTGCTTGCAGTCCAGATCTGTCTCCTATTGAAAATGTATGGAGCATCAGAAGAGTCAGACAACAGCGAGCACGGACTGTTGAGCAGCTCAAGGACACAGCAAAAATTCCACTCGCAAAACTGCAACAATTAGTATCTTCAATTCACAAACAATTAAAAAGAATTAAAAGAAAAGGTGATTTGACCCTTTGTTTATATTTAACAAACAGAATTACCTTCACCATTGAAAACACAGCAAATCTTTTTTTTTGTTCTTTTGTCTGTTAAACTGTTAAGCTTCAAGTGAAATAACAAATTACAGATTTCAGTTTTCACTGCATTTTTAGAAAGTGTCCCAACTTCTTCGGAAATGAGGTTTGTAATTTGGTAATGACTCTATTCCCTGTAAGCTTAACAACTCGAACATCTCCTGGAACTCCAATAGTGCACTATACATCATTATGCGCTAGCTTATAATCATAAATATAATCAAAATATACAACATTTGCAATGTGCCTTTGTTATTTTTAAACTTGAAATCTGGAATTCAGCCGCTCACCATTCATTCACCGTTACTTTGCTGATGCCAACCCAATGTTAATTCTGAATATCATATTAGTGCTGCCCCTAGTTTTAAGCTATTAAGGATCTATAAAAATGATCACAAGGAGTTTAAACAGAATTATAGTAGATTATTAATAAGGGATTCATAGAAATTGGTGTCTGTTAACAAGTACAATGCATCCATATGCATACACGTGTATAATCTGAATAAAAACGTATATGGTGATAAAACATCCTCTAGGTAATGTCAGTCTAGTGGAAGGCATGTGTGTTTTCAGAGAAGGTCCAGAAGTCAGGTAAAGAGCGACGCTTTCTTTGGAGAGGCTGCGCATTCTGATGCACGCAGCACGCTCCAAATCAAATTAAGCCTGTAATCCAATAAACTGCCATTTCTGCTGCAAGTGACCCCACAGGACCTCATTTCAAATCCATGACAAGCTTTAATCAATATGATTTAGTGGTTGAGGACACAAATAACTCGGCCGGGGAGAAAAAGAGCGACGGAGTGGCACGTTGAGAATCCGTTTTATAGAGGGCTTGTGGTTTGTTACAGTGCTGCATTGATTTGTGGACATAATGTGACACTGCCAGTGGATAGGAAAGAGAGTATGAGAATGAAAAAGAGAAAGAGGAAAAAAAAATAAGGGAATGTAGAGATGAAAGCTGCTATTATGTAAACCCGTTAAGACACATTTAACTGATCAATGCTCATTTCCATTACCGTATACGGTATTGTATCAGTTCTACTCTTACTTCTTTGCACTAAACGCATTCTGGTTTCTTTCATTCTTCTTTTCCTAAACTTGCAGCAATCTACGACAGGATATTGACCTTATTTGTATGTCTAAACATCACAACAAGCAAAATCACACTCGGTGTTTGAGCAACATTCGTATAATTTAGCTTTTCTGGCTTGCAGGATTAAACGTTAAATGAAGAGCAAATACAGGCCTGTGCATCTGAGCCCAGTGCAATTTCCTGCCAGACTTTATTCCAGCAGCACTCGTTTGTGTTTGTGACTGAGTGAGAAAGTGCGTTACAAGCACAAATAACGTTCTCAGAAAGCAGGGAACAATCCTTTTTACCCTTTAAAAGAAGATGGAACAAGTAGAAAACACATTAAACAGGGATTTGCAAGGAGAAAAAAAAAACAGCATGCATGCTCTAAAAATAATTGCATGAGCTACAAAAGCACTCATGAACACAATAGTGTGAACACAAATGTCACACAGGGCCTCTTTCGAAACAAAAGGGGGAAAAAAACCCTACTTAATGAAATTTAAGCAATGAAACCTGAGATGCTGAAGCTTATCACTTCCCTCCAATTAAACTGTGCTAAATTGCTTTCCATTCAAGGCATGCAGCATGTCTAAACCACTTTCAACACACCACTCATGGGGTTTCTGGGGTTCCTGAGTAGCTCTATGACCAGGACCAAGCCTTAATGTACACGGAATAGCTTGCTTATGTAGAGAGGTTAAGCATCGTATTGCATTTATAAAGACCACAGGATCATATTCATAAAGAATCTGGGCTTAAGTGAGCTCTGAGCCGAATCCTGCAGCTTGTACCCTAATGCAATTTCCTGCTGAAAGCCTGTTGACTCCAGCTGTGAAATGCACACCCGCACACACTCTCTCACACACACTTCACTTCAGGTTTACAGCAGGCCGTATTTGTGCTGCCGTTCAAAGAGTGCGTGCTAAATCGGCACAATTTGCCAGTGTCCACCAGGGACAAGCTCTACTTACTGAAAAGCAGCAATACAAAAAGTGAAAGGTTCAAAATCTACCTGCAGAACTCTGACTACATAGTCATCTTTATTTTATTAAAATCGGTTTGCCAATTTATTACCAATATTATATTTTTTTAAATATATCAAACAGATGCAAATTAAATGAAATTGAAAAAATGTAATTTGTTCTGTTAGGCTCGGCTGTGCATTGTCCCAAACCTGAACAGCATTAACGCTAATGAAACATTCCTATCCTGATGGAAGTGCTGGCTTCCAGGATGACTCCGCCCCTCACCACAGGGCACACTGGCCTATGGAATTGTTTGAGAAGTATAAAAATGATGTGAATCATATCTCATGGCTTTCATCAGTCCTCAACGTTGCTCAACTTTTGATTTTTTTTTTGCCTTGTAAGCTGCTGGTCTAGAAACACCTGAAGAGCTAAGATCCTGAAAAATCTGAAAAACTCTGGCAACCCGAACTAAATGAAGTGTATTATTCTGAATGGGGCATGCAGAAATTCAAGTCCTGCATAAGTTGACAGAACTTTCCTGGGTCTGGGTCAATGTTTATGTATGATTAGAACATTTAAATACTGTATACAGGATGTAAGTCAGTATTTTATAGTCAGAATTTGTATACATTGATGAACCAGAAAAACTGGTACAACACAAAATACATAGCAATGCCACCTATGCAAGTCATTGGTTGTGTCCGCCAGTGTGTATATAAAGCGAAAGACATCTGTGGAAGCTTCTAGAGCTGTTTCCACTGTAAGAATGGCAAGTTATCATGATTTAGCGATTTTCAACGTGGTTTAACAGATGGAGCTTGTAAGCTGGGTCATAGCATTTCGGAGGTAGAAGCAAAGTTTGCACGTATGAGCATTTCAAGGGTGAACAGTGCCTACAAGAATTCTGGCAGCATGGCCGTAAAAAGACTCTGGGTGAACATGAGTAGCACCGGCTGGCAAAAATCGTTTCATGGTATAAGCGTGCAACACTTCAAGTAATATCGGAATTCGATGCTGGGTCCACAGCAAACATCAGCGTGAGGTCTGTGCAACGTTCCCTCCAAGATCCAAGTATTAACTGCTATACCAGTTTTTCTGGTACATCAGTGTATAAATATATAACAAACCTGTCACTTTGATCTGTTCATTTCAGATTATCATTATTTGAGTGTATACACAGCAATCCAATCAGCTTCATAAACTCTCTCTTTGCTGTGCATCCTCTACAATCTACTTATCTTTCAAAAATGATGCCAACTATATCTGGCACTGATTTCACAGGAGTGACATACGGAGCTGATGCTCCTCCAGGCTACACCGAGACCTGTCCCTCTATCTGATGGCCCAGCAGGGATCAGAGGCTGAAAAACACAGCCTGGAGGGATTACGAAGTCGCACGACTGTGTTCCTCATCCATGTGCTGAGATACTATCGCTGCTTTTTCTATCAATGCTGGGATGATGCAGTGTGTTTAATCATTTCACACAGCCTCCTTTGTACTGAATACAGCTCTACAACAGTGGGCTCTGTTTGTAGAGTAAAATAATTACAAATCAAGCATCATTTTCTCTTTTTTCCATTTTACCAAGTGAATATTTGCAGTTGTGAGTGACAGAAAGTAGATGAACTGCAAATGCAGTGAAAAAAGGCAAAGTTACAAGCTCAGCGATATAAAAAGGAATTTCATTTAGAACAAAAAAGGAGCCTTCAAACCTATTCTACACACTTATTTTTCTTACTGCAGAGACTGAGTGTGACAGTTTACTGGTGGAATGGTATGGCAAGATGAGACAATCAAAAGTAAAAGGTTGGGGGTGGAGTGGCTGAAATAAAAGAAAATGCAATTGCTACATTGTTTTGATCATGTTTAGTCCAGGCCTAAACCTCTCCTTGCATTTAAAATGTTGAAAATATCATTTTCAGGTACTTTCCAGGTTCCATTTATGCACCGCCTCATTGCCGCAGAAGCAAGATTTCTAATTTCACTGACTTATTACACAGTAAGGAATGAGATGACCTGGAAGAGAGCACAATACAGATATTGATCTGAATCAATAAGGTGAATGGAGCCATAATCATAAATATACACACACAAGCACCTGCATTCTGAATATGTGCTCATAAAGATGCCAGTGGATTTGGAGAAAGGAAATTAGTCTGAGGTCTGGGGATTTTATTTTAATCACTACTGCATAACAGATTTCTGACAAGACAGAGCATGGGTTTCCCATAATGCAACTGGGTGTCTGAAACTCAACTTACTGGGCAGGAACAGCCAGAGACATGTATGTCACTGGAAAATAGCGACACTGAGTGTGTGGTGTTTGTGTGTGTGTGTGTGTGTGTGTATGCTTGTATACATTTAGTAAGAGAGAGAGGTTCACATGCTAAATTTCTTTTGAAACTCTTTCATCTCTTGCTCTCTCTCTCTCTTTCACTTTCTCTCTCTCTCTCTGTCTCTCTCTCGCTCTCTCGCTTTCTCTCTCTGTCTCTCTCTCTTGCTCTCTTTCTCTCGCTTTCTTGCTCTCTCTCGCTCTCTCTGTCTCTCTCTCTCTCTCTCTTGCTCTCTTGCTTTCTCTCTCTCTCTCTCTCTCTCTCTCACACACACACACACAGGATCAGTTCTTAGTCAACCGATTAACTAACAACTTTGTTTACTTATGACTGTTATATTTATTACTTATATTTTATATACTTATATTTTTATTTTTCTCACAAATAAACAAAAACATCTAACTATTAACTAATCAAACACACTAATATATAAAGAAACAAATGGCATTTTAACTGTACGAGTATAGAAATATTTATCAGTAATATGTGTCTTGTTTGTTTATGTTTCTCACATTTTATATAAATATTTTTTTGCTAGAAATATCTATTCCTACGTTGGATAGTCGAAGGAATGGAAGATGATTTTTGTTTGTTTTCTTTGTTTGTTAATCTGGAGGGTTTTTTTTCTCTTTTCCTCAGTCAAGGATCTGTTTCTATTCATGGAGCTTCATCTCCATCTTTACACCTTTACACCTTTACAATAGCAGTTATCAGATGGCCATTTTTAACAACTGAAGGATGAACTGAAGAAACAGGCCTTAAAAATCCATAATTACCCTGTATCCATGTATCCAACCTGATTTTACATTCACATTCATTCTAAAATCTCTCCTGATGTCGCTGAGGCGCTCACAATCCAGCCCCTAGCACGCTCCCAGGGTGTTATTTGACACACAACGTATGTATTTGTGTCAAGTGTGGCTTTATAATACTAATTCCGCCTTCCCTTTCTCCACCGCTCTGATGATGGAGTGTTACTCAGTGAGACACACTGTCCCATTGCTCTAATGCACCTTCCACACACTAATAGCACATCAAAGTACACCATGCAGTGGCACAAGCACCACTTCCCCTTTCCTTCTCACTACTGGCACACTGTTTTCATTTATCAAAAGACATCAGAGCTTTCACTTCCATGCTGCAAGTACTAGAATGAAATGAGTCGTAAAACAACACAGCATGATACTGCAATACTGAGAAAATTCTTTGTCCTTATAAACAAGTCAGACATATAGGATTGAAACTGTATGTAATAAACACGCATACACTGCATATATGCATACAAGTAATATGAGCACAGTGAATATAATGACATTTAATACTTGTTTATGCAAGCAGAAAAGTAAAAAAGACAGCTGTATGCATGTCATGCAAGCACATGGAGGACAAACAAACAACAGTGATTGAATGATTGAATGAATGAATCAACAAACAGGGAGTGTGTGTCCCAACTTTATTCTCCCATTTATCCCATTTAACTTTCCAAACACCGGAAATATCTTCAATCGCAGACGTTTATAATATAATATAATTTATATAATCAATATCTGAGGTAACATTTGGATCCTAAAAGATTTAAGATCGTTAATAAAGACAGTAAAAACAAGGCAGAGAAATAAATGTTGCATCATTGTCATTTGAATGCTTCCTTAAAATGGAAGCGTGTCCGCAGACAGCATGCTGTATTGTTCATTAGGCCTGTCAGTGGTGAATCAGGACCCAGTGGGAGACTTGTGCCGTGTACAAAATTGCTGCTGTAGAAAAGAAATTGAAAAGTGCCAAATTAAATAATGGGATCTGTGAATCTGCGTGTCTAACACCAGCATGATCTTTGGTAAAGCAAAGCCACGGACTTTCAGCAAACGTGACATGGGTTTGATCATTTCTGCTGTCGTTAGAGCCGTGTTGTGACAGGTCAGAGAGACTACAGGGAGCGTTCGGCATTTTACACACACACACACACACACACACACACACACACACACATATAGCACAGAGTGAGAGAGAGAGAGAGAGAGAGAGATAGAGATATATAGATAGAGAGAGAGAGAGATATATAGATAGAGAGAGACAGACAGGGGGTGGTATATAGAAAGATAGATAGATAGATAGATAGATAGATAGATAGATAGAGACAGACAGACAGACAGAGACAGACAGAGACAGACAG
Source organism: Hassar affinis (assembly GCA_025674545.1). NCBI lineage: Eukaryota > Metazoa > Chordata > Actinopteri > Siluriformes > Doradidae > Hassar > Hassar affinis. The sequence continues at coordinate 13,642,245 of JAOVYV010000010.1, forward strand.
ACAGACAGAGAGAGAGAGATAGATAGATAGATAGATAGATAGATAGATAGATAGATAGAGAGAGAGATAGACAGACAGACAGACAGACAGAGAGAGAGAGAGAGATAGATAGATAGATAGAGAGAGAGAGAGATAGATATAGAGAGAGTGAGATAGAGAGAGAGAGAGAGAGAGAGAGAGAGAGAGAGAGAGAGAGACAGAGAGAAGGATATCAGATCACTCAGATTCCTTCTGACAGCCATTTCACTAAACTAAAATGTAATTAATTTATTTGATAATGGTGATGCCTGGATATATTCTGTGGAGATGTATGAAGACATTGCCAAGCAGTCCGCAGGTTGTTAAAGGTTGTTATGCTCACGGTTCAGTACAGATCATATTTTTTACACACACAGAATAACAATCTGTTGCGCTGTACTATTAGAAATACCTTTATGTCATTCGAGTATATTAATACACAAATCCATTCAAACTATTTTTCTACCCAGTCAGATTCAATCAAGAACCACAGAACAATAAATAAAATGAATATATTGCCTATTATTTATAATATGTTGGTGGTAGAGTTTAAAATATTTGAACTATTTCTATTACCCTACTAAAATTATTATTATTTATTTAATTAACTGAACCTTAGAAATGCATAAGAGTTCAAGAGAAAATAAAATCTCGAAATTAAACAGAGCTATGTTTAGTATTTTATTAACAAGACCCCATATTAATTTACGCCATTAGATTCAGTAGTAACAGAAATAATAATTCATTATCAGTTTGCTGCTTAATTGTGACTGGAAATGTGAACACATGTTATTTTTGTAGTCTCGTATGAGTGATTCAGTGATTGAAGCATTTGATGTATGTAAAGTTAAAGTAAAATACATTCGCAGCAACTGAACCCGTGTCCATAGGGTTAAACACCTTGCCACCATGCTTCCAAATTATATCATTAAAATGCTTAAAAATATTATATTTGTGCATTAATATGTGAATTCACAAGTCCTTCATTATAGATTATAATACTGTATGCATTCATTCACCCCTATGAAATATTTGGAATTTTCCACTAGTCACATGCTCAAAATTTCAGGGACACTAGAATAATAAGTTCCCTGATTCATTCAATTATATTTCATATTTAAAATTAATGATTTAAATGAATTAATTTTAGTGATGTGATACTGACTTCAAAAATCAGACTGTTAACATGTTGGCATATATTTTTGATTGTCATTTGAAAAAATGATTGTGAAAACCACTACTAATACATTTTTGAAGAGTTACAAGGGCGCCACAGTCGTAGAGTCACCCCACACTTCACGCGCAGTGCTCTGCCTCTGGAGACTTTGTGAACGCTCGCAGTGTGCGGCTGAGAGCCCGGTGCTGTGCGCCAGACTAATGTGTTAAGTAATGGCTTTTGAGAGCTGACAGATTGGCAGTGTTAAGGCCGCACTGGGAGAACCGAGCGCATCTATCACAATGCCACACTGCTCGCTACTCCCATCATCCGCCATCCATCTGATAAATTCCCACAAAAGCGCACACAGGAACACACAACCTCTAATTAAAAGAGGGACCTCGGGGAGCTTTTGGAGGGAATGGCAAGGGAACTTTATTCCTTCAACCTCGTTAAAGGAGTTAAATTCAATTTTCGTCTAGTGTAGGAGGGGGATCGAGAACAGCACAGGCAGCATATAGACATTAGCTGAATCATTGTTTCATTTTTATGTATGTAATGAGGCAGTTAAAGGAGTTTCTCTTTGCTTTCACTACTGGTAAATGTCTTTTGATTTTGACCAAAGTTCCCTGAATTAAAAAGGTTATTATTTCACAATAAACCAATTTAAATAACTGCAAAGAACATCTTTTCAGAATCTCAATCTATGATCTATTATTTAAACTCAGAAGAATTAATGTGGGCTGTAAGAGGAAAATGTAGGTGTAAGCGCAGCCTTGTGTACCAGTTAGTCTCTGTATTATACAGAAATAACAAATACGGGGACAAAGACTATACAACAAACAACAGAGGTTAGACAATGAAACTGAAACACCTGTCATTTTAGTGTCGGAGGTTTCATGGATAAATTGGACCAGCCCGGTGGCAAATCTTCATTAATTGCACATTGCACCAGTAAGAGCAGAGTGTGAAGTTTCAATTAGCAGGGTAAGAGCACAGTTTTGCTCAAAATATTGCAATGGACACAACATTATGGGTGACATACCAAAGTTCAACGAGGACAAATTGCTGGTGCACGTCTTGCTGGCGCATCTGTGACCAAGACAGCAAGTCTTTGTGATGTATCAAGAGCC
>JAOVYV010000010.1:13772017-13783970 GCA_025674545.1 Hassar affinis
CTGGTCCAATTTAGCCATGAAACCTCCCACACTAAAATGACAGGTGTTTCAGTTTCATTGTCTAACCCCTGTATACACCAAGGCAATTCAAACCTAAAGTAACTTTAAAATTTCACTGTTTGTTTCCTGGGTATTTCGTCATTATTACATTCTCAGCAACTTTCACAATAACACATCATTAGTATTAAGAGAGGCGTATGTTATCCTGCATAATTCCTTACTAATCATCTATAAAATCACACAATAAAACAACATCTAAATTCTAATTGAGGTGACAGTGCCATTAGCGTGATTGCTCCAAAATAATGACCCAGTATGCCTCTGCTGATTACCTCAATCCTCAAAAGTCTTCCAACCCAACCCCAGCACTTAACATTTAGCTTGAGGCATAACAGGCTGCATATTCCCTTAACAGTTTGTTTATATGAACCCAGTCCCTGAGATTTACACACTCGTATACAATTATAGCTCTCTGTCCCCAGACACTGCTGGTTTCAAAGCTACGGTGTTCACACAAGGTCGCTCTCATGCCCAGGCTTCCTACAATACCTATTTAAAGTTGTGAGAAAATCCACAGGGATCCTCTACTGCACAGTGCAAAAAAGTCCTATTCTCTCATTTCTTATATGAAGAAAGAGAAATCAAGCTATGTTAATAGGCTGTTTAGACAGAGTGAGCTACATACAGGAAGAAACCGATTACCCGATGAATAAACGTTATCAACATAAATGGTAAAAAAAAAATCTGTTCTAGTTATGTAGAGGTCAGACTAATTAAAATGCTTTTTATTATCCATTTCCTATTGAGTCACGTCTGATTTGCTGCTGGGATTTTAGTGCAAATGAGGTATGCAGAGTTATCTACAGCATCCTTTCAGGTACTTACATGCACACACACAAAGGCAATGCCCTGCAGCAATGTTAGAGTGGTGCTCGATATCAGGGCAGTGTGTCAGCGAGACTCTGAGCTGAAAGAGCGCACACACCACCACGGAAATCAATCCCACAAGCCCAGCACTAAGTGTACCAGCCATTTTCCTGCCTTCAAATCATTTTTTTTCTTTCTTAAAGAAACAACCAAACCATTTTTTTTGTTTGTCAGGGATGAAAAGTCAGTTTGAGTAGGATGAAAGACTATAATCACACAACAAACAGCAAGTGTAAAGTAATTGCATGCATTTTGCTCTCACTTTGGGTACTTGGCTACCCAGTGCGCCACTTTTTACATGCATGAAAGGATGATTCCTCATCAGGGAGTCCAAACTAACTGTGTAGACCAGGGACTTTATCTGTATCTGTTATTTCATGTATCTGTTTTCAGTTTTAAACTTAAAGTGAGCATGGGCTGAAACAGATTATATTATTATTGTTATTGATCATGAACCCTACCACTATGCCCCAGGAAACACTGGAAAAACATGCCAGCACTGTCAATGAATGCTCTATGAATCCCGGCTTTGATAGCTCCTCAACCTCAGCTGCATCACTAAGGTTCCATAATTGGTCTCAGCTAAAGATGTGAATGTACTAGTATTCGGTAAAAGAGCACTTGGAACATTTCAGTAGCATCCTATGCTTCAACATAGTATATAGAAATATTAAACAGACAATTAGTAAACTATTAATATTAATAAATTATTACTATTAATAATCTTTATTGAACATTCAAACCCTAATCCTAATCCTAACTGTAACCCTAAGAAATCCAATTGATCTTATTCATATCAGTTTAGAATACATTATCTGTTGATTATTTCACATAATAATGTTGTAATATTTGAATCTGATCTTGGTCTCGAGACCACCGTTTGGCTTACTTGGTCTCGTCTTGGAATTCTTATTGATCTTGAATCAGACTCGGACTAGACCAGCATGGCTTGGACAGTTTTATTGGGAGACCATGAGACCGTTTTTTTCCACCACAATGACACTGATTGACTTTTCATACTCACTTTTCATACTCCAAAAAGTAATTATACACACTGATAAAACAATGAAGTAAAATTAGGCATTTAATTCACATTGTAGTGACTGATACACTACATATTGTGTACACAGTGTAGGTGAAAACAGACTTTTTTAGGTCTTGGTCTCACTTCAGTCTCGCCTCCTCTTGGGTTAGACTCAGACTCAACCCTTAATGGTCTTGTTTTTGACTTGGACTCGATATAAGTGGTCTTGTCCACAGCGATACCAAATTTTCATTCATTCATTCATTCATTCATTTTCTTGACCGCTTATTCCTTTTCAGGGCGCCAATCCATTGTAGGGCACACACACTAGGGCCACTTTAGAGACACCAATCAACCTAACGTGCATGTCTTTGGACTGTGGGGGGAAACCGGAGTACCCAGAGTAAACCCATGTGAACACAGGGAGGACATGCAGACTCCACACAGAAAGGACCCAGACTGCCCACCCGGGGATCGAACCCGGGACCATCTTGCTGTGAGGCGATGGTGCTACCCACCGAGCCACCGCGTCGTCCCCGATACCAAATAATGTATTCATATTTGGTTATATCATTAATCCGCCATTAATTGAGGCATTAATGATGAGAGAAGAATCCCTTCTCTTGTAATTACATACCTTTTCTGTTAGTTCACTGTAGCTACTCAATAAATCATAGTGCTTACTAAATAATATATTTAAAACTGTCTGACAATTTAGCAGGGTAATTCTGATTCTAAATGTACCTAAATGATAAAGCTAAAAAGCCACAAAGTCCACCGAGCACTCCTAGTGGCGATAAGTGCCGCAGCATGCTCATATTTCACAAGCATGATGTTAGTATTACGCATCGATGATGCTTTCCCATGGTGCTGGAAGATTTGTATACAGGGAGGGCACCTTGAACTATTGAGCTATAAAATGACAAGGCATCAATTTCCAGAGGACTGGAGGGAGCATCGCTCTTCCAGCGTAATCAGCTCATGTTCCACTCAATGGCTCTCTGAATTATTCAATACACAGTGAAGTAATTCTCAAGAGTGGACAGCTAAAAGGGTATAAAAATGTTACAATAGCCAACGTCAGTATGTAAGATGAAGTTTAATTGCCCAGAGTCCTCCATTAAGTTGAAGATTATTAATCAAGTCATCGCTTTATGTAAGAGCAGGTTTGTGGAGTAGGTGTAAAGGGAAAGATCGTAGCCATTGGGCTGATTGGTGAACACTGTGCCATATTTTGGCACCTCGGATGGAGTGAACCAGTCACCTTACTCCGGCATGCCTGCTGGGCACAATTTTATTTACTGCCAAGTGAAGGACTGTGGGGGATAGTCACACACACACACACGTTGTTAATAGTTGTGTTTAAAAGCACACATTCTAGAGTGTCTGAGTGCATTTGCATAATGAGTTTGTGTGTCCTGTGTGTGTGTGTGTGTGTGTGTGTGTGTGTGTGTAAGGTACTGAGAACAGAGCCATAGTCACTAGGGATTCCCTCCTGCCTTCACATGTCCTCCTGCTAGCCATGCTAATGGTTCTAAACACAGCAGATGGGAGAATGGTGGTTTCTAGGGAGTATGTGCATGAGTGTGTGTGCATGTGTAGGTGGTGGAACGTGTGAAAAGAAGAGGGAGGGCACATGTGCTTGTGTATGTGTGATGGAGGAGGGTAGAGTGCATGTGTATAGGAAGGGTGTTGATTAGGACAGCACTGGCTGAATGAATGAATGAATGGATGGATGGATGGATGGATTGATAGATGGATAGATGAATAGATGGATAGATGGATGAATGAATTCACACACATCTGCTCCTATTACAGCATTAATTCTTGTCAACCTGCTACTCTGACACCTGCTAGCGACTCACTCCTGCATTCGCTCCTGCTTTCAGTCAACAAACTGCTCTCCTGTCTGTGTCACATGCATGAACACTGCTCAATAATAATCTTCCAATGACATCAAAAAACCTTCCGATAGGTTTCCTGCGACGTTCATTTATTCTTCATGTACAGTGCTTATGAAATCTTCAAATGCCATGTGCCACTGGCTGTTGTATATTAATAGACAAAATTAGCATAGGTCTTTATTGTAATATTCATGGGAACAGTAGCAGCGGCTTTAATGATGCTGCTGCATTAGCAGGCTTTGACGAGCTTGTGTTGATCGGAGCTGCTCACTGTGGCTTCTGGCAACATGCAGCAGAGCAAGATGGAGAAAAAAATAAAAAAAGCCAAAGTATGACAGCAGTTTAATCGTATCCCCTGAAATAACTTAGGAAAGTCATCATGACATACTTATGAATATGAAATCAAATGTTTCTGCACTAGTGATGCTACATCCCAAAGTACACTCCCAAAAGGGAGGATTTTACCTTTTTCAAAGTGGTGAGATTAGCAAAGGGGCTATTAAATAGCACATTCATGCTCCCACTTTCTTCTCTAATGACCTACTTTCGTTTTTTCCTGATTTCCCTTCTGAAACCTTTTTTCTTTTTACAGTGGGATTGTATTACACCTCAAGCCACAGATGTGATTTATGTTTTCTAATGACCCATATCATTAAAATTGAGTGAAAATAGCTTTTTTTGTGGATGGAGCAAGCAATTAGGATTTACATATAACAGGTTCAGTATAGAAAGTTACACATTAATGCAATGCTAAAGTCTTCTTAATTTCTTTTGGGATGAAATATGGCAATAATCATCAAACTCCAAAAGCATGACTGCTAAACCATAAGGATTCAGGGTAGTAAATAATACAGCAGTAACAGATGTTTTCCTAGTGTGCTAAAATCTCCCGGTAATCAGTCAGCATGCTCTTTACATCAAAAATTCAATACAAAGACATTTATTACGATGTGTGTCACCGAATAGAAATGGTATAAACTGTCTGACGGTAAGATTCTGATTTCACTCATGGACCAGAATACTGCTCTCAGTTATCACTAGCCAGACAAACAGCAGCATCCTAAACAAAATATCATCTCTGCTACAGAGGTCCTTTGACATTATCAGAGTGAAATGACAAGGCTGTCCTTGGAAAATAGCAAAAGAACACATCTCAATAGGCTGGGGCAGTCACAAAATAACAAATGTTAAATATTTAATATCAAGGTATCACTTCACATGCAGACAGAAGAAATGGTTTCTGTGGCCTCAAGTCATGGTGATACTCTAACCTTATCAGAATCGACAGAAGTCCCATAGGAATCCCAATGGAGGGATTGAAGAAGAGCAAAATCATGTACATAAAGGTTCAGGACCAATTCTTCTCTTTTCAGGGAATGAATAAAGCACTGATTGAATTGATGTTTAGAATTCATGCCATTATACTTTTACTACAAGCCATTTTATTGATTTCTTAGTTAGTTAGGTAGGTAGTTATTAGCTTCCCTGGGTGCAGCCATGCCATTCTTGGATAATTATTATTTTATAGCATTCATTCAGTGTAGTCTTAGTGGATGAGTGCCTGTACAGTATTTCTCTATTCTCAATATTCATTCATTCATTCATTTTCTTGGCCGCCTTTTCCTTTTCAGGGTCACGGGGGAGCATAGGTCGCAAGGCAGGAACAACCCTAGACAGGGCGCCAATCCATCGTAGGGCACACACAGGCACACACTAGGGCCACTTTAGAGACAGCAATCAACCTAATGTGCATGTCTTTGGACTGTGGGAGGAAACCGGAGTATCCGGAGTAAACCCACACGGACACGGGGAGGACATGCAGACTCCACACAGAAAGGACCCAGACCGCCCCACCTGGGGATCGAACCTTCTTGCTGTGAGGCGACGGCGCTACCCGAGCCACCGTGTCGCCTACTTTGTCAAAATGTGATTTCTTAAAGCTAGCTAGAAGAAGATAAAAATCCAATATTAAATTAACACTAGCCAGTGTTGTACTAGTCCAGTCTTGCTCTCTAGACCACCTTTTCACTTACTCAGGCTCATCTCCGAATTCAAAGTGATTCTACTAACATCTTTTTGGGTTGGACCTTTTTTTTCACCATAGCAACAATGATAAGCTTTTTTTTTTATTTATTTTTCATACTCTTATAATAATTATATATATTATAAAAAAAACCAATAAGATCTATCCATTAATTCACATTGATTAGTTCTATGGTCTTGATCACCGCAAAAAAAATCCCAAAGTCTTGGTCTTGACTCGGACTCAACCCACTAAGGCAGGGGTGTCAAACTAAATCCACAAAGGGCCATGTGGGTGTAGATTTTCCTTCCAACCAAGCAGAAACCACACCTCATTCCACCTGTGTTTAATCAATGAATCTAATCAGTGGATCTTGACTTTCAGTATTGCGTGGCTTCTGCTCGGTCGGAAAGAAAACCTGCACCCACACAGCCCATAGTGGATTTAGTTTGACACCCCTGCTCTAAGATCTTGGTCTTGACTCTGTTTTTAGCATTTAGGATTCAATCTAGGAGTATACAGGAGTAAATCTATGAAGCATCTACTGTGAGTCTTGCAGCAGAGGGTTTACCTTTCCAAATAGCCCCAGGTAGAACCCTTTTAGAAAGCTGACAGGAAGAACTGACAGGAAACCCTTCTTTGTACGTACCGGTAAGAGTGCTGACATATTGGAAAAGGTCATTTCACTGACTTTAACAAAACATTTTATCAACACAAACCGTTCTCCGAAACTTTCTCCATGAGATACACCTATTACGCCTTTGCTCAGCATGTACCTTCCTTTTTTTTTTCAGAAGCATATTTTCAATTAATGTTGAGGGCACAGTTAGCGCACCCGTGTGTGAACATGTTAAGAAGGTGTTAATTGGGTGATAATTAACTTGCTTTTGTTGTCATTTCACAACAGTCTGGGACTTTCAGGACAGAAGTGTGGCATCCTGAGACCCGAACCTTGCTGTTGTGCGTTGTTAATTTCAGCTTGATATCTAGTATCATGTTGAGTATGTGAAGTGAGCGATGCGTTAGAATAGAGAGAAGCTTGTGAGAAGGTATAATTAGTCTAGACTACTCTAGAGCCACAGTTCTGAAGCTTGGACCTTGAATATCTCTGGAAAGAAGGAGGTGCATATTAGCTGCACCATATTTAGTTGCACCAGGTGTGTTAGAGTGAAAAAAACAATAAAATAGTCTGTGCAGAGCAGGACATCCTGTTTTCTACAGACTATACCTAATTATTTAGTTCTCTGGAGTAGCCATAAAGAACCACAAGGTTTCCTCTGGGTTCCCCAGTTTCCTCCTTCCTCTCAAACTTGTCTGTGAGGGTGTGGTTTAAAAGGTGTTTTGTGGATAGAGTCTGGAAAAAGGAGTGGGTGATTTAATGAACGAGCATTCACTTGTGTGTAATTACCAAAGCCCTATTTTTACCCTGTATGTGCTGTGAATGCAGAGCTGAGAGAAACAGTGGTGCAGTGCTAAGTCATTTCCACTGACTATGTTCTGCAGAGACTGTGCTTGTGTGCATGAGTGAGGATGTTATTTTGTTTGCCATAAGAATATTTCAGCTCAGAGGTTCATGCTAAGAGCTGCATCTTGAGGCAACAATTCTCTCAGCCCCATCACGGTGCACCACCATATAAGTGAGTTTCCTACTCTAAATTGCCTGTAATTGTAAATGTGTTTGCAAGGTGGTTTGTGATAAACCGGTCCCTACCAGGGTGTACTGCCACCTCAGACCCAGTGTTAATGCAAAAAGGCTCCAGATCCATGAGGATCCTGACCAGGGTAAAGTGGTTACCTAATATGAATGATGATTGTATGAATAATGTGTTTCAGCTTTGTACCCTCACAGCTGCCAGAGTTCCCAGTTCTATCATCCTGAACTCAGGCTCTCCCTATCAGCTTCTTTCCATTATAGGCATGCTCTGGGTTCACTAGTTTCCTCTAACCTCCCAAAAAAGAAAAAGACAGGATTAAATTACCTTATGTGTAAATGAGCTTGTGAATGTGTGTGTATGTGTATAGTGCCATGCTAAACCTGCTTCACCACAGGGCCTTTTATAACCTTGTAAACTGTTTACTTAGTGATTATTGGCCTTTATTTTGCTAAACCCCAAACCACAGTCATGTTTTTATCTTTACAGGGAGAAATCTAATTGTCCTAGTGGACTGAAATTACCCATGATGCAATAAATGCTCCTCAGAGATAGTGGTCACAGAGAGAGGAGGCTGGTGGTGAAGTGGGAGTATTCAATTTCAGTGATCCTCTCTCTCTCTCTCTCACACACACACACTCTCTCTCTCTCTCCCTCTCTCTCTGTCTATCTCCCTCTCCTGCTCTCTCTCCCTCTCTCTCTCTCTCTCTCTCTCTATGCCTCTCAATTTTCAGGTTTCAGCATGTTTTATTTTTTAATCAAATGGCGAATCAGGGCGTATAAAAATCAAAACAAATAGCACTAAATAATTCAATAAAGTCTTTAAAACTTCAGAAGTGAAATACTACACATTGCAACTTGAACAAACAATAAATAAGTGTTACACTCTTAAAAAAATAGTTTTTCAAAGGTGCATGAAAGTTTACTGTCTTTAAATAAGGGTATTTGTTTTCTTACTATCATACTGGAAAACATGAATATATACAGCATTGAAAATATCTGAGCATGGTGATATTATGAACTGTTTCAACATCAAACCTTTACCATTTCCCTTCCAGAAGAGTCACAGGATTTCATATGTTGAACAATCATACAATTTGCGTGTGATTTGGCAGACCTTTTAGAAATGTCCCATTATGATTGTATGATTGCATGTGATTCTTCTGTATGATTGCATGTGATTCTAACAATCCTTAAAAAACATCCAAAACCGTTTTGTTGTGCAGATTACGTGATGTGCTTAATCCTGTTTGTGTTGCTGGCATATTCTTTGCTTTCTGAGCAGGCAAGATTTTTTGCACTAGTCAGATGAGCTAGCAGAGTGTATATGTTGCAGGTGTTGTATTAGTTAAAGTGCTTAGCTGTGCTTCAGTGTCTTTTTAGGATTAAATTATATTGCACTTCATGACTTGTTTTGAGTCTCTTGTTTTCTGTATAGCTCTGTTGATAGGACCTTGAATCCACGGTTTATTTCTCTATGATATCTCTATTCATGATCTCGCACTGCACCAGTCATTACACCGCCCTGTGCTGTACACGTTTGATGCGCATTATTTATTCAACTCGTCCTGCCTTTTCAATAGCTCTTCACCAAGCAAAATGAAAGGCTGCAAGCATCAATGGGCTCTATCGAGACGAATGCATCGCATATTGCTCCCTCGAGCACAGGACGTCTCCTGCATGAATGATTAACAATAAAACTGATGGCCAAACACTAGAAAATCAACATAAATGTTGCTGCCGTGGTGTTGAATGCTGCTATCGGGAAGTCCTTTTCAACTGAAGCAGAATTAGTTTCGTGCACCGTGTAGTCCCTAGCAGTGCATATCAAACAGGCTCGGGTCCAACAAACCCTGCCATCACCGTTTCTCTGTTTTCTTCTTCACGCTGCCTGATATGCCTTGCTTACACACAGCAATGATGTACTCATCTTGAAAACAGATACAGCGGGCTTACGTTTGTCACAATAGCACAAAATTATTTCTTGACAGCAGCGCTACAGCCTTCAGAGCAAAACAAGTTCTCATTTTTCCGTGCCGACAAAATCAATATGTATATTCCTGTGGGATGAATATCACCATAGTGCACACAAGCTCTCTATAAAAGCCATGCACACTTCCTATGACCTTTCAGAGGAAAGCCACCTGGGTACTCACAAAAGAAGATCAGTTCGCAGAGGAAATATCAGGGAAAGTATGCATATAAGGAGGACAAGGTTATTTATAATGTCTTGTACGTGAACAGCCTTTATTTCTGCTGCATTTCAGCTATTCGTATAAATATTTAGACAGGAGATATCAGTGTAAATAAATCATCAGTATCATCATATTTGACTTTGATTTATGTGCATTAAAGTGGAAAAACAGAATTTAAACCAGTTGATGGCATAAAACATGTTTACACGACAGCAACACTGAATTCTCACTATTTCATCAGAAGTTGTTGATTAATTTTTTTGAAAAAGCAGCTCTGATAATATTGCTGACTGACATTAGAGTAAGCCAGTGTGGTCCTCTGCTGTTGTACCTCATCCGCCTCATGGTTGGATATGATATGCTTTCTGAGATGCATTTGTTCTCACCTCGGTTGTTCAGAGTGGTTTTTTGAGTTACTGTAGGCTTCCTGTCAGCTCAAACCAGTCTGCCCATTCTCCTCAGAAATCTCTAAGCAACCCAGCATTTCTTCCATTCAGTGGATGGGTTTTGGTTTTTGCACCATTCTGTGTAAAATCTAGAGAAATCCCAAGAGATTAACAGTTTCCTAAATACTCATGCCAGCCTAGGTACTTAGATCACTTTTTCTCTATCCTGATGATCGATATAAACTTTAAGCTCTTGATTTGTAAATGCATGAATTTATACAAAAGTTTGAAGCAGTTGAAGGAGTTCCCAGAGGTGCTGAGTAACTTGTCGGCTGCTTTGCCTTCACTCTGCGCTCCAACTCATCCCAAACCATCTCACCTGACTGACCTTCATTTCTTACAGTAATGATGTTCTGTCGTTTTTCTTTACTTAGTCGAGGCGTTCTTGCCATAATATGGATTAGAACATTACTATTCACTGTATACCTGTAAACTCTACCTCTTCACAACACAACTGATGTCTCACACACATTAAGAGGGCAAAAAATTCAAGAAATGAACTCTTGACAAGGCCCAGCTGTTAACTGAAAGCCGTTTCAGGTGACTACCGCATAAAGCTGACTGAGAAAATGCCCAGATGTGCAAAGCTGTCAACTAAGCAAGAGGTGCTTACTGTGAAGAATTTAAAATCTAAAATATATTCTGGTTTGTTTAACACTTTTCTGTTTACTAAATAATTGCAAATGTATTTCTTCATAGTTTGGATGACTTTAGTATTAATCTATAATGCAGAAAATTTTAAAATAATGAAAAATCATGGAATCTATGGTGCAATGAAATCTTGCAATCTTCTGCTAAGTTTGCATTAATTTTCTCCGAATGTAAAATTACACAGGTGTTTCTCCTAAAGTGAATAGTCATAGATAGATAGATAGATAGATAGATAGATAGATAGATAGATAGATAGATAGCTTCTTATTTGGCCGCACCCCTTTTCCTTCCCTTTATGCTTTCACTTATTGCATTGAGTTAATGAGGCTGTACTCATCAGAGGTGGAGTTCTCTGCAACTGGATGAGCGACTGAATGGTGAATGGTGAGATAATTGCCTCTGTGCAATTTGTTCCACGTTTGTTGTGATTACATTTGATTCAAATGGGCTCTGGTCGCTGGTGCTTACATGATTGAGTTTCTCCCTTACTGGGAAGCATTTATTTTATAGCCGCCTAAGTTCTTGGTTTTAACTGGGGACGTGAGTGGTAGAAACTTCAACATACTGATGAAAAATGACTGTCATTTTTATTTGGGGTAAAAATTGGTAAAGATCAGTCCCCAACACCATTTAATGTGTGTGTTAAGGTACACTTGCATATTACACATTACAGCAGACTATATATAGTACTATATAGTACGGAATGAACGTAAAAACAACATATGGACTGTAAAACACAGCAGTGACATTAGGGCTAAACTGAGTCTACAATTATCTTGTACAGTATCAGTGTCGTGTTCACGTCATTCTTTTTAATTTCAGTGCTACAGCCATTATTGTTATTTCCTAATTTGAATATGCACCAATAGAACTATTAAAAGTGTTGTGTAACTGTTATATCAGTTTCGGTGGGAGTAAATCTAATTACTAAGATGTTTTATATCTTACAAGATGCTTATTTATTATGTAGTTACTGAATAAATTAGCAAGGGAAAGGAAAACACTGTTTATTAGATTACTACTCAACACCTCTTGTTTTAGGGGTCCAAGCACTTACAGGGGTTAGACAATGAAACTGAAACACCTGTTATTTTAGTGTGGGAGGTTTCATGGCTAAATTGGACCAGCCTG
>JAOVYV010000010.1:14038727-14055485 GCA_025674545.1 Hassar affinis
GAATGGCTTAAAATCCCTCTGACCACTGTGCAGGACTTGTAGATGTCATTCCAAAGACGAATTGACGCTGTATTGGCTGCAAAAAGAGGCCCTGCACCATACTAATAAATTATTGTGGTCTAAAATGACAGGTGTTTCAGTTTCATTGTCTAACTCCTGTATATATAAATGAAATCAAAATGTAAAAAATGTCCTTAATCAATCAAAGAAAGACACTAAAAGTCAGGAATTAATACTTTGCTGATATTTTCTTTAAAAAAAATCTCTGCATGTTCACCACCGGATTCATAAGCAGTCTCTTTCAGACCTTTTTTTTTCCTTTTTTGTCTTTAATCATCTTCGAGTATGTTCGTTGCGCTGATTGAATGATGATACACACTGCTCTAAAAGCCTCTTTTACATTTTGATGGCCTGCTAATTTTCAGGTTAAACACTGTGGCTTGGCAGCTTGCACTCGAATAAACCAGCCTCTATTACTTCCGAATGTTGAACACCCTTATAAATTTATATACTAATTTTGTAGCATGTAGATATCTGAGCTGTAAAGAAACTGAAGGTGAAAAAAAGGCAGCTTTATTATTCTGAAATGGCACGATTGGAAAGCAGTAAACTGGAAGTTACAGTCCACTGGTCCATAAAATCTTCTAAACTTAATACATGAATTAGTTCTAGTGCATTTTTTCCCGTCTTCTTCTCTGGAAACTCAGTTATACAGAAATACTGTTTGACATCCAATGGGACAGGCTAGAACATTTATTGCTTTAGTTTATTTATTTTTTATTTCTTGTAATTGTCCAATGCAGAACTCTAGTCTCTTGCTTTATACGTTCTCAAGCCTTTTTATAGCTTCCTGAATTGGCTGAATTGGCTGAAGGGCGACACGGTGGCTCAGTGAGTAGCACCGTCAACTCACAGTGAGAAGGCCCCGGGTTCGATCCCCGGGTGGGGTGGTCTGGGTCCTATCTGTGTGGAGTCTGCATGTCCTCCCCGTATCCGTGTGGGTTTCCAGGTTCTCCGGTTTCCTCCCACAGTCCAAAGACATGCACGTTAGGTTGATTGGTGTCTCTAAAGAGGCCATTGTGTGTATGTGTGTGTGTGTGTGTGTGCGCCCTACTAGGGTTGTTCCTGCCTTGCGCCCTATGCTGCCGGCTAGGCACCGGCTTTCCCACGAATAAGCGGTCAAGAAAATGAATGAATTGGTTGAAATCTCTACATAGATGAATAATACATTTACATTTATGGCATTTAGCAGACACCCTTATCCAGAGTGACTTACATTTATCTAATTTGTACAACTGAGCAGTTGCCCAATAGTGGCAGCTTAGTGGTGGTGGGGCTTGAACCCCCAACCTTCTAGTCAGTAATCCAACACCTTAACCACTGAGCCACCCCTGACTAGAAAAACAATTCTACTAAACTGCACAAAACTTTGTGGATAAGATTAGACACCCTTGCTTTAGAGGCATACCAAATATTGTGACATTTCCTCCATAGGTGGCGCTGTAACTGACACATATCAATATCTCATGAACTGCTTAAGCAACAATTTTCACACTTGGTATGCTTATTTCTCTTCATTCTAGCTTTATCTTTCACTTTATGTTGCAGATATATTACACAGCACTACTATGTCTAGTTCTGCACATTTGCTTCAGCAATATAGTTGTTAACAGTGTAGATTAAATAGCATTGAAGCTGGAAATGCAACCTGCACCTTGTGTATGGCTGTGAATGCTTTTTGCTACACCAATCAAACATTTTTGTGCATACCAAAGAAAACCTATGGTACTAAACTGCACTTTTCGAGTAGTATATCCCTTCCCACTTTGGTTCAGATCCTAATCTAACACAGCTGATCAACTAATCAAGACCTTAGCAAGTGTGTTGGAATTAGTATGCAGCCAGAAGGAGCTCCAGGAATAAATTTGGACAGGTTTGTGATTCCTCTTTTTTTCTGATTCATCATAGTTAATGTATAGTTTTCATGTCTCAGTTTCTGCTCCTTTGGTTGTTCAGCTAATGACCATCCCTGTGCTTACCAAAGTATTATTAATGTTGTTGAACCTTAGTCATGGTGTTAATTGGAAACCTCTTAAAGGTCAATCCTATCTATCTCTGGGTGTACGGTGTGACTGTGACTCATCAGTGACCAGGCAACAGACAAATATCACACTCTGTTTGATGTATCTATGAATTAAAGAAATATCTGAAGTATTTTTATGATATGCATATTCAATAGAGGTCAGTTCTTTTGTGTGTAAATACTTTGTTGCTTGTCTTATATACTGTATAATCTGTACTTTAGCTGATGCATCTGACTGTTACAAAATATCCAAAGAAAACTCAATGGTCGTATGTGTGTACAGTGATGAAGTGACTCTCGGGATGCTTCAAGGAGGTGATCTAAATTCCCAACTTATTTAAACTTTAACAAACCTGAGAGTGAGAATGAGACTTGACGCTCATCTGATGCTACATGCATTTTGTATTTGTACTTCGGTATTAACATTCAGCTAGTTTGCATCACTTGAATTCTTAGGATGCTATCTAATTTGAGAGAATTTGATTCCTTGGTGAAAGAGGCACTAATTTACCATCAGTAACTAAAATCAGACACATCTAAGAGGTTATACACTTCTTCTTTAATGGGAGTGAAAGATTTGAAGCTGCACTTTTAATTTTATGAGAATATGTATTTAGATGTGTAGTGGTACTGTTTGTATTGGTCTTTTACCACCTCGGGATATTATGTTAATGAGCAATATTAACATACGAAAAGCAAGAAGAAATGTCTTGACATTAATATAGAGACTGCTTTAGGCAGATATGTCCTGATCACTTTAACACAAATAAATCTTCTCTTTCGTAAAATAGTGCACAGGTGTAGCACTGAATCATGGACTGGCATTAATCTTGGCCTCAGGGCTCCAGCTGCTAAAATCGATAGCCATTTCTGTACGAATGTTTGTTTGTGGTTCTTGGTGCACATGTGGCCTTGTGCAGAACTACAGTCCTGTTCGACATGTCGTGCCAAATCTCTGTATTATTCTTCACAGCTGTTACTGCAAGCATTTATCCAGTGCAGTATGAAAAAGAACGGGGGGATTAAGAGAGAGATGTATTGTGTGTGTGAGACGGAGATGATCACTGAGTTGCTGTCGGCTTTTTAATACAGCACACTTGTGTGAGAGAAGGCCTCGCTCCTATTTGTCAGGTTGTGTTGGGGAATTATTTAGTGCCAGTGTGTGGAGATTGAGGTCAGTGGCTTCCTAGCAGGCTGTGTTTGATTAGTCCGTTTTGTCTCCTGTTGTCCCCGTCGAACCTGAGCACGGCCATCATTCATGCAGATTAATGAGAGCTCATGAAGACAAACAGTGTTAATAAAGCTGAATTATGTGTTCCAGAGCCTGTCAGCTCAGCCACAATGTTCAGAGGACATGGCATACTCAAAAAAAAAAAAAAAACCTGCTCACTAAACTAAACTGTTCTCACTTTCTCAGCTAGTCTAGCTAACTTCCATGAGTTGTTCTTTTGGGGTGCTTTCACACCTGCTGTCTTAACCGGAATGAAACTTCATACTCTTGGTCCATTTGGTATTCAAATGGATGAAACTTTGCATATCTGAATGCTTCTAATGATTTTAAATTAAACACTGGTGTGTGTTTGGTGTGGTTCATTTGTGCACAGACCAAAATAACTGAAATAATCAAACTCCCGCGTAGTTGGACTGCACTGAAACCTGATGCGACCCTGAAGCAACCGAAATGCTGGAAGTGAACCGAACCTGGAGTGTGTGTTAGGTTGTAGGTGACAATTTTTTGTAGATGCAAGCTGCTAAACTAAACACTAAACTACTATGCACAAACTGAGCCAAAGAACGAGAGCTGACGTTCTGTGGAAATGTGGTGACTCAGATTTATCCTGATGAGCAAAAAAAAAAGAGAAAATAATAAATGGTTTAAACAAATGAGTCTTCCATGCATGTACAATTTTAATGGTTTCTGCTTTTCGATTACTGTACTTCTGATCACTGAATGAAGGCGTTTTCACTCTGAGCTCTGCAGTACACACCACTCTGTTTTTTTTTTCTTCTTCTTTTCATTGTGGTTCTTTTCATTTAATCAAATCCAGAGAAACCAAACCAAATGGAAAACAAAAGTTTCAGATTTGGCTCTGATTTGGATTCAGACTAATAGACATGCCCTTAAAATCTTCAGAATTATCCTGAGGCTCGTTCTTTCTCAATTCATGAATATTTTTTGGTATGTAGTTACAGTACTAATGAAGTTTCAGATCATTTGAACTGTTACCAAAACATTTAGTTATATCAGTTTTTTGTGCCATTCTCTCTTGCTCACTTCCTGTTATTCTTGCTCTCTTTCTTGCCAAGTCCCTTAATAAGTAGTCTATGTAAGAATGTGTATATATAATGTATATATCGATCAGCCATAACATTAAAACTGCCTGCCTAATTGTATAGGTCCCCAAAACAGCTCTGACCCATCAAGGCATGGACTCCACAAGAGCTCTGAAGATATACTGTGGTACCTGGCACCAAGACTTCACAGCAGCAGATCCTTTATATAATGTAAGTTGCATACATCTGTATGATGCTTCTTGTCATTCTCCAGGAACGTGGGTTGTAAGGTTATTTTTTTACAGAAAGCAGCACTACTGATGATGCATAACAGATGCATAGTATACTACATTATATAAATACTATACATGATCGAAGAAGGAAGCCAAATGTGTCAATTTCAAACATATTCTTAATGAACATGAAAATGTCATGCTCTTAAGTGTGATTGTGCTAGTTTTTGGTAAAGAAATAAGATTTATGGACCTTACTTGCAACATTACTGAATTACATCAGCAGCAGCTTGTGACCAGAGATTTTGGTGGAGCAGGCTGACATTAATAATCACACAGCCTCAAACAAAATTAAGTCAAGAGACTATCACACTTGACTTCTAAGCCACTAACTACTGAATTTTCAGAATAACATGTAATAGGAAGATGAGAATGGCAATCTAGCATACAATCTAGCATTCATTCATTCATTCATTTTCTTGACCGCTTATTCCTTTTCAGGGTTACGGGAGAGTCGGTGACCCTAGACAGGGCGCCAATCCATTGTAGGGTGCACACACACGCACACAATCACACACTAGGGCCACTTTAGAGACACCAATCAACATGTCAACATGTGCATGTCTTTAGACTGTGGGAGGAAACCAGAGTACCTGGAGTAAACCCACATGGACACGGGGAGGACATGCAGACTCCACACCGCAGGTCCAAAGGACCCAGACCGCCCCACCCGGGGCTCGAACCCAGGACCTTCTTGCTGTGAGGCGATGGTGCTACACACCGAGCCACCGTGTCACCCACAAGTGTTTGAGCTAATACAATTAATCAGTCTTGATGGGTTTCAGCAAAAATGTCAGCACAACTACACATTGACAAACACAAAAGTCTTCAAAAGTCTTCATTTTGTATTGGAAAGATTTTTGTAGAAGAAGAATTTTCCATGTATTTCTGATGTATGGATCCCCAGTCCATCTCTCCTTCTGTCAATCCCAGCAACGTGCCTTAAGTAAGAAATTGTTCTCTACATCAGACACACAGCACTATCTGCACTTACATACAGTATTGCAGGAATTTCTTTGGTTCAATTCATATTATATGCTATAAAGCAAGATCTTGTCAGATGTGGAGTATTATTTTCCTGGGCCAGGAAAATCTCTCTCTTACCTACTGATCTCCATTAAGGCTTGTTGCAAGTTCCATTTTTAATCACTAGGTACAATATTAATAACTTTTTTTTGGATGTTGCTATGTGCACTTGCCCAATGCTGGTGCATTATTTAGGACCCAATGAGCAAATTTGGCGGACTGACATCTGTCGGATATCTGCATGATGCTTTTAGTGCAACTTGCTACCTTCTGGTAACTTTACCGGTTTAAGGTGGGAAAGTAGATTTTGGATTTGGATTAGTATTCCCAGCATGCTGTAATGGACTCTGCAGTGGAAAAGTGCTGGATGAGTGTCTGTGTTAGACTCTGTTACCATGCCAGACACACACCACATAAACACACACACACATAGTCTGGTCTGCATTCCAGTGGGACTGAACCTGGAGTTGAAATATGGCTTTATAGTGTAAATGAAGTGCCTGTTTATTTCTTAAAAAGCTGGCCTTCAGTGTGCTATTCATCCTGTTGAGTGCTGTACAGACCTGTTCATATGAATGCTGTTTTACATACATTAGCTGTATGAGAAAGAGCTCAGCTACTGGAAGTTTCCTGGGGTTAATGAGGACGTAAGTGACTCACACAGTGAATGCTTCACAAAAAAGTTTTTACAGAGTGCTCAGAAGTATAAGTTATAGTTTCTCTTCTGCATGGATGAGAAACTACTTTACAACTGTGAGGTCAGATCCTTGTCAGGGTTCAAAATAAGTAACCAAAGGAGAAAGAGTTGGAGAAAGGAGAGAAAATGGGAGACCAGGGTGATAATGGAGTTTCCTTGTTCCGTAGCGCTTGCTTTTTTTAGTGTGTGTGGGCTGAACTATGACAGATGTGCTGAAGTATTTAAACCACTATCTGGCCGGAATGCTGTCTAGCTACGGTGTCTGATCCTGTGATGACAGATGTAAAGTAATGAAACTGGATTTGAAGTGGAAATCCTTACAGCTCCCTCAAGACCTGATTCTGGAGCCATGACCAGATGTTACTGTGTATGTGTGTATGTGTGTGTATGTGTGTGTGTGTGTGTGTGGGAGAGAGGAGAGAGAAGAGTAAGTGCATGTCTAAAAAGATGTTCTTTTACTTGTATGACTTGAGGAAACTCAGAGGTTACACACTGAAGGATAGGATTTAGGGAGAGAAAGAAAAGGAATATAAATGTATAATTTTTTTTACTGATGGACTGAACGGATCATTTCTGCACTCTCAACCAGTGTTTGTGTCAGTGAGCTGAGAGGGACTGAGACAGTCTGAGCTTGTTTTCTCCTTTGAAGAATCACGCAAAGCCCTGTTTTCCAATACAAAACATTTAAGTGTTTTTGTGCAGTTAATGAAAAATCAGTTGATGCACTACCAGTCAGTAGATTGGACACTATTCTCAGAGAAAGTCTTTGTTTTTATGATGATGTACTATTTTAGAATAATAATGAAGACATTAACATGGAGAGATAACACCTACAGGGTTATGCAGCAAAGAAAAACAGTGTTTAAACAAATTGAAACTAATTTGTATTTATCACAAATGCAACACAGCAAATATGGCTGCTGAAATAAAGCACTGAAATGCAGACTATAGATGTTTCTCAATACAAAGTATGCCAAATTGACGTCTGAGGAAGGAAGGAATTTTCACATAGCCTCCTTCTTTATAAATTAACCACATAATTGATGTCTAAATAAGGACATTGTCGTCTTAAAAAACATTTTTTTTACTTTGTCATTGCATAACACAACAGCAGTAGTATTTTGAAGTTTTTCTCCTCTGCCATCACACTGAGCTTGGTGTTAAATGCATTCTGGGACACCTGACTGCCCCAAAGCCACACAAGTCTCCTCCCGATGCATCCTTGATAACACGGGTGGAGCAAGAACACATCCGGGCATTTACACTGCACTTGACTAGATGCAAACTTGAATGGAACAAGTACAGACAAGAACGCAGATTGAGAATCGGTTTCTGTCACGGTTCCCCGTTGCAAAGTAATGCTCAGTACATGTGTATCTGAACTTGTCAAGCCTGCTCATTGTGATTTTAGATCAATTCTTAGTTTCTCAATTCTTGATTCCTGGCTTTGCCCCCCTAGTATGGTTGGTTTCTGATTGTCTGACCCTTTCCCCATGTTTTTGACTATAGTGGATCTGTTGCATTGAACTTTTTAATAAATATATCTACAATATTTGAAAGTTTGAAGTATTTCTGATAAAGCTTTACATGCTGTCAGCATTTCTCAACTACCATCATAGAAGCTTTTGTTAGGACAAAGAAATGAGGGGGGGGGGTAATATATTATATAAATGAAAATTCTCTAGAGTGAATGGTACTGAGTCATAAGTGAGATACTAGTGAGAGATGTGTACACTTTGACTTTAAGCTCACTATTTACATTTCTTTTAGAAAATCTTCTGATGAAGACAATAAAAAATACATGGGGGCAATGGACTGGCTTCTCTTCCAGAGTCTACTCTTCTCCCAACCTGCATTCACACTGGTGAGTTAGAACGCGACAAGCAACATGTGAGGAATGTTTCTCTACTTTATGTAAATTGGGTATGCTAATTAAAAGTGATGAAATGACACAATTGGCTTAAATGATTTCTCAGACCGGCGACACGGTGGCTCGGTGGGTAGCACCGTCGCCTCACAGCAAGAAGGTCCTGGGTTCGATCCCCGGGTGGGGCGGTCTGGGTCCTTTCTGTATGGAGTCTGCATGTCCTCCCTGTGTCCGTGTGGGTTTACCGGGTGCTTGGCACCGGCTCTCCCGTGATCCTGAAAAGTAATAAGCGGTCAAGAAAATTAATTAATGATTTCTCACACCAATTCTATGGCATGTGTGTGACACTTTTCCCCCTCACAAATTTTATTACCAGTAATTAGTTCCCATTTTCTGTTAGATTTGGGAGAAAAAAACCCTAAGAACTGTGGTTTCACATTACCCTGTCATATAATTTTCGAACGTATATTGAGTAAATGACTAAATGACATTTTCTAGCTAGCTGACATTATCCATTATTTTAATCTATATAATCTGAGTAAGTTGTATTTAGCTAATTTAAATTACCGGCTGAAAATATACAGGTAAAAAGCAGTTATGCTCAGCAAGGTCTATTTTTTGTGGGAGAAAAATATCTGCTCTCCATAATTTCCATCTAGCTTTGACGTCTCTGTAAGTTACATATCTGAATGGAAAAGTGCCCTATTTTATTCTCTGCTTATTATGTTGGTGGAATTCCTGTAAAAATGAGTGATTGGCGAAACTGTCCAAGACATTCTGAGTGCTTGTTACGGTCATAAAGCAAAACATTTATTATATAATTTAGCTGCCTTATATTGTGCCATCACTTCATTTATTCGTGGTGGTTTGCTAGTTGGAATATCAGTACAATGAGCCTGATTAGATATCTAAATGAGCAATGTACCAGAAACTGTAAAGAACTCCCTACTGGGGTCTGCTAGAACAATTTCAGCAGAGTAACATACGACTTCCATCATCACTTTTATTTACAGGCTTTGCTACATGTGCATATTGGGAGATACGTGCCCTTATTTATCAGCAAATAACTTCTATAAATATTGTAAGGAAACAATGGAGGCATTTTGGCTTATTTGTTTTATTTATATATGGTCTTTTATGAGTGTAATGAGTGTAAGCTAATACTAAGCCTGGCAGATTTATTTAAAAAAAAATTTAGATTTACTTCAAATACTTCATTCCAAATGCATAAAAAGTCATGTTTTGGCTTGAACTAAAAATGCAGACCTGAGATATGATCTAAATCCACCACAACCTTGACCAGGATAAAGTGTTTACTGAAGACGAAAGAATGAACAACAACAAAAACTTTCTGACATGAGATTAAAATGTGATAATAATGCTTTACATCTGAAATATGAAGGTTATTTTTCTCTCTAGGGCATTCCTCTGACACTGTTTCTTCTTCTTATGAACATGCACTTCCCCATTGTAAGGATTCAAATCATTAGAACCTTTTGTGTCTCTATCTCTATAACTCTGCTTTATCATGGCAATCACTTATGTATGTATTTACATATATATGTTGTATTTTAAAATGTCGTGTAAGCTTAAGTCCATATGACATTAATTGCTGTGGAGAGCAGAACATGAGGGATTTCTTCACTGATGCACTCTGATGTGTTCATCGTCTGGTCAGTCCACCAAGGTTTCATCAATCAACCCTGATGGGTTATGTCAGTTTGAGTTCTTCTAATCCAATACTGAAGCATTTTCATTTGAAAGCACCCCACCATGCCTGGCAGCCAGGGTCTGTCCATCTGTGTGGCACAGATACAGGATGAGTCCCAATCAAAAGGGCTTGCCCAAAATGTACCTGCCTGTAGGCTCAAGCAAGCAGCAAGCAACAGACCAATGCAGCAGCTAATGCATCATCCATCATCATTCATCATCACTGTATGCTCTAGTGCCCAATCTGTCATGAGTAGACTGGGTCAAATGAAAAAATGTCAAGTGTGCTGAGAAATTGGGGCAAAAGCTTTCTTTAAAGCACCTCCAAATGTCAAAGCAGATCTGAAATCCAAATTATGTACAGATGGGTAACATGTTAAAGGAAAACATTGACTCTAAAGTCCTGTGAATGCATTTTGCAGGTCTGCTTTGGCTCCACTTGTTCCCTAAGAGAGCCTCCAAATCAATATGTAGTTCTTGTTGGTTGGTGACGTAAATCATTGTATGGCTTTCATAGTCACCAGATTGCGGAGAGCTTAGAGTTATGTACTAGACTGCACTTCCCCCTTCCATCATAAGACCATTAATTAAAGGAATATCTTTTGGAAGATTGAGGGTCATTGTGGCTCAGTGGTCAAGGTGGTGGACTACCAACCAGAAGGTCATGAGCTCAAATCCCACCACAGCCAATCTGCCACTGCTGGGCCCCTAAGCATGGCCCTCAACCCTAAACCACCCAACCATTGTGCAAATGAGATAAGTGTAAGTCACTCTGGATAAGGGCATCTGACAAATGCCATAAACACAAATGTAAATTATGCATTTATGTAAATTATGCGTTCCAGTACAGGTGGCCAAGAGATGCCAAGGTGCCGTGAAGATGCTCTGATGTGGATCCAATACTTTATAAATACACTGTATATTGGTTTTCTTCAGCCCCTATTTGTTGGTACTGTATAAGACGCATGAATTTCTCACCCACACAAATGGCCTTTTTGAAGGGGATGGCAGATTTCAATGAAAGGGGTGGTGAGGAAGGTCTACAAATCTAAAAGAAAACCTGAATAATTAGATATCAAGCAACCAAATAATGAAATAGCCTAATTAGGGAGACAACAACAATTGCAAAAGATTATAAAGTCAAATTCAGTGCTTCATTAACCTTGGACATCTTTCACTGCTGATCATCATATCTGCTTGTTTTCTTTTTGAACAAGGGGTCTTGTTGTAGCACATGTCCTGTACATCAGTCTAATTTGCTGCCTTGATATAAACAGATACCGATATGTCTGTGTGTGTGGAAAATATCAAATAAGGATGGATATAATATTAATAACAACGCATCAGGATTAATTCAAAGTTAATCTCAGGATATAGGAGACTACAGTACAATACAATACAGTTCTGTAGAGTACAGGAGGCTGATACTGCACTTCTGACCCCAACTTCTTAACAAGCCGGGATATGTGAAGAAAAGCATTTCACTGTGCAGTAATGTGTATATGTGACTAATAAAGGCTTCTACTTCTAAACTGCATGCTCCTGAATCTACCCTCGCAAACTGATGTGTAGGGCATATCATATATCAGCTCATAGCTTTATAACAGTTTGCTCATTCTATACTAAAAATGATATTCTGAACTGTCAGAAATTCATAATCCATTACATTCATGGATTTAATTTTGAAATAAGAACTCAACCGTGTTTCTAGTGCAGACCAGATCTCCTTAATGAATAAACAAGAACACATGACTAGAGGCAAAACCCATCAGAAATTTCCACCATGCCAACCCAACCCAACCAGCATGATGGAAAGTGCAGCTGTGCAGCTGTGCAGATGTTCGACATCATACCCTAATTGATGGGCTTGAATGTGGTTCATTCTTGGACAGAAGGGTTGACTTTAAGCAGGTTGCTTATATTGAATCCAAGTCTCATCAGTACATCATACAACAACTGTCACTATACAAAAACCTTCACCCTCACCCTGGATTCATTTGATTCCTCATGTGATCTAAGTCTTCAGGCTATTTAGCAATATCTTCTTTTTGGAACTGAACGATCATTTTTCCGCAATGCTGTATGCTATCCATTATAACTGCTGCTGGAGGAAAAAAAAAACCCCACCCCATTACTTCATCATGACAAAAAGCCAGAATGGACTTCGTATTACAAATAGATGCTGTACAGTCATGTGAATTTCCTTAGATCGTTCCCAGCAGAGGAGGCTGTAGACGTGAGCCATATCCACTGGACAATGATAATTTATGGAATAATAATTATGGATATGCTGCCCTGGAAATATGACTAGTCAGAACTGAATTCTCAATGGACCTGAAGTCTCCATGATGGATATTCAGTATTTAAATGTTCATCCAATAAAAGTCTGAGTCCAACTGAAAATACAGGATTTTTTTTTTTATTTGAGCTTGGAAATAAGCAGAAGGTTTTAGAATTGTGAATTGTGTGAAACAAAGAAAGTAAATGTCCAATATCTGATATCTTGTATAAGATTCTGTGCTAATTTTAGGTCTCTATTTAAGTGCGGATTCAGATTTTCCTCATGTCTAATCTCTTCTTTTGATGCATGTGTTCAGACCGCACTCTGATGGATTTGATCTAAAATGGATCATAAGGTTTTGTATAGCTTGCCAGCTCGAGTGCATCCTCTCATCAAAGCAAAAAGTGGATGTCCCGAATACTAAGAAACTCTCTATTTCACTCACGTTGTTGTCAGTAGTATACTTTGTAATGAAATTCTTGTATTAAAATTTAAAAATCATAGAAAATGTAGTATTTTCATTAGTACTCTCAGATATTTGGATGCACGTAGCAGCCTCAACAGTCTGTCCTGTGACTGTTATCAACCAGCCAATCAACTAATCTGTCAATATATTGTTTATTAGTAATAGATGTCCCATTTGCTATCAGTTTATTATTTTTATTTATTTGTTCATTTTAGGTGCATTTCATTGTTGCAAGCTTATTAAACATATTGAATCAGTTGACAGTCTGCTTCGTTACAGTCTATAGTTGGTTTGTAGAAAGCAAAAAATAATGTAGATATGTGGAATAACCCTAGATTTCTTAGAGTAAAATTTGCAATATTGTGGACCTGCCTTCAGAAAATACCACAAAAATGACACCAAAGCACAAAATTTGACCACAGGCACCAGCATGAAGCTTCTTTACTTAAGGACATTGTATCTATGAGACAATATCTCAAACGTGGGAGGGGAGGACATGCAGACCTCACACAGAAAGGATCCAGATTGCCCCACCTGAGGATCGAACCCAGGACCTTCTTGCTGTGAGGCAACAGTGCTCCCCACTGAGCCACCATGCTACACTGGCATCTGTCAAGAGGTGGAATATATTGGCAAGCAAGAGAACAGTCAGTTCTTGAAGTTGATGGTTTGGAAGCAAAACATACGCCCATAGGCTTGCCCACAGAAGAGCTACTGTAGCACAGATTGCAAAAGATAATGCTGGTTATGACAGAAAGGTTTCAGAATGCACAGTGTATCACAGTTTGCTGTGTATCTGCAGTCTGGTCAGAGTGCCCATGCTGACCCCTGTACACCACTGTAGCACCTACAATAGGTATATATAAGCATCAGAACTGGTCCATGGAGCAATGTAGCCTGGTCTGATGAATCACATTTTCCTTTACATTGTGTGGACGGCTGTGTGTATCGGTTAACTGGGAAAGAGCTGGCACCAGGATGCACTATGTAAAGAAGGCTGAGGCAGTGTGATGCTCTGGGCAATATTCTGCTGGGAAACCTTGGATCCTGTCATTCATATAGATTTTACTTTGATAAGTACCACCTACCTAAACATTGCTGCAGACCAAGTACACACCTGCTAAATTTCCTTCAGGATGAATAAGGTATCTATGTAATCTATTTCCCTTAAAGGCAGTGGACTCTTTCTGCAGGATGATGCACTCTGATACACTGCAAAAATTGTTCAGGTATGGTTTGAGGAACATGAGGTTCAAGGTCTTAAATTGCCTGCAAATCCCCCAGATCTCAATCCAAGCGAGCATCAGTGGGATGTTCTGGATAAACAAGTCAGATCCATGGAGCCCCCAGCTCACAACTTACAGGACTTAAAGGATCTGCTGCTAACATCTTGGTGCCAGATACCACAGCACACCTTCAGAGGTCTTTAGGAGTCCGTGTCTCGACAGGCCAGAGATATTTTGGTGGCACAAAGGGGACCACCATGATATATGTTTTAATGTCATGGCTGATCAGTGTACTGTATGAGTTTTACTGACGTGATATTGCAGTCTGTTGTTTGTCAAGTGTGTTTTTTTCAAAATGGAAAAAAACGAAAAGCAAAAATGTCTCAACACTATAGCACCAATTATTCTACTGCATTATATCTGGAACCAAAAATGCTGATGTGTAAACATTGCATCATCAAGTGCACCAGCATCCTTACAGCCATTTGAGTATTAACATGACAATAATGCATCATTCTGCTAAAGGCAAGTGAAAATTGTTTCATGCTACAAAATCATCTGAGCTCATGCCTCTTGATGGCAATAAAAGCAGATTTATTGAGCACACCAGTATGTGAAAAAGTCATTGCAGATTTTGCCAAGAAGAAATCCAGAACGTAATCCAGTAGAAAGATGAAGTGATTTTTATTCCTATGCTTTTAGCTGTAGCGAATTAGAACACATGCTGTACTCGGTTGAGCAAATCTTTGGCTTTGTCTCTTCTGCTGACATGACATTTTCCAGCGTTAAGAATCCTTTTGTTTATTAAATCTGCATTGGGAATAAGCTTTTTGGCCTGATTTTGAGCCTTGCAAGATTTGTCTTATAAGGATTACTCTGCTTTCATTACTTTTCAGCTTTGCATGTAGACTTACTGTATATCTGTATTTGTTTCAACACATTTGCTTTATTTAGGCAAGGTGTAATAAGCAAAGGTGGATTTGAAACTAGACGTACCACCTGGTGATGTGGATATGACTGCTGCATAAAATGAGAGGAAGAGCAGAAACGAAATGATGCATACAAAATGTTAAAATTGCAGCTTAAGAAGTTCTTGGACATGGAAATGAGTCATAATGAAATTTCATTATGGTTGGCACGGGTCTAAAGAAAGCAGTAGTGATGCAGGATGTGACCTTTCCTGAAGTTTAAGCCTTTACTTTATGTTGACTAGTGAAGTGCTACATTTTTTTACTTCTTTAGTTAACAAGAAAGGGCGAAGCATTATGCAAATACATCAATCTTCAGACATGCCAAGTTAGGTAATCACAAACGGATTTGCTGATCTGGATTGCGACACTGAATCCTTAGCGAATACACCACTAACACATTATTAGCAGCCATTTTGAAGCAGAAACATTTCCTCTCTTGCCACATAGTGCTGTATTCACAGTTGAATTATGCGTGCATTTTCAGGAGTTAAGACTGATATTATCTGCATTCAGACACAAACAGATGGACTTAAACTCTATACAGTTGCCACAGGATCTAAAGGTTTTTATCCCATGCAGAGAAAGAGACAGCATCTTAATCCAAGTCACTGCTTACCCCAAGGACTGAATTTTTTTTATGGAAAAAAATATGAATTCAGTAAACAGTAGATTTATGCATAGCAGGTTGATACTTGGTCAGCGTATCCTTCAAAAATGGCAAATTTTCATCACATCGCATAGTGTATATCCTGCACACTAGTGTACATTGCTCCCACAACGAAATGTTAGCAAAGAATATAAATAAATAGCATGTTCTGGATAAAGTGTGGCTGTAGACTTGTACTCTCTGCCTCTAATTATGGCACATGCATGCTCTGCCATGCATATAGAGTAACATTATGCAAATATGTGCAAAATAATGTGTGCACTGATAGTAGCTATGCCCATGTTTTATAATCAGCAGCTAGTATGCTAGCAAACTAGCCAGTCAGGCATAGAGGTTGTTTTTTTCTTATATATAAGAAAGGTAGGTAAGCTGGCTTTACCTTTTCTACCCCTGCAAGCCATTACATAGTCTATATACTAACAAAAGCATGTCTGAAAAAGAGTCAAAAGAAATAAAGTACAATAGAAATGGGGTTTCTCATTAATTAATATAAAATTTTAATACATTATCCAAAACTGAGACAAATCCATTATTTTAGTTATGTGTGAAATCCTCTTACGAAACTGAAAGATTATTTGAATATCATGTCATTTATGACTTTTTGACTTCTTGCTTCATTATCCTTTGTCCAATGTGATTTAGGTTTTTGTAAATTAAAAGTAGCTTTGTTTGTAGACTTTGTTTGTAGACTTTGGCTCTGTGCTGTAGTTATAACGGAAAGCCATAGGAACTCTGAGAACAAAAATTGCTTTTAACGTACACACATGCTGCCGTCACTCTTGGTGGGAGATAAGAGGCTTGTAGCAGCAGTGTGTGTTGTGGAGGAAGCTGCATGTGCATTTATCAGGAGAGAAAGGTCTGGAATGGAAGGTGCTAAGAGCTGATTAAAGATATGAGATGGCTGGGGAGTGATTAGGAAGAAATTAGACATAATTACTTCAGCATTGTTTTCTAAAAGCAGGAGCTGTGAAATGGCCAGCTGCTCTCTGCTCGCTGCCTTCAACCATGCTAAAATGAAGGGATGTAAAAAGAAATTCTAACAAGAAAGAGCAATTTAATGCAGGACAAATCATGGTTGGCAACTCTGAACCAACCTGAACTGTGTAATCCATTTACCTTATAGTTCTACAATTACAGACTGTAGTCCATCTGTTTCTCTACACACTCTGTTAGTCCCCTTTACTCTGTTCTCTAATG
>JAOVYV010000010.1:14075640-14087492 GCA_025674545.1 Hassar affinis
ATTTTTCTTCACCTCTCTCACTATCCTCCTGGCCAGCACAGGTGTCACTTTTGGCTTCTGATCACATCTTCTGAGATTTTGCACAGTGTGGGACAGTTTGCAAAGGGTCTGAATAATTTTGGACATGCCACTTTTTGTTCAAATGTGAATAAAAGAAAAATATTTTTTTTCCACAATGATGCCTCTTGTACATCATTGTATTGTCTCCTGGGAGATGCCTGTGTAAAATTGCTGGTTGAATAAAAGTAAATTTTAGTCAAAATTTGCCAGGGGTATGAATAATTTCGGGCTTGACTGTATATATATATATTGTGATGATATAGTTAGACATTTTTAGACAGATGTGTACAGTAGTAGATTTGTAGACCTAACATGTTATGCCTTTATCTTGCATTAATTTAAAACAATTTTCATGCAATCATACTAATTGGGATTCATGTCAATAAATATGAGTTGTTATGAATCTTCTTACTCCTGACTCTAATGAAAACTCCTTTCACTGAACGGTGCACATATCAACCGTTCCATCTGTTCCTTCATGTTCACAAATCTACTGTGGACGGTTGTATTCTTGTTCATGTTGCACTATGTGTTAAAGGGGCATCATAGTGTGTGATGTATCTGTATTCATTTTGTCTTGTTTAATAATTAATTAAACAAAAAGCTTTTTTAATAACCCTAACTTTAATGGTTTTACAAGTACAGCTTTTTGTATCCTACTTACATAACATCGTTCCATGTATTACATTATTCCCCAAGCCTGACTGTTAACTACAATCAGTAACAATAATTCCTTGATTTGTTATTGTACCAATAAAGTACCAGAAAAACTGGTATACCAGTTGATACTTGGTAGGTCCCCTCACACCATCACATGAAACGATTCTTCCCAGCCGAAGTGGTCACGTTCATCCTGAGTCTTTTTACGGCTGTGAGGTTTAGCCTGAATTCTTGTAGTCATGATACACCTTCAAAATTCTGGTATGTTAAAATCCAATCTTTGCTTCTACCTCTGAAATGCTATGACCCATCTCACGAGCTCCAACTATGAAACCGCATTGAAAATCGCAAAATCGCGATAACCAATGACCTGCATAAGTGGCGTTGCTGTGTATTATGCATAGGCTCCAGTAGCAGTTTTTCTGTTACCCCATCTGATCTAGACCACACCCACTTCCAGTTCAAATCTGAATACAGATACAAATTACACCCCAATACACAGTGTTCTGTATAGCTGAGTACAGTACAAATTGATGTTACTACTACTCTGTGCAACTGCATAAATGTAACATTAATATGACTGGTACATTATAGGTAAAGAAAAATTGACCTGGTCCTGGTACATTTTATCATTCAATGTAATAACAGTGCAAATAATGTCTAGAGAAAAGTGTTCATCAGTTGGTCTGTTTAGTACTGGCTGTTTAGAAGGGCCCTAAAACCTAAATGCTTTCAATGCTTCAGTTTGGAACGACCCAGCAAAATACAACTGTGGGCGTTTCAATCACTACGTTTAGACCTCACTAGAATATATTTCGCCAACTGCTTTATGGAGATAAACAACCACAATAAACATTTAAACACATTTCGACCATCGTTACAAACTCACCGCAGCACCTGTTTGCTATCGAAGAATTCTCTTTTTCTTGTGAAGCAAATCTGTATGGTCACAGGACATTTTTCACATATTGGATTGGCATTTAGTGACAATTTTATTTTTATGCTCTTTATGATGAGTAATCAGGGTTCTTAATGCCATGAGTGATTACGTGTTTCAAAGCCAGTTGCTGACCTTTTTCTAGACACTCCTGCTGCTGCATTGTTTTCTTCCTTAATTCGCAGGTGAGACAGAGACGGAGCACATACAGTGCTTTCTTTTTCACAGAAAACGAGTTTGTGGACAGGATCAGGGAGACAGCGTGACTAAATCTTGCTCTTGCCCTGGAGTGGAAGCAACTACAAAGCTATGCACACTTCAGCAGCTTTTTTTTCCCTGTAATGCTGCCATTTTATAGATATATCCATGAAAGCAAACATCCGTTTTAATAAGCAAACAACTGCGTAATGAAGTCTCCTCACACTCGTATTTAGTTTACTTCTAAGCAAATGATGCGTCATTGACTCAATCATCTGTGCACAATCAATTATAAAATAAGCAAAAACATCTTCATTGCAGATGTAGCATACACAATATTTATGCCACACTTATGTGTTATATCCAAATAAGAAACGGAAGGGAATGATCCATGTAATAGAAAAAAATAAGTGAAAATTCATGTCGGGGGAAAGACTTTGTTAATATTATTCCTCGGATAAATTTGATGATGTACAATTAGTCTTTTTGACCTGAACAGGAAATAAAGGCTAATGGCATTAGGCAGGGTTTAGATGCCTGTGGTCTCCTCAATCAAAGCATCCATTTCCCAGGAGCCTGAGCAGATGACAATGACAAGCCCACCTCAGAGTGACAGTTGTGTCAAGCAATGCCTGATGGAGCCAGATTACAAGCATCAATCAGCCTGTCACACCGTTTCTGCTTCACCATTTTTCCACAGGAGTAAGGTCATGGATTTTGAGTGGCTCCTCAGCTGTGATGTTCTGGTGATTACCGTACATACCGAACACAGGAGGGCAGAAAAGACAAGACTTGACTAGCAGGAACAATTTTTAACATTGAAAAAGAAATTGCATGAAAATAATATTTGTTACTCATTAAGAGCACATAACTCTGTTTATGAAAGACTTACTTGAATCATAGTGCTGTTGAATTCTCAAATCTGATTGGTTAAAAGGTGTTGATTGACAGTAACTGATTGATTGATTGGCAGCAAAACACAGGTTTATATTATCAACCTTGTTCTGTGTTATGGACGCTCCATCTAATCGAAGTCTAATAACGAAACATTTTAATAACTAAATTGATATGGTGAAGGTTTCTGTGAGGAGATAAAGAAAAAAAAAAACGAGAAACTGGTGAGGGAATGATATATATATAGATGCTGTATTGTAAGTGATAACAGGAACTAACCTATTTTGTGGAAATTGCACAGCACTTAAAGGATCTATAAATGGATCAAAGGTGTAACGTGACCTGTCGTTCTTGGAAAATTGCTTCGTTATAAGTAGAATAAAACACATCAGGAGGTGCTAGCACTTTGAGGTGGTAAAAGTTGGAAGCATAAACCCTACCACTGATTATTAGCCCACATCAGAACACCCTGCTGTGTTTTATTCCTTACTTAGATGAACTGTTGTTCTTCTTAAATATTCCTTAATTTTCAATGTTATTATAAATACATGTTGGTTAGTTGTTTTGAATTAAAGTAAATTCAGTTTAATTGTTGAATTATGAGGCGACACAGTGGCTTGGTGGGTAGCACCGTCACCTCACAGCAAGAAGGACCTGGGTTCGAGCCCCAGGTGGGGCGGTCTGGGTCCGTGTGGGTTTACTCCGGGTACTCCGGTTTCCTCCCACAGTCCAAAGAGATGCACGTTAGGTTGATTGGTGTCTCTAAAGTGGCCCTAGTGTGTGAGTGTGCCCTATGACGGATTGCCGCCCTGTCTAGGGTTGTCTAGGGTTGTTCCTGCCTTGCACCGTATGCTGCTGGCTAGGCACCGTCTCTCCTGTGACCCTGAAAAGAAAATGAATGAATGAATGTTGAATTATTATGAGCAGTGCTGGTGGTCATTTAGATTTAGTCAAAGTTTTAATTTTCTTATTCTTCTATTTTTTTTCCACCAATTTTTCATTAACAATATCAGACTTCACAAATCCAAATGAATATGGTTGTATCCCCACATGTCTGATACAGAATAAGATAAGATTCATGTCCCTAGGTGTGCATTACCCTTTGTGCTACAACCCCCTGAATAGGGTAGGCTCAAGACTCGAAGACTCATTTTAAACTTAAGTCGACCACTATGAGATGCCTTACCCTAGCTACTGATTCATTTGTGGAGTAGCACCACCTAGTGAATAATATTCAACGCAAATATCCAGCCCTTCATTAGATAATATCTTGTGATGTAAATTTTCCAACTTCAAGACACTTTACATCCTGCATCACTACCTTATTCTTTACAGGCATACCAAATTTCATGACATTTTCATCTGTTAAATTGAGCAAAATTGCTGCTTGAGATAATGGAATGTCAGTTTTAGCGCTGAAACTGACACCTTACATTATAAGAAACAAATTCATAAGTAAATTCCTCAGACAGCAAAAATGGTGATTAGTGACTCTTTGAATGATGTGTTTACATATTAAGCATCAACGGATTGCAGTGTTATATGCATGATGCACTAAATGCAATCATGACTTGCTGGTTCTAGACTTTGCGACCTTGAAATGTTTGAGATGCTGAGGTTCTGTGTGTGTGTACGAGTGTCACCGTGTGGCACTGAGAACGAGTGAACACTAGAAAGGATAGAGCTGAGCTAAGAGAGCCCCTCATGCCAAGGACTGGCTGAGATCCCACTCAATTAAGCACCCGAGCGCGCCGATCCTCATTCGCGCATACGCACAAAGAACATCTGAGCTGTGTCACTGCCCCACAAGCGAAACGAAATCCATCAAACACACATTCACACACACACACACACACTCTCATCCCCCAACTCAGCTGACTGTGCTCTGACAAGTCTAGACAGCTCCACTTTTCTGAAGAGCTTGTGAGTAATCACTGCACACCTTCTCCTTATTTTACACATGGCCATGTATATCCGAATGACTCGGAGAGGAGATTTTGAGCACCACACTTCTGAAGGCCGGAATAGAGGTGTGCTGCTAGAACTAAAGCACCGTTAAGAAGAAGTAGCAGGTGCTACACACATCAGTACTAGCAGTACATAAACCCAGATGCCACTAATTCATCAAATCGACTTCATCAATTTCATACTTGAAGCCATCACACATTAATACTGTGTCATTTCTTAAGTTTCTGTTTTCTTTAATAGAGCATTGTACATGTCATATCACTTTGTATGAAGTGTAGAGGTATATTTCACACTGGCGTTCAACCAAACAATATCCTCAAAAAGATATTTTCTTTGTTCTTTGCAGCTAAAGAAAATGAATAAATTAATTAAAAATCCTTGCACTGTGGCAGAGTAAATTCTGTCACCCCGGCACTGTGTGAAAGGTGAAGGTTGCACATCATTATACAATCACGCTTGGTTTGTTTAGAGCTGTTTTTAGATGCTATTCACTGAGGTTAGAGTAGAATATGGTGGAAAAACTTCACATATGCTACTGTGGGCATTACGTGCAGCTTCATCCTTCTGTACAAGCGTATTTTGTGTAATATGATACACATTTATTATTTTGCATGTTCCTTGAACTTATTTATTTTGTCATTAATGATGCAGCTTAAAAATGTATTTGTAACCTGTGTACAGCTGTTACATGTGCAGTTTGAAGTGTTCTTTGGAAAAGTTGGAATTACTAATTGACTAGTATGAGTCTGAATATTATTCATAGTCTTTTAGCTAGAAGGAGAGCTCACGTCACCAATAATGTGGGCTCAACACATGCCCCTCTTCGCTGAAAGGTGCCTCACCTGCTGCTTTTTCATTTCAATTTTATGACAAGACTAGCAAGCCTAAAAACTTTTATTCACATATGTGATGTGTTACCTAGCCTTTGGAAGGTGAGGAAGTGTGATGAAGGGGTCTACAAACAGTGGTAGTAAGCACCTGAGTGCTTATGTTAGTGGCAGCGATAGATCAGTAGTTAAGACCATGGATTACTGCTCAGCGGATCATGAGTTCAAATCCCAGCATCACCAAGCTGTCACTATTGGGCCCCTAACCCTCAACTGCTCAGCTGTATAAAATGTATAAGTCACTCTGGATAAGGGCATCTGCCAAATGTAATAAATGTAAACGTAAATGTTTTAACAGACATGCACTTATTGTGCTCCACCCAGAGGGAATGTGCGATCAGATGGGAGTCTGATGGGAGTATGTTGTTGCTGCACCGCTTGTGTCTTCCAGTATTTCCTTTCCAATGTTCACTATAAAAATGTTTTTATCTATACTGCTTTTTTTTTGTAACAGCTATTTTGTACTGGAATATGACAGGTGAGGCTCTGCTTCCCCTGACCTCACATCACATTATTATCTATAAATGAAGGAATATATTTTGATAGAATGGTGCAAAGTCCCTTTGTAGAGTTCCAGGAGCTTGAAGAATCAGTGTAGCTCAACTGTTAAGACATTGAACTGCTGACCAAAAGGTTGCAAAAAAGTTAAAATCCCACCACAGCTGTCACTGCTGGGCCCTTGAGCAAGGCCCTCAACCCTCAACCATTAAGTAAATGAGAAAAAATGTAAGTCTTTCTGGGTAAGGGCATCTACCAAATGTTGTAAATGTAAAATATAAATGCCAAGGTGCACTGAAGCTGTTCTGGTGGCACAGATGACTAGATACCTTACAAAGATAAGTGATCTTGGCTTTTCCTTTCATTTGTCACCCGAAATTTATTGCTTACAAAGATCTGGATAAGCACCTATTGTGATTGGTGAATGTTTAATGTTTAATGCTTAACCATTAACGATGAGTTCATGGCTATAAATAAGACAATATGAATTTATGATCTGTTTCACTGTGGCACCTCTGGATCTCTAACCCCTTTCAAAAATCAGTAAGTAAATTCAGGCAAATGATTCAGTTCTGAGTTTGTAGTAACAGTTGGATCTACACCTACCATGTACAAACTGCCATCCATTTTTTTCTACCATCTATTAAATAAAAAAGGTCAATTCTATCATCAGGGTAAATCCAATTATGCTTTTTTCGTCTTAACAGCAGTCAGATTGTGAGATGACCCAAGTTTACTCCACACACATCATTTGCTCATCCTCCTACTTCTGAGGACATTGCAGCCAGGGTATTGCAGAAAGTCTGACATGAAAGAAACCAGGATCTCATCCAACTGCAATTTGGAACGGTCCAATGATCTAATTGCTCACTAGACATTTGCAATTTTGACCAGTGTAAACAAACCCTTCCATTAGACTGCCTCAATTCGGACCATAGAGGCATGCTCATATTTCTGGTAGATAATCAGGTACCATTTGAGGACATGGAAATACTGCTTCTTGCTTTACTCTTTTAAGCCTGCACTATGTGTTCTTCGTTAGTGTGGCTCAGCATCTCACCTACGTTTGTGTGGGAGAAAGGTAAACCTGAACCGTTCTTCTTCCCTCTCTGCGCCCGGTGGAAGATACACACAAGTGGTTCTATTGATTTGTGCTGGCAAGCTTCCACCTGTGGTGACACAGCCAACAATTCCCAGCAGGCCTCCTGCATTTTGCTCACATTAATATGTGACAGATATAAGCAGGCAGCCTATGAATCTTTAATGCGCCGCTCTTCTGTGTACTTGCCCTTTACTGTAGCCCAGGTTGGGGGAAGCACTCAGGGTCATTTGAGATAGAGGTAGGGAATGGATTTCCAGCGAACAGAGAGGTAGTTTGTGACAGTAGCAGTTTCAGTTGCATATACTGTTGGGTTAGGATTACCCATCTCTGCTAATATAATATAATCTAGGGTAAATGATGGCTTGGTTTAAAACAATTGAAACTACTTCACTCAAATGATTTACATTTACTTAACATTTACAATTTATAACTGACTCTACTTTTGTTCTGTGTCTGTATAGCTATATTTGCGTCATGATAAAGCCTTGGTATTATATTTTCTGCTTAATGAATCAGCATCTGAAATGGGAAAATAATATCCAGTATTACATTTTTTTAAAATAACTTCTTGCCAGCAATCTCACATTTTTTTCCAAGCAGGATTGGTTAGCACTCAAGCATTTTGGCAAAATCCAAAGATATGGGTCAGAGTTCACAACAAAATGAAAAATCATGTTCATATTTACAAGTTCCTCATATTCAGAGTTGTCCTGAATACACTGTACCATAAAACTGGTACTAGGCAAAATATATAGCAGTGGCACCTATGCACGTCATTGGTAGTATCCGCCAGTGCATATGTAAAGTGATTAGACATCTATGGAAGCTTCTGGGGCAGCACACTGCCTGAGTGGGTCTGTGTGGGTTTACTCCAGGTACACCAGTTTCCTCCTACAGTCCAAAGACAAGCATGTTAGGTGAATTGGACATACAAAATTGCCCCATGACTGTGTTTTAAAGTTGAACTTGTGTACTGATATAAAGTCTTTTGTATCGATGCAACCTTCTCATCTTGTATTGTCACTGATGCTGAAATGTTAACCAACAAACAAACAAATGGAAGCTTCTAGAGCCGTTTCCGACTTCAGAATGGCAGGTTATCATGATTTTGCAATTTTCAATGCACAGTTGGAGCTTATGAGATGGGTCATAGTGTGGACGTAAAAAGGCTCTGGGTGAACGTGACCAGTTTCGGCTGGCAAGAATCATTTCACGTGACAGGTGTGCAACACTGCCTCAAGTAACATCGGAATTCAATGCTGGAGCCTCAACAAACATCAGCATGATGACTGTGCAATGTTCTCTGCAAGATCCCATGGGGGACCTACCAAGTACAATATTAACTTTTTTCTGGTACTTCACTGTACATACTGATATTTTGTAATGGTACATTCAGGTTATTAAAATGATCTATGTAGTCCATGCCTTTGCAGCAATGCCTCATCCTCACACTCTCTTAGTGTGAAAGAATTCTCTTTTACCTATTTGAGGAGTCAACTTGTCCTTCCTGTTCTTATCCTACTAGGGGCTAGAAGCTAACTGCATAAGAATGTGTACACAGAGGAAACTCAGATCCAACATGTTGCCCACTACTTCATCAAATCTAACTACTTCAGACTTGATGAAGCCATCACATATTGTGTAATACAGCACTGGGGGAAAAAGTCATTTCTTAAATTTCTTTTTTTTTTTTTTAATAGAGCAATATTTAAGGGAAAAGTTCCTGATATTCAGAGTTCATGGTAACACTCTCTTAGTGAACAAGAACTGGAGTTATTTTTACCCAAATGAGGAGTTCATCTCTTATCCTCTAAATTCACATTTTTAATTTTCTTTTTTTTTTTTTAAAAAAAGAGCACCAAGATTTAAACACTAAGTGTAGCTAGCTGGGACAGCTTGTATTTCCATATAAGCAAGGGGAATATTTTTCCTTTTCTTTCTTTGGTTGAGTACGCTGCTGGAGTCGAGGGCCTGTGTGTGTGTGCGTGGCGGAGGGGAGGGTTATCTGCACATCACAGCTCAGTGCTTTTGATGGGGCTAAAGAAGGTGGTCTTGCTTTTTTCATCATTGTGTCAGATCCAGTGCCATGATTTAGGTGTCAAAACTGAAAAGAGGTAGAGAAATGAGGTAGAAACTAAGATGAAGGGCATGGAGAGGCAGTGGGACCATTCATAAATTGAAGCAGGAGGGCTTTTAGCCTGCACTAGTGGGTGTGTTGGAGAGGTGTTGTGCCAGTAAGCACACAAGAGGTTAGTATGTTAATACGCCTTAACAATAAGACATGCTCTCTGCAAGCAGAATATTGCATTTCTTTTGCAATATTAAAAAAAGAATATTGCATTTCTTTAAGCAGTCTTAAAAAAAAGCAAACCGGTATGGCTAGTCACCTACTAAACTCCAGTTACAGTCTTGGGGGTGATGTGTTTAGCTGCAGGTTGCATTGCTACTATCTTAACAACATAGTTTAGTGCCAGTAGCTGAGGTGTTTTTCTTTTTTAATATTGTTTTTCCAGCTTTTCACTAAGTAGCAGGGCCAGAAAATTGTACACCACATTTTCCCATTCCACATAAACCGAGTTTTGAATGAAACAATATGCAATATGGTATTTGTCTGGCAAAATCTTAATCTTAAGCATTTAAGCACTTTTGTGCAGGCCTGCAGAGAAAAACACAGGGTGTGTATGGACGATAAGGGAAGAACAAATGACAGGGATGTAGATGGATAAAAGATGACGGGTAAATTACAAGGCAGTATGATACCTCAATCACACAGAAAATGTAAACCCTATTGGCTACATGAAATACCTGTTTCATGGCACAACAAATCCCAGAAAATTCACAGATCTTGAAAGCGTGACTGTTTAGAAAGTGACATTTTTCAAACAATAGCTGCCATCAAACTGCAGACAAGTCCACC
Organism: Hassar affinis; assembly: GCA_025674545.1. Taxonomy (NCBI): domain Eukaryota; kingdom Metazoa; phylum Chordata; class Actinopteri; order Siluriformes; family Doradidae; genus Hassar; species Hassar affinis. Next base: position 14,085,762 of record JAOVYV010000010.1, read on the forward strand.
AAGTGTAATTTACTGAGAATGAGACAAGATGAAGAAATATTTTCTCATCTCAGAAACTGATGTACTGATGTACGTGGTTTTCTAGACACACACAGAAATATTAACGTATCTGTGCTTTATATGTCACACTTCAAAGAGAGCTAAGATGTCTGTGTATGTGTACGTGAAAAGGATTTTGAGTGATATCTCTAATAATATGCCTGTGGTGCTGGATCCCTTACAGACTCTTCAATCTAGCTCTCCGTTTGTCTGGGAACGCACGGCTCATTGACCAGCTGCTTCCTGTGTCATACTGGCTAAATTATGCAGAAAAATGGTGGTCTATGGTTGGCCAGATCTGCTGCAAGGGTGCTGCAAGGGACAGGAACCATGACACTCACCACCATATGGGCACCCTTTTGCTCATCACACACAGAACCTCATCTTAGGTCACTTGGCATCTTTTCCTTTTAGCAGCTTTTGTCTTCTTTTGGGTCAGGTACTTGACTTTTAGACATGGTAGTAACGACTTTTAGACATGGTAGTAATTTCTGTAACCTTCCTGTTTTACTAAACTATAGTGAAAAAATGGAGTTTTATATACTCTTTTTCTTCCTCCTTTGGTAAGCAGGTAATGTATTTCAGGTCTCTCAGACAAGCTGGCTCAGAGCCCAATAGTCCAGGGACATCTGGGTTCATTGGCTGCCAAGTGTCATTGGTATTGACATCACGGCATTTAAGGGCTGATAAACACCTGGGGATAATAGGTGTGCCTTTCAGTGGTGTTTAACAATAATGTAGGATTTTCCGAGCTGCTATTACAATTCATAGCAACATGTTAGCACTCACAAGTGACATATAGTGACAGTCAATCCAAGAGTGATCAAATTAGCCCAAAGCCAAGCCCTCCTCCACAGATTAAATGGCACAATAAGATTTGACTTACCCCATGATGCTGTTGAAACATATAATAAAAAAAGGATGATGCAATAGTGGGAAAGTGTTAGGAGCATGGTCATGTTGACTTACATATCCACTCCTGATTATTTATATTTTATCTCGGATGACTCACTCTTCCTTGCCAGGCCAACAACATAATGAATCTACATAGTAGTTTATGTCAATTGTCAATTTTTTTTTTATCAAAGCAGATTTACAGAAATCTAGATGAATATTTGGATCCATAATGAGCAAGCCAGATGACAGTGGTAAATAAATAAACAGGTAAAGGATTAAAATCATTATAGTGTTCAGTCCTGGTCTAGTAAAAGTAAAGAAATCCATATCCCCAACCCCATCGCCCATCCTACCCTGCCACCAATCTACCACTCTACCTAGGAGAAGCAGACTGCACAAATTGGACGGTTTTGAACTTGGACTAATTGGCAGCTGGATAGCTTTGTAGGAAAAAGCTCTGCTCCCTGCTGGACTGCTCATTATTCTAGGTGCCAACAAAGAGCCTACACCTTTCGATCAAAGCAAATGTGTTGGATCATAATAGACCAAATGTTCACTCAGGTACTGTGGAGCAAAACCCTTCAGTGCTTTCTAAGTCATTAATATTATTTTAGACTCGGTGTGGATAAGCAAGAGCTGATTTTTCTTTTTGATGTTTCTTTTAAGGCCTCTTGAAGTAAAGATGTTAAGATAAGTTGAGCTACATATGCAATGCCCGAGACATCAGATACAGGATACAAGACACTCCTGGTGAGGATGGCCCTGCATGGACGGTCTGATCACCATCAAGCAGTT
>JAOVYV010000010.1:14087617-14099338 GCA_025674545.1 Hassar affinis
TTGTCTTTGTAAAGCTGCTTTGAGGCAATGACCTTTTGTTAAAAGCGCTTTAGAAATAAAATTGAATTGAATTGAAGATAACCCAACCTAAAGTTAAGCATGACTCAGTTTTCCACAACATCACCATGTAAAGACATTATGTTTCTCAGCCTAACAACATTTATGAAATGAAAAATATGTTCACAGAGCCTCAAACAAGTGACTAAAATCAGCACTCACACCAAGGCCTTTCTCTGCGGCACACAATGTAATGTAAAAGTCATCCAAAGTTACTATATCATCAGAAAGCTTACTGTGTTATGTAGAAGCACTTCTCTATCATCGGAATTAGAGAAGGAAGGTACTCAGCATCCAGTGTCTAATTTCCTTAGCTTTGTTAATCTGATATGTTATCTGGCCTTGCTGAAACATGAAGTTGTGTGTTATCAGCATAGCACTGGAGGCTAGGACCATGTTTATAAGTTAGAAATAAGAATAGGAGTTCACCATTGAGGAAATTACTAAACTTTCGATCTGTGACCTATGGCATTAAAATCTGTACTGAGATTGAGCAAAACAAGCAAGGAGACATAATTTTGATCAGAGGCCAGTAGTGGGTCATTTATTACTTTACCCACCACTGTCTCAGTACTGTGATGAGGCCAAAATCCTGACTAAGCATTTTTTGTAAATGAAATTCCTGATCTATAATCTTTCCTAGAATAACTGGCAATTTAATAGATTTCAGTACATAGTCAATGCTAAGGGAGGAGTTGATTTTTTTTAACAGGTTCATAGCTTCAGTTTTTGTTTTAGAAGATTTGTTTTAGAAGATGTCAGATCTAGTACACAAGTTGGTGATTTGAGGAAAGGATTATAATGACTCTACTGATGAGGTTATACTATAATTTTCTCATTCAATCATACAGTATATTAGTAGCAGATGTACTAATATTTTTACATTAAGGAAAAGAGTCCACTGTGACTGTTAAATTTCTAATTTTCTTTGCCTGTTACAAGTGTGCACTCATTAGGGACTTTTAGATGGTTTTATACACTTCTTGTTAGAATTGGAAGCAGTCCAAAATGAAGCACTGGATAGTTGTTCTTGAATATTTCTCTAGGGTCCTTGCCATCTTAAGCAGCGAGATGAATCATGTCTCACTGCAGTGCTTTCTGGATGCTAAGAAAATGAGCCTGGCAGTGGAGCAGTGGCAAGAGGACCTCACATGTACGGTATGCCAGATCTAACATTGCTGGTCTAAATTCAAATTTGATTAAATGTTATAAACTTCATTTCCAATGTTTGTACCTTTCTGCACAGTGAGGATGTGATAGAAAAGTGAAGTACCTCTTCTTTTGGCAAATTTCTACTTTTCCAGGTGGAACTGTTCCTCGACAGTACACCAAATCTTACGGGTAAAAGTCCTATAGCAACTACTTCCTTTCGTCAAGTGTGCATAGTGAGACAGGCCAAGTGTGTGAATGTGAACAGGATAAATGTAAATGTGTGAGAGCACTGGAGATGACAGTGACCAGACTTAACGCAAGTTTAATGGCAAAGCTTTAAACTGAGCTACTCTGCGCCCTGAGGCTGATGATTTGGCATTCTTATTGTGATAGTGTTTTTCTGGCGGATGGTGTTCTAATGACAGAGCAGAGCAAAGGCCTGAAAAGGTCAGAGTTAGTACAAGCTCAATCTGGAGTACTGTCTCCATTCTGCTACTAATTAAATGTCAGCATCATGCCCAGGAGAAGACAGCAGAGGGGAGAAAACTTCACTCGAAATGTCACTCCTCCTTCGGCGAGCCTGTTTCCCTCAATGACAGCCAGAGGTGCAGGGGAGTAATCCTTGCAGATGGAAATGACAGGTTCCTTCATTTCATAGAAATTAATGAGTTGTTCTACCAGTCTGAGGCAGAAACAACTTTTAATTGCCTGTAGTTTGCGCTAAAAATGGGATGTGGACAAATATCGGTGCTATCTGAACTAATGGCCATGTTTGATTTATCATCATGCATAACTGCACCACGTTTTCAGGCCTATTATACTGTATTTCCATACGACATATTGAAAACATTTCCTTTTATGTGGAGGAAGCTTGTGAATAATTCATGATGACCCACTTTCCTCCCCATTAGCTTGATATAGTGCTCGAGCTCAATAGCAGACAGTCGATGACAGGTCCTGGAGGTGTGGGAGTTTGCTTTCGAAATAGACTTCTCTCACTTTTTCATTTTTTTCCCCTGTTTTTGTAGGAAAACAGAGAACACTGGTGGTGAGGGTTAGCAAGTGAGAGAACACCACTGTTATGTGTGTGTGTGTGTCTGTGTGTGTCTGTGTTGAATCTGGGGATTGTAATAAGGCCTCTGTCTCAGGGGTCAGCACTTGCTGTCTTGGATTGGCTATTACAGGATGCGCTGTATTCCAAACAGGGGTGGCAGGGAGCAGGAGCCTAGTGAAACAGGTTGCATTTATATGTATTTAGAGGCACCCTGAAGAAAATGTTTGGAAACCGTGCATGAATTACAATGAACTGAGCGGCATATCAGGTGAGTAGTGGTGGCTTGAGACAGGTGTGGTTTGAAAAATAACATGGTATCTGTGAAAATGAATGGCCCACATGCAGGAGAGCAGTGGATAAATTGCAGTGTTCAAGGGGAAGAGGAAAGCAATACAAACAGGAACGCCTGTAAGTCAAGCAGATTATTCTTAGACTGTGTTTGCAGATGCAAAGAGGATTTGGGATAACACTTGTTCATGGTGCAACATGACACCTGCATACGTCCTGACAATTGACATAAACCCACATAAACATTTATGAAGAATTGTCATAAATATATTTATGACTTATGACATATAATAATAATTTTACTTTTATAAGCAGAAACGACTAGAAACAGACTGAATAAAAGGTTTACAAGGTTTAAAGGTGTAAATAAAGTGTTTAGAACTTTATTACTACAGTGGAATGGTGGTCACTATTAAAATCATCACCACATCACTGTAATATTCAGCAGATGTTAATTATGTGTGTTTTGATCAAACATGATGGAAGTTGGCAGAGGGGGGTGAATCATCACTGTATATAAACATAATCTAGGCTTTTCCATAAATGCAATTCCAACATCTAGGGTCACCTAGAAAACATGCACTAGAGAATCATTACTAGTAGACTTGGATATGAAGCATCATAACACTTTGCAAATGAGTATAACGAAACAAAATGTAGTACATGGAACAGGTGCACACACTTAGGTAACAAACCAATGACATGACAGCAGTGGAGACGGAAACAAAACATAAACAAAAACACATGGGGGGAAAAATAACAAGTGCAAACAGCACTGTGTGTCACACACACAGAGGGGATTCATGACCTTTATGAAGTTACCACCAGGTTGCGAACTGAGGAACCACTGCACAACATTTAACGTTTGTTACATTTTTCCAATGTAAACCTCACTTGGCAATCACGTCATTACTTTTCAATTATTTGAATGTCATCCTATATGTACACTAAGCTACAGAGTCAGTTGTCATGATAATTTAATGTGAATCAGCCCACAAAGTGTCAAAATGCAAGAAGAAAACTGTTTTTAATGCCAGAGGACATTGTAGCTCAGTGGTTAAGATGTTGGACTACTAACCAAAGGTAATGAGTTCAAATCCTACCACAGCCAAACAGTCACCATTGGGCCCTTAACCCTCAACTGCTCAGCTGTGTAAATGAGATCAATATAATTGCTCTGGATAAGGGTGTCATAAATGCCATAAATGTAAATTTACTGTATTAAGCCTATTCAAATGTTCATGTCAGGTGTCACTACCCTTATGTAAAATGTTACAGAATTTTTAAAAATCGGTCGTCAGGGCATTCTGTCACTCCAGGCATTTTTAAGGAGGAAATTATGCACCCCTATTCTTTGTTCATTCATGACATGAAACATGAAGTGTGGCTCCATGTTCTAAAAATATCCATCCATAAAATGTCAATTTATCTTCCGAGTAATCCAAAATGTGTTTTGAAATATTAAACACTTCTTTTAAAAAATTCATGTACTGTATGCCGGGCTAATCTCGGATACAGTATTCTCAGCTCTTCATTCAATGCCTAATGTTCCACTATGAATATTTCAAGGGTTATGAAATTAATCTCAGGGCTATTATTGGAGTAACTGGGTGTCTTTTGATGTGCCACTGAATCAATCAAATTCATATGATTATAACATCCGAGAACCATTTGCATCTCGGCTCGTACTGTCGGCTTTCTTTTACTGGAATTTTTCATGTAAAATAGTCCAAATGATGGAGATGTCTACGGAATGTGATGAATACACCAACATTCTGACTGACTGCGGCTACCCACAATTTTCCTTCAGATTCCTGATGCTTTGCACTTTGTCATGTAGGAACAGGTATTATGCTGAATTGTAATGGATAGGGTGTGAAGGCGGGTGCGGTATTTGAAAGTTGTGTCAATATTTACAAAGGGGATGGTATGCATATTCAGAGATGGGTCACTCACCTACTTAAGCTCTGAATTTATTATGTAAATTACTTGGGTATAGTTCATTATAGTTCACGCCTCCAAGTTTGATATAATTGTCTTGTGTAGAGGTGCTGGAGTGTTTTTAAACACTTTAAAATCAAGTACTTGCTTTTAAACATAAAAAAAAAATCAGGCATAGAAAATGTGCAATAAAAATGGAAATATTGTTTGTCTTATATAAGTGTATATGATGTAGCAATAAAGCAAGGGACAAGTTTGATTTATTTGACAGCTATAAAAAGACGGATGCGATGATGTATGGTATGAATATGATGATGGCATCTAATAGGAGTCTAATCTAATGCCAATATGTTGCTTAATGAAAAAGTCCTAATTGTAATTATCACATTAATCATGGGTCACATTAAAAATCCTTTTGATTTGATCATGAATAGAGTACAGGAAGTTTGAAGAATAATCTGACTGAGCAGTCATCTACTATGCTTACAGCTCAGTTTTATGTGTACAATGCTATACTAGTGCTGGGGCTTGAACCCCCAACCTTCTATTCAGTAACCCAACACCTTAACCACTGAGCCACCCCTGCCCGACCTTTTAATTAATAGTGTGGTATCCCTTGTCATGGATGATGCAAAGTAGGTGAGGTAAAGAAGCTCTGCTGACACCGTCTTCTTCTTTGTAAAGGAATTTATTAATACAAATATCAAATGATAACAGAATCAGACAAGTATCGTAACAAGGATTGCGAGCACTTGGAGAGCACATTAAAAGCCAGATATGTACTTTAAAGGAAAAAAGGGGGCCCGTTTTCTTATAGACTGGGGAGAGACCCCCACAATGTATGGATTCCTTTGTCCTAAATCAAAAACATATGTTACTTACTGTCAAAGGCCCCCAGACTCAGAAAAACACAGAACCCCTGCTCCATTCTCCCTACAGAGCCTATCGGATGCTCCATACTGAAGGCCAGAGACTACAATAATGTCATATGTGTGCATTTGAAAGGTATATAGGCCTTATCTCTAATAATAGAGTGTATTTACAAACAAACACTTAAGCATAACATATTGTGTTTAACTCCAATTTAATTTCAGTAGTGCTGGACTTAATACTGCTCACTGAAGCCAGTTTGAAGTCCAAGGTCAGAACTGAGCATAACTGAGACCGGCTTCTGTTTCAGGCAAACTCCACCTTGTGTACCTGCTGAATAATGCATGTGTCTGTAGGTCTGAATACATTTGTGCACAATTTTACTATTAAATCTTTCCTTATAAAGTTATGGGACTGGAATCCAAAACCTGTAGCTTTTTATGTAAGCACTCAGCTAAACACCAAGCTGTTGGAGCAGTATTGGCATTATTCCTAAGCTATTCACACCACTTAGTTTCTCTTCAGTGAGTCTGTCATCTCTAAGCCATCAATGAACAGACCCAGGCTTAGGCTTTTGCTTGAGCAAAGAATCCTGAAGCATTCATCTGTACTTTTTAGCCGTAGCCAGCTGATGGAAGCAGAGAAAAGGATCATAATGTTGTCGTTTTAGTGACAAACTGGGGTTCAGTCGGCCGAACCTGAGATTCTCTAAGAAAATAAAGTAACGTTTATAAAAGCTAGCTGGCTCTCAGTAGCTGCGGGTAAAATAATGGCCAGTTCTGGAGAGATCTGGTTACAGAGCGGTCTTACAGCAAACCACGTTGTTGTTAATATATCCGGCAATGTGTTGTCTTATTAGTAGAGATCTGTACACTGCATGGCAAATTCTTTTAAACTCTGTTTATGTAAAAGGTGCTGTGTGCAGCAATGTTTCTTGCCCGACTGCCAGCGAGATAATTGCGATGTGTCTCCTTTTCTCCATTTCACAGCCTCCACTCAGTGCAGCAAGATAGAGAGATTTGCTTCCAAGAACACTCTCCTTAACTCCCCTACTCTCACTCCCTAATGATGGGCCTTGTGTGTGTGTGTGTGTGTGTGTGTGTGTGTGTGAGAGAGAGAGAGAGAGAGAGAGAGAGAGAGAGAGAGAGAGAGAGAGTGGTGGTGGGATGAGATTCACTGTCAGAGAGCGCTGTCCACCCACCACCCAGTTGTTATAGAGGATGTGATAGAGCAATGCTTTGCTCTCTCTCTCTCTCTCTCTCTCTCTCACTCTCTCCTTCCCTCCCTCTCTCCTTCTCTCTCTCTTTTCAGTCTCTCTCTTTTTTCTAGCTCTCAATCTCTGCCTCTTTTACTCTCACTTTCTCTTTCTTTCACACTCTCTCGCTCTCTTTTTCCACTCTGTCTTTTACACTTTTGCTCTCCCTCCCCTCTCTCTGTCTCGGTCCCATCTCTCTTTGTGCAGTCCTTCTCTCTCTCTTCCAGAAACACTACTTCTCTCTCTCTCTCTCTCTTTCTCTCTCTCTCTCTCTCTCTCTCTCTCTCTCACACACACACACACACACACACACACACACAGTTTCTACAGTTCAGCTCTTGTATCCATGAAATTTATACAGCACACACACATTTAGACACAGAATCTACACACACAGAACACTTCAGCACTCTTTTATCCATGAACTGTATACAGCCATACACACTTGCTCTCCCCCACTGCATGCACACATGTGCACACACACACACCCACACACACACACAGACACACACAATGTGAGATTTATGTTTAATGAGGAATCTGGCTGAATCTGGAATGTGACTGAGACGCTGAGACAGTGAGTAGCAGTCGGAACAAGCTCTCTGGGAACAGGAACACCCAATTAAACAAGCTAATTAGTAGAATTCCTCATTCACTTCTCCGTGGCCTCCTTATCAGCACATCCTTGTCAACATTCCTCCTCAGGTTTGTCCGCTGTTTCTCAGCCATCACTATAGCAGGGACAGTTCAAAATTGTCATGCTGCTGTGGACAAGCAGAGCTTGCTGTCCTGTGTTAAAGTGAATCCAGTCATTATTCTCCTGACACAACTTGAACACAATAGATTAAATAGGTGCCTAACATTAGCTTCTCCACCAGTGTGCAAGTCTTAGGGCTCGCAAAACCATGCAACTAATCAGCTCGTATTTTAAGCCCAATATAACATTCCTAAACTGGTTAGAGCAAAATGAGAACTTGGTTAATTTTGTTCCTTTTACCTAGGAGCTGAAATGCGAAAAAAGAAAAAGTGGTGATTTTCACAACCTGAGTGAGTGAATCAGTGTACACCGTCGCTTCACATACTTGTTGTAGCCGCCTATCCAATACAACATTCGGTGCTGCACTTTCTGAAATGCTTTTCTGTTCTGCACAGTTGTAAAGAGTGGCTACTTGAGTTTCTGTCCATTTTGCTCTGACCACACTCATTCACAAGGAGTTTCTATGTGCAGATTAGCAGTTTAAGTGAACATCATGCCCATGCCAAAATTCACTGAGATCACATTTTTCTCCATTAAAAAGCTCCTGGACTGCTTCTGCATGCTTTTATGCATTGCGCTGCTGCCACATGATTTGCCGATTAGACTGAATAAATGAGCAGGTGTTCCTAATAAAGCGGTCAGAGAGTGTAAACATGCTAGATGCCCATCCTTAGTCTGGGTTAGCTAGCTGAACAACAAACCTGTTAAACTCTCTTTCTAAAAACAAATTAAGCATAACGAGAGTTTATGGTCAGGAAATATTAGTAGTAAATTTAACTAGTTTCTTCATCCATAAAATAAAGCACTAAAAGCTGTGCAAAATGTAGATTATGTGCATCCAAAAATGTTTGGAATGTTTTTAGGTTAAAAAAAATCCTGCAAAAGAAATTGCATTCCAAAATGACCCCCCCAAAAAAGTTCATGATGTTATGTTTCCTAGCTTTTATGTCTTTCCTCCAAACTGCACGCGTCAAACCAATAGGATGCATAAGTTCAAGGCAATGTCAAACAAATCCACCAAAAAGCTCACATTTCAAAGATGAATAAAAGACCTTTTCAAAAGCCGAATTTAACCGGACACAGAGTTACAAAAATACTTTTTTCACCCAGACCATCATATTTTTAAACTCTATGCCCTATTCAATTCATCTTTTTGCAATGCTTTTCTCTTTTGGAGTTTGATTCAGCTTTGGAGTAGGACAGTTTTGTGTTTGTTCGTTTCATTTTTTCAGTTCAGTTCAACAAGTGCAGATAGAGAGTAAGACAGTTTTTTCTGAATTCATGAGCACTATCCCTGAAATCACCTCTCCTTTTCTCAAAGCAGGAATCACAAACCCAGCTTCAGGCTACATTCACAAAACCTTTGACTTGTCTTGAAAATCAATCAACTCAAAAATAAATTTTATATTCGCTCAAAACTAAGCACTACTCTCACACACTTAGGTTAATGCATGTACAATACACAATGGTTATTACACACTATGTACAAAATTGCAAAGCACTGCAAATCACTCTTGGCAAAGCAGGACAAAAATCATTATTTAGGTATTTTTATGTATTATATGACTTGAGATATATTTTTGTATTTACAACACACAGTGTCAGTCATTTATTCTGGCTCAGTATCAGCCTCTGGGCTGAGGAAAGAATCCATTGGCATGCCGATTCCAGTCTTGAAAAAAATCCATTCTTATGTCATCACATGCTGCATCCATTGACTGGAGTAGATTTTCGCAGGTGTAGGGTTTTAACTCATAAACCTTCTACCACTAAGACTACTTCTTTTGTGATTGGGAAGGGAGCACATGCTGGAAGGCAAACAGCTATCAAATGGTTGTTATTGACAAACCACTTACAAACTGTACTTCTGTATTGTCACGTGACAACATACACAGGATGCTCTACCTGCTCAGTATCCCTCTGCTCAAGTCCAAGCAAAGCTTCCTGTAGACCATCCAGAAACGTTCTCTGTTGTATGGCCCTAATGTAACATGGCAAGGAAGAACCTCACAGCTGCTAAACGGTCACCTTGCCACCATGCTGGCCTGTCACTTTTATAATGGCACATTGACCTGTTATGTTGCAACCTTTCCTTCTCCTATTCATGAGTTTGAACCCAGCTTCATCCAAAATGACACACGAGTGGAGCCTCTGCATGGATACCAATTCAACCCTTCTGTATACACGCAGTGAAGTTGAGTTTTGTGATGACCTGCGATGGACTGGTGACCTGTCCAGGGGGTTTCCTGCCTTCCATCCAGTACTTGCTGGGAAAGGCTCCAGCACCCTGTGATCCAGTAGTAGGACAAGTGGCTTAGTTAATGAGAGAGAGAGAGAGAAAGAGAGAGAGAGAGAGGGAAGGAGAGAGGGTGAGACAGAGACAGTTTTTACATACAATACACAGTGGTTAAGACTACTGATGAGAAGGTCATGAGTTCAAATCCCAGCACCACCAAGCTGCCACTGTTGGGCCCTGAGAAAGGCCCTCAACCCTCAAATGCTCAGTTGTATAAATGAGATAAATGTAAGTCACTCTGGATAAGGGTGTCTGCCAAATGCCCTAAATGTAACCTAACCAATGTAATGTATTGAAGCCGTACTGTAAATCTACATGTATTTGCACATATTGATATCGTCCGAGTTGCACTCAAATGGTACTCTGTAGGTTTCTTTCATCCATATCTGCTTGCGCAGCAGGACACACTGTTGATCCCTTTGAAATGGATTTTGCATTATACTGATGGACCACATCAACAATGAGAGTCTCGTGTTGTTATGAGATCACACGAGTCCATCCACCCTCACATGGAAGTTGTAATACTGCATGTCAATGTTTCCTCTAATACTTTTTAGCCTATCTTACCCATACAGTAATGCACTGAGGCATCCTACTGATTCTGTATGATTTTATTGTACTGTACTGTAACTTTCAGCTACCAAACACAGATGTGCTGTACCTTTTTTCTTCTCTGAATCTCCTGACTAATAGAGGCCACTGATAATTGGCTTATATTAGGTTGCACACGTCGACCTGCTTCTCTCAGTCATGCCATGGACCAAAACATGATCTGTGATTGTTGCTCTAATTTCATCTGATCTGACTCCTCTTGTTCTTGTTCTTCCTCATCCTTCTTCTCCTCTTCCTACTCAACCACCACCACTGACATGTGCTATGCTTCCTCTTCCTTTTCTACTGTTGCCCTCCATTTCTAAAGTCACAATCTAGTGACTTCAACAGCATTTAATTCTGTTTGCATACTGGGTAACCGATAGGTCAACCCCAATCACCGATTGGATACGTGTGCACAGTTTTCACCTGCAGTGTGTAAATGATGACAACAGGGTGTTAGTTTTGTTTAACCTTTGTGGCCTGTGTGTGCCATCAAAGTGCACCGTGCAGAACGTGTTTTTGTCCTCTAAGAATATGTTTAGAGTTTTGCAGAAAGGCTGAATCAGATGTGAAAACTGTATCAAGCTGGGGGAATGGGGTTTAAGATTTTGCGGAAAGATTGATTCATTGAATAAATGAGTTTTGGCAGTTCATAGATTTGTTCCAAGAACAAGGAACTTCAAGGAAAACCACAATAATTTGCTAGTGAACTATATTGAATGAAAAATATTTATATCTATCATCAAAAGGTAACGGAGATTTCACACGACCGTTTCTGTTCTAGAATCATTTAGGATGATTACATTTTCAGTTGCGTTTGATCTATTTTACCTATGTGGAAGTCACAAGGAACTAGTGAAGACCCACATCACAAAATCGACAAAACAAAACTGAATGTGCAGATCTGCTGTAGAGTAGGTGAAGAGGAGGCGATGGAGCCAGTAGTCTGAGTGCTGAGGAAGGGATGGGATTGCTGCCAAAACTTACCCTGGCAGTGAGCCAGCTAGAGAGTGTGGAAAGGAATCAGGAATAATGTGGGTCTGTACTGTATTTTAATAACTATTGATAATTGCATTGAGAATATTAATTATAAGGGGAGAATTTGGCTTCAATCCAGTAACTTTGAAGTCATGAAACTTTGTATAAAACATTATTTTAAAAGGGCATTCACGACACAAGTTTTGGGTACATTTTCATTATAAATGCTGGAGGTTTTATGAAAGCCTTATGACAAAACCTGTGAGATGACTTACGAGGGTTTATAGGGTATGACATTGTATTTAAATAAAAGAGAGAATGTTTAAGTTTCTGGAATGTTTAATTGTTTTTTTATGTATTAAGTGTTAATATATTTTATATTTTATATATACACACACACACATATTTTTTTCCACAATGATGCCTTTTGTACATCATCGTATTATCTCCTGGGAGATGCCTGTGTCGTTTCTGGTCAA
>JAOVYV010000010.1:14106418-14116939 GCA_025674545.1 Hassar affinis
ATATATATATATATATATATATATATATATATATAATTAAAAAAAATCTCACAATTTGGTCATTCACCAATTCCCACCCACCAGACAGTTCTCCCTATCACATGATGGTTACCAACCATGAAAGTGAACATGTGCTGTCTCTGAGACCATCAATCATGCTTTCAAACTGCTGCTCATGCTGTGTCACAGGAGACCATAACACACACTGACACAAGAACTGTGTGTCCTCTTCCACATACGTTCGCAGGTGTCCATGATTGGCTAGAAATTGACAGGACAGCAATTTTGCTGTCGTGGACTACAGACCGGATGATTGTGGCATGACCATGTCCTGACAACAAGGTAAATGCTTTCCTGTTGCTCCACTCATTAGGCCTTTATAGTTGAGGAATATCACACAAGAGGAAGTTTTGTTATACTGAATATTAGCACCATTTATTAGTTAACAGTAAGAGCAAGAGCAGATTATGATTTGTTTGGTCATTTAATCATTTTTGTGGCATTTATGTGCACTATCTAATGTGTAGAGCTGCACGTTACCACAGAAATAAATTAATACTAAATTTAATAAATGAAAATGGAAATAAGTTCAACTTTGCAGTGCAAAGTTTGTTACAGTCTAAAATAGATAACGATTGTTAATGGAGTGAAATTAACAGTGAATGGAACGCACCTGTAAAGCGGAGTGATACGTGTACGTTTAAAAGTCCCAGTGATGTTATAGTCTAACATCAGCCCTCATGGAATAGGTCTTGTCCAATCAAACCACTCAGTCATAACTAACTGTTTAATAATAGTCTTTGAGGCAAATGGACCAGCACATTACCTTTTCATAGACAGAGATAACAGTTCCACCAATCCAACACTCTGCATGTATTAAGAATTAAAGCCCCTTCGCTCTTTTCTGCTTTATATAAAGACAAATTCAAATACAAATCTTAGTCACCTTGTGACTTCTGGCATAACATACAAACTTAACATAAATCCTCCCAGAGTAATATAACAAAAAAGAGTCATGCCACACTTATGAATGTGTCACAAAGGCCCAATAAAGATTGTATTTCTATTCTTCATATTGAAATAATAAATAGATCTGCTTTGGATTCATTTTCAAACAAATGTTTAAAAAATGAGACATATTATTTAAATATGTAGCATAATATTAGCCTATTTCTGAATTTTATACCCAAAAAAACTAGTTGACATTATTTTTAGACATAATAACTTTGATAATGGTGAGTTCTGATTTCCACCACTGTAAAAAAAATAAAGAAGTCGCAGACCTCTTGGCTATACATAACACTCCTGGGGTTGCAGTGGACCATGGATTTAGAATAGTCAGTCTACCAACAGACATGTTTTCAGAAAGTATCAAGAAGCCAGAGAACCTTGAGAAAGCCCACAAACTGAAACAGGGCATGCTAGCACTATATACCATATGGAAAGTAGATCTGGCTATAAAATTAAGGTGTAATAAATAATTTCTGCTTCAGAATGATAAAGTTAACACTCCAGCATTTAAATCTCAAAAGGCTGGCAAGTCCGATGCTGGAGTGCAAACAGAAACCTAATTATTCTATCAGATTTGCATCATAAAGAGAATAATGTTGCAAAACACACCAAGAATGTGGAAGGTTTCCAACCTTCATACTCATTAATGGTAATAAAACTGTGGAGAACCTACAAATGGTCCAGAGTGCTTAATGAAGCTCCTGGAGAAAAAAAAAACACACACAAACACACAATGTTCTTGTGTAATCATCCACCATCCCACACACACACACTTTGCTTTTGTCCCTTTCCCCAAAGATTGTTTGCTAATAGGCTTGGCGATTGGACTCGACCAACCGTTTTTGTGGGAACGAGCCATAACATCATTATTATAGGTGTTTGAAGTTGTGCCTTTGGTTTTTTGGGCACATCTGCTCACACGGCCAGCTCAGGGAAAAAAAACCTAGAGAGAGAGAGATGGGGGAGGGGGAGGCGAGAGGAAGGAACTAAGTTGGTGAATTTGCATATCACACACATGGTGAGAGGCTGGAGAAGCAGTTCGAGAGCAGATGTCGATTTGCATATGCAACAGTGAGCTGCCTGAGTGGAGGTTCGAGGTGCGATGCGCCGTCCTGTCATGCTGCTCTGCCATCCGAAGGCTAGCAGTCCGCGTGCATACGCAAAGGGGGCTGGGTAATGAAGACAACGGGCAACCTCTTTCATTATAGCGTTTCATTCTCTGCTGTTTGCTCGGACACACTCAAGAGAGCTCTAACCTAGTTATAGCAGGTGGAGAAGGAAACAGGCTACCACCAAAATGACTGCTTGTTTTCGTGCTTTCAACCAGGATGGATAGTTTTTTTTTGTTTCCACTCAGAGCAACCCATTTCTAGGGCAAACACATGCTACATCATTTTCTCTCTCTCCCTCTCTCTCTCTCTCTCTCTCTCTCTCTCATACACACACTGTTTTTGGCTAAATATGTGCACATGGTGATATAACATACCATGCTGTCTTGTGGCAGCTTGCTTTGGGCAAAAGAAAAGGAATCTTGGAACAGAGGGCAATACATAGAGACAAAAATGGAGAATGATGTTTTGCAGACTGTTACAATCCAGGGAACGATATGGAGATCAGATACTTTTAGTTTTCCCTCTGATCTATTTTGAGAGAGTGAGAGTGAGTGAGAGAGAAAGAAAGAGAGAGAGAGAGTGAGAGAGAGAGCTTGCAATGGAAACTATTGAGGGTGTATGTGATGTTCAATAATTGATGGATGACTGACAGGTTATCCTTGCAAATACGCTCTTAGCTCTTTATCAGCATCAAAAGCACATGTCTGACAGATGTACTTAATGAGAATGAAAATACTCTGCACAGCTCACGTTATCTTACCACACACTCGCAAAAAGAGGTGACACGTCATTTGTGGATGTGTAGCAACTGCTCCTGATGTCACTTCTTGCTGTGGCCTGTTTGTGTCTGTGTGTTTTTTTTTTAAGTTTAGATGAAACATAGTCATACCTAAAATGTTAATTCTCTAAAACGAATGAGTTACAGACACATCATAAACCATGCAGTTTGGAATATGATGGCTGATTAAAGTTATGTAGTGAGCGAAAGAGCAAGAATGAAGTGAAATCAGCATCCCGGTTCTGAAATGCTTGAGATACCGAATCTTCATTTACATTTATGGCATTTGGCAGACACCCTTATCCAGAGTGGCTTACATTTATCTCATTTATACAACTGAGCCGTTGAGGGTTAAGGGCCTTGCTCAGGGGCCCAACAGTAGCAGCTTGGTGGTGCTGGGGCTTAAACCCCCAACCTTCTATTCAGTAACCCAACACCTTAACCACTGAGTCACCCCTGCCCCGAATCTTCAGATACTGAACTGTGCCGGTTGCAGTGCCCCATGGATGAAACTTCCTGACATTTTTGTGTGGACCTAAAGAACATCGTATTGATGCATGGTGTGAAATTTTGACATTTGAGCCTTTACATGACAAGATATTGGGTAGATATTGGATTTTTTGCTTTAACCATTCAGTAGGTGGTGCTATTGACACATATATCATAAGTAGCTAGGGTAATGCACCTCCTAGAGGTCATTAAAACATTCAGAATCTTTGGGAGATATTGCCTAAAAAGTGCTTTGAGCCTGCCCTATTTCACAGGGCCCTAGCATAACATGCACCTAGGGATACAAAACTGTATATTTTATATTCTGTATCAGCCATGTGGGGCTACAACAATGCCAAATGTCATGTGGATTGAAGTCTATGTATAAGAAATATTAGTGAAGGGAAAAAAAAACCTTTGTGCTCTAATGACAAAAGGGCTCTAATGAATGTACAATGATCTCTGCTACATCTAAGTTAGATTTGTCTTTGTTATGTCTGCATGTCAAAGCTTACAGCTGTAAGTTTTTCGTATTTGAGCATGCCAAAGAGTAAATTGGATCTAACTGCAGATAGGTAGTGTGGAACTGAAGAAATGTCAGACCATACCCACCATGAATGTGATCAGAGGAATCGCTTGATTTGTCCGGGTACTATGACTGAAATCAAGGCTCTGTAACATGCATGTTCATAGAACTTGTCTGATGTTCATAGAAGTCCCTCTTTTCAGATTTCTCTCTGCTTTTGTTTTTATACCTGGTCTATCTTCGTCTCTGTGGACTTGTATTAAGATCCGTTTCCGTTTTAAAGTTTAACTCCTACATAAGGAAGTGATGCTTGGAAATACATATGAATCACAGCACTCCGAGTAGAGACATAGAGAAAGTGTGAAAACCAAGAGGAAATCTTGGCATGACCCTTCCTCCACTGTACTGAAATTCTCTGCATCCTGCTGCTAGATGTGCATGCCAAGAAGACAGTGGGCCAAGTTCACACAACTCTCCCTTTCTCTGTCTCTCTATCTCTCTCTCACATACACTCTCACTCACTCACTCAGTATACATTACCCTATTTACATACATACTAGTACTTTCATTCATTCATTCACTCATCCTCTCCTCACCAAAACTGCCAGGTCATGCAAATTGTCTTGCGTGATGCCCGAGGAGTGTGTGCATGTCTGATAAACACGTGCTTACACATGAAGAGAGCACCATGCTGTGGTGCTCAATATGAAAACAGATATCATGTCTGCTGGAGTTCTGCAGTCACTGAACAACATGCTACTACATACACCCGGAGGTGATGGAGGAGGAGGAGGAGGAGGAGGAGGAGTAGGATGAGAGCCCACGTGACTCAGAAATGACTACAACAACAGCCCCCACTCACTCCCACACTGTTTTACACTATTTACACTTGTATTGTTACATAGAACTGAAATTGCCGACATTTCTCCTCACCTGACACAGGTCTAGAAAGGAGTGATGGCCTACACGTTCTCCCACATCACCTCATTCCCATGTTCCTTTCACTGGCTTCATGTAGCTGCCCACGTCAGGTTGAAAAAAGACTGATGCTTGCCTACGAAGCCAAAAAAAATGGCTCCCATCTACCTGAAGGCATTTATGAAACCTGGATCTGCACCTTCAAACCTTTCGCACAATTTGAGACATCATCCATGAAGATGCATCAAGATTCCTCTTTGTCCTGGCACGCAGGTGGTGAAATGATGTCCTCCGGTTGCTAAATTAGAGAAATTGAGGTGTCTCAAAAAAAATCAATCAATCTTTGTGTAGAAACAGCTTGAGCATGGAGACCATGGAGCCATCTCTAAATAAACAATTTGATAATTATATAAACAATGAGCAATCAGCCCGTATTTGCATGCTAGTCCAAATATCAAGATCATATTCTGTCCTGTGGCTCAGTTAAGCAGCTCGAAGCTAGAGTTAGTGTTTGATTCACTTCCTGGCTTGATTCAGAGTCAAATCACTTTCTCACAGTAACCACACTGCACTAGAGTTTAACTGGAAGCGCACCGTGATTACCTTGCTCTGAGTCGATTGGTTGATTTGTCTAGAGTATAATCTGCTTAAACGAACTTCACCAAGGGTTAAACAGCAGGTTTCAGTTCATATAGACTAAAGGCGTTTCTCAGTACAAAGAACGCCAAGTTTTGACTTGTGTACATGGTAGTACAAACTGTGGTGTCTTTCATTGTGGATGATGCAAAGTAGTTGAGGTAAAGGAATTTATTAATACAAATATCAAATTAAAACAGAATTAGACAGGTATCGTTAATGAGCTTTGCGCACAGCCCGGAAAGTGCCTTAAAGGCCAGATCGTACTCTAAAGAGAAAAGGAGGGGGCCCGTGTTCTTATAGACTGAGGAGAGACCTCCACAATGTATGGATTCCTTTGTCTTAAATCAAAAGCATATGTGACTTACTGCCGAAGACCCCAGACCCAGAAAAACACAGGACCTCCACACCATTCTCCCCATAGGGCGTAATGGTCCCTCCATAGAAACACTGAAGGCCAGAGACTACAAAACTCTATAAGTTTGACTCACAAGTAGTGTACTTGATGTATTTTATGTCCCCTGCTGTTGGAGAAATTTTCACGTAGTCTCTTTCTTTCCATTATTTTGAACGGAACAGTACTCAGGCTGCAATGTTTCTCAAGTACACAAGAACACAAGTAGAGACAAGACCACAGATTGAGAATCGGCTTAAATCTTACATTTGTGAACGCACCCTCAAAGAACATGTCAATGCATATTATTGATACAGAATCTTTCTTTTTTTTCATTTTGGTTGGCTTTCAATACTCCAACAGTCTTTCTCAGTCTCCAGGACCTGCTTTAGCAACCCTGCTTGACACCTTACAACAACAACAACTGTCTGTCCTTGATGCTCTCGTGTCTAGGATCCCTGAATAGTATATCTCAAACCTTGTCCTTTATACATAGCAGTCATCTGCAGAGTGGGAAAAAAAAGGAACGAGATTCAGTGTCTAGTAGCGAGATAGACATAGAGCCCATATTTCACTTTCTCCCCCACCTCCATGCTGACATATTGCCCCGATGCTTGAATAATAGAACAGCTCTCAGATTCTAGTGTGCTTCTGTAACCACTCTAAAAAGCCTAGTACTTCCAGTGGACAGATAAAGATAGACGGAGAGAGTCAGCGAGAGTGTGCGTTGCATTGCATATAGAGATGCCTTCATAAAATTTTTACCAATCTGTCCAGCTACAGATGTCTTTTTTGCCTGTTCTACCCCCTGACATCTGAAGATCAAAGAGCATAAGAGAGGCAAGACTCCCTCTGTGCACTAATGTGCTAATTTAAGGGGGAAAAAAAGAAAAAAACTATTAGGACAAGACAGCATGCATTATTCTTACTCCAAGCTGAGACACAAGCTCCCAGACCTGTGTGAAATCTAATATAATCATATATTATACATCAGTGATGCAAGGCCCATTAACCTTCTCTACATTAAAGAGCACGTATGGAGACGAATCTCAGTCATGTCTACTGAAATCCCGTGAACAGTGAAGCATAGAGGATTAGAGCGGTAAGATAGCCATGCAACACATTCAGAAATTTCAGTGGGTGACAGTGAATTTCAGCTGCAGTGTAGGAATAAAATGAACTGTAGGAATAAAATGAACCAGGTTGTCCTTTTGAAAACCTGTATATCAAATTTCTTTTAATTAAAAAACATTGCATGTGTGTTAACATGAGCTTTACCAAAATAGCATAATATTAATGCTATAATTATTTCAGATGTTTTCATTTTGGTGTAATGCTTTGCCCAATATACAGTAGCTGAAAGAAGACATATATATTGGCTATATTGAACTATATTGGCGATGTCATGTGTGACAGCACATAGCGCATTCTTTTCTCTATTTATTGTCTCATATTTAAAAAAAAAATGAAGAATTAAATATTTCTCTAAAGAAAATCCAGAGTTAGGGACTCTGACTTGGACTTAAGCCAAGATAATATTTATCTGAGGTGTTCTATTCTTCTTATACCATTGTAATTTGCTAATTGCACATTTTTTGAATTACTTCTTTTAAATTTTTTTTAATTAAGTCTCTCACTCTCTCTTGGGCTTTCTCTCTCACTCTCTTTGTCTCTCTCTCTCTTTTTTCTCTCTTTTTCTTTCTCTCTCTCTCACTCTCTCTCTCTAACTCTCTCTAGAATAATCCAAAATTTCTGTTTAATAAAAAACGGAAATCAGAAAAAAAGGAAATCGGCTATTTTAAAGACATGGTGGAAATCCTATTGACTGTAACTAAAACACCAATTCCCTCAAGACTAAAATCCACCACTTCCAATGACCAATCCTACCGATAATCTTCTATATATCCGAGACATGGACCGTGCTCAAACCAGATGTGAAAAAGATTTGGGGTCTTTCAAATGCACCTTTTCAAATGCACTCAGTGACCATCTTTGAAATTAAATCATTCGGAGAAGCTGCTATGGCAGAAATGCCCTGAGGACTTGAAAGTTCAAAGAGCAGAGCCTAAAAAGACACAGTCCAAGCAAATCGAGGAGGATCTGGGAAACCAGCGTTGCAGCCTCAACAACATGAAAGCCATAGCCATGGATCGCAACGAGCGTAGAAATTAAGTTGCATCCAAAATCCAGCAGCACCTACAGCGGTGTACGGGCTCCAGAGTAAACCCCGTCACAGCACTAGCTAAAGAATTAAAGAACAGGAGAGTCTTAATCAGTAACACTGCAGACTCTTTCCATAAATATTAAATAAACCTTACACGACGAGCTTAACAACTTATCTACTTATCCGTTTATCATTAGTGTTAGACTGTTTTCAGCTTTTGCCATAATTCCCTGTTGATTTGCTGTTACAATAGAAACTATAGTATAAGTATAAGTACAAGTGCATTAACCCTTCTGACTAATTACATTTGAGACATTTTTAGAGTTTTCAAAAATGCACTTGGGTTACTTACAGTAAAATAGTTATTCAGGTACAGACTTTGCTCCTAAAGCTACATAAGGCTTCTTGACAACCAACATTAATAAATCTATAGACAATCGATGTATTAAGGTGCCACCAGGAGCCGTATGAACACCTTCAGTGAGCCGTGACAGAGATTCTCTGGAACTGTACAGAGGTGATGAGCACCCTTATTCTGAAAAATATTCCCTCGGTTGGTGTTTTAATGATAGCGGTGTAGAGCGCTGTCTAACACATCACTCCAAAATCTCCCCTAGGTGTTCAATTAGGTTGAGAACTGGTGAGTGTGAAGGCTGTAGCATATGATTCATCATTATCATTTTCATTCTCATCAGTGAGCACTCATGTCCTGTGGATGGTGGCGGGGTTGTCTAAGAAGGACCCACGCCTACTAGGATGCAAATGTTTGATCATCTGATCAAGGTTATCAGCCAGAAGAACTGTGTATTGAATGTGGGATGTAACCAAATACATTCTCTTCAAGGGTCTTGTAATATAAAAATATTAAATTTATCTTAAAACGCCTGTATACTCCTTGCACACGTTTTATAACATTATTAAATGAAAATCTTATGCTATAATTATTGTTTTGTTACACCTGGTTCAACAATGACCTGATGGCCTGGAGCCAGGAAAAAATATATGTCTGGTAAGTCATGAATCATTTCACTTGTAATGCTAACTAGCTGAACCCTTGATTCCCTTTTTTTCTACAGTGACTGTATTTCCTGTTTGTTACACAGTGCACAGGGATGCAGCAGTTCACTGTGGAAGACTCTGTATTAATTAAAAACACAGAATGGGAGAGATTGATATAGTGAGATTTACAGAGTTCATTACCTAGCTGTCTATGCCATCTTTGATAAAAATATTATACCATTTTATTTGAAAATTCTGTGCGCTGTGATTGATTTCTCTTTTACTGAATTCTGCAATTCCATCCACGTTTGTCTTATCTACTGTAGAGAAAAGTCGGAGTAAATCCTCATCCTTGTGTAATCAGTATATTGGGTAAAAGTAGTGCTTTGACTTACATTACCTAATCACTCAGCCTTACTAGGTCTAAGGAGCTGTTTAGTAAAAAAAAAAATCAGTACTGAAGAGGCAGACAGAGAGAGCTTGCAGTGAATGATCTACAGTTCTGACTGAATGTATTAATATCAATGAAATAAAATTATTAATATTGAAATAATTTTATATTTTCAACAAACATTAGTTTGTTGTTTAAATGAATTACAATGAATTACAATCCATTACAATGGATATACAATTAAAATATTAACAATTTTATGGAAAGGTTTTATTTATTTTTTCCTGCCGGTAGTGGAAAAATAAGTTATGTTGGACACTGTTACATATACTGTATACTCTGTTAATGAAAAATTCAGCCCTGGGTAAAAATGTGTAGAAGTCTCTCTCTTTATTTCAAAACTGACCAAAGATACAGAATATTTGATATAGATTATATCATTATATATCATGAATATATTGGAGCACTAAATAGATAAAAATGTAATTTTTTTGTGACAGAATCATAACAGCAATAGGCAAGATATGTTTTAAACTAACACACAGTACATGTGTACATTATGTCATATATAAACTCTTTACCATTAAAAAATTGCACAATGAAATAATAAAATCTATGGGACTATTTTCTATATATATCTATATTTATATTGTAAAAGTCTGCATTTAGTCCAGTTTGCTTTTTTTTTTCATACAGAAGAAATCAGAGCGAGCATCTCAGTAGGAACAGGTAAGAGCGTCAGGATGAGTAATGAGGAAGAGCTGAGTGACTGCTTCTTTTATTCATTCGGTCTCCTGCCTCACAGCCAGTCCTGAAACCATGGCAAATTTGGAAACAGAGATATGAGGGACTCGCTGCGTGCATCCCAATGAGAAACCTGTCACAAATGGGGGGGTGGATTGGTGTGTTGGTGGGGGTGTGTGTATATATACAGTCAAGCCAGAAATTAGTCATACCCCTGGCAAATTTTGACTTAAATTTACTTTTATTCAACCAGCAATTTTATTTTTGACCGGAAACGATACGGGCATCTCCCAGGAGATAATACGACGATGTACAAGAGGCATCATTGTGGAAAAAAATATTTCTCAGCTTTTATTCAC
>JAOVYV010000010.1:14131997-14142482 GCA_025674545.1 Hassar affinis
TGTTTATGTTGGGGAGGGGCTATATTTGAGGAGGGGTCTGTATTTGGGAGGGGACTACATTTGGAGAGAGGTCCATGTTTGGGAGAGGGCTGTATTTGGTGAGGGGGTCTATATTGGGGAGGGGGGTAGATGTGGGGAAAGGTTTATGTTTGAGAGGAGGCTACATTTGGGGATGGGTCTGTATTTGGGAGGGGGATATATGTAAGCAGGTGTCTATATTGGGGGGCTCTATGTGGGGGGAGGTGCTATATTTGGGGAGGAATCTATATTGTCTTTATTGTCTATACTGTCTTTATTTTATTGTGTTGTCTGTGTTTTGATCCAAGCATAGCTAGATATTCGATATTGTTGATATAAAATTCATGTAAGACTTACAAGGTATCATGATGGAATCATGATACAAAATATCAAAAGCTTCATAATGTAAAATGACACATTGTGTGTGAGTGTGTGCATGTGCTTGTGTGTGTGTGTGCATGATGACTAGCGACTAAGTGGAGGGTGGCGTTAGAGATGAGGAAGTTCCAGTCTACGCCTCATAGCTCTCAGTAATGAGCCTAATTAGGATTCTGTTAATTTGCCATTTGTACCTCCAGCCACGATCTAGCGCCTTCGTCTGCATCCTCAATGATATTTTCTCTCCTACACAAGCTGACTGGAATACCAATTATGTGGATGGAGAGAGGGGAGTTCAAAGGGAGACAGGAGGACAGACAGGGAAGTGAATGAGGGCAGATGGAAGAAAGAAGAAAAATGGGGAAAAAAGACAAAATCAAGAAAAATAGCTAGTGTCATAGTTTAAAAATATGGTATGCTGAGAGAATTGTGTAAGATCCATCAAGGCTGACTCTTATTTTTAAGAGAAAAGAGCACTAATCTTTGAAACTGCCTTGGGTATCAAACATGAGTCAGTGGTCAGTATGTGTTGTTTGTGGTTCACACATTGCTAAGATTTTTGTAGATACAAACACAAATACAATGAAAGTACTGTGGATATATGGACTTGTACAGATGGGTTACAGTAGGAGTGAGAATACAAACAGTTCAAATACAGTAAAAAGCAAGAAGCATGAAAAATATCTGTCTATCTATCTATCTATCTATCTATCTATCTATCTATCTATCTATCTATCTATCTATGCACCTATCTATCTATCTATCTATCTATCTATCTATCTATCTATCTATCTGTGTGTGTGTGTGTGTGTGTGTGTATAGTCTCTCACAAAAGTGAGTACATCTCTCACATTTCTGCAAAGAGTTTATTATATCTTTTCATGGGACATTGAAGCTAGGATATAACTTAGAGTAATCAGTGTACAGCTTCAAATACCAGTATAGATTTACTGTCTTCTGAAAGTAACTCAACACACAGCCATTAATGACCAAATAGTTGGCAACATAAGTGAGTACACCTCACAGTGAACATGTCCAAACTGTGCCCATTTATGTTGTTGTCCATCCCTGGTGTCATGTGACTCATTAGAGTTACAAGGATCCAGGTATGAATGGGGAGCAGGGCTGTAAATTTTGGTGCTTTGGGTATGATTCTTTCATACTGGCCACTGGCCACAATAGAATTGTTGCTCTCCATAAAGATGTCCTAGGCTATAAGAAAATTGCTAAAACCATAGCGGTCATACAGCGGTTTTCCAGGACGGGTTCCACCTGGAACAGCCCTCACCAGGGTTGGCCAAAGAAGTTGAGTACACATGTTGAGCATCATATAAAGAGGTTGGCTTCAAAATAGAGAGGCATGAATGCCAGCATTTCTGCAGAGGTTGAAGAAGTGAGAGATCAGCCTGTCAGTGGTCAGACCATTCACCGTACACTGCATCAACTTGGTCTGCATGGCCTTCGTCCCAGAAGGAAGCCTGTCCTGAAGCTGATGCACAAGAAAGGAGTACACCCTGGTGATGAGTATCAAGATAACTGTCTACAGTTGCTTATTTACATTTAAGCATGGTGGTGGTAGCATCCTGATCTGGGGTTGCATGAGTGCTGCCGACACTGAGGAGCTGTGGTTCATTAAAGGAAACATGAATTCCAAGCAGAGTATGATCCCCTCCCTTTGGAAACTGGACAACATGGCAGTTTTCCAACATGATAATCACCCCAAACACTCCTCAAAGATGACAAGTGCTTTGCTGAGGAAGCTGTAGGTAAAGGTGATGGACTGGTCATGTATGTCTCCTAAACTTAATTGAGCACCTGTGGGGCATCCTCAAGTGGAAGGTGGAGGAGCAAAAGGTGTCTAACATCCATCAGCTCTGTGATGTCATCATAGAGGAGTGGAAGAGGATCAAGAGGGTTAAGGCAGTGCTAGATAATAATGGTGGTCGCACAAAATATTGACACTATGGCCACAATTTGGACATAAAAAAACGCATGTCAGTAAAGAACACATAATGAAGACAGCTGGGTTTTGCATGAAAACGGGTGACAGTTAAAGTCTCCAGAAGAGCTGTGACCGATTCTCGGCGAAAACTTGCCACATTGAATATGAATTTTATTTCTTACAGCTTACTACACTTTGAACAGTATTTTTTTAATGTAGATGCATTTAGTTTTGTTATTTGGGAAGGCATCTTGGCTTTACAGCATTCATTTGTCTGTGTACTGTATACTTTTTTAGACTACATATCTAGACCAGGTAGACTAGCAAGAACTAGATAAGCAAGCTAGCAGATTTAATGATGGATAAACTCAGACATCCTTCCATCTTAAACTGACTGAGCAAGGGGATAAAAAAGAAATAGACAAGCGCAATCAGTGAGCAAGCTTGACATATCAAAGTATTTCAGAATACATTAAACACATAAAAGCACAGATGTTTCCACCTGGACTCTTTCCTGCTTCATAGAGAACCCTCGAGCAAGTAGCAAGCTTCAACATAATTCAGAATGGGCAAAGTGAATCACCAAAGCAAGTTTCATTAGAAAAGATTTGTGCTGTTACAATAAAAACAGGATCTTAGGAACTAGCTTGCTTCACGTTCCACAGCCTGTAATGGACCAATAAATTGTAAATCTGTAAAATGTACAAACATGTTATTGTTTAATAAATACACATTTGCTAGCATTGTATATGTATCATCATCATCACCACTGAATGTATATTTGCATCAAGCAACTAACCCATTTGTTTAACTAGCTTAGCTAATACCTACCCAGCAGTTAGCCTTCCTAGTTTTGTTGTTAGCAGAATTCCCTAACTAGGAAGTACTTCAAAACAAGCCCTAAGCTCGATAACATTATGCTATCTTACATTGTGTAAACCAGTGTGCTAACAGGCTAGCTAGCAAGATACCTAACAAGAGCTAGCTACAAGCTAGCTATTATCTTCTGTAAATCATTAGCAGGTTCACCAGCAAGCCAGCTAGAATTAACCGTTAAACTGTATCAACCAGTAGCTAGGGGTGTTGCAAAGTGTTAGCCATCTTACTGCCAATCGATATTATTATTATTATTATTATTATTATTATTATTATTATAGACACATTATATCTCGGGTGTAACGGTTTACTGTGTGAAAGACACTTTCAGGCAGACTGTCACTTTAAGATTTGAAAAACCAAGTGACTGTGACTGCACTTTGTTAAATGTCAGCGCTCAGATAGGCCGTCAGCGATAAGCTGCTAAATATAAAGCTACATTGTTCAGCCACAGCGCACTGTTGTTATTCTGATTGGACGATTGGATTTTGCCCAGGAGGGACATTGATGTCCTGCTGTCCATCACAGAAGGAGTAAAACAGCACACACAGGGCATTTAAAGGCACTGCAATGGCCTGTGAGTGACACAGTTAAACTGAAAATGTCATCAGGAGAAGGGCAGAAGACTCTTTTAGCTGGTTGTATTGTCCAAGAAAGCTGCAGTTTTAAGGGAACATGGATAGGCACGTCATGGGTATGTGAGCATTAACAATTTTGGACTTAACAAAGAATAACACATCGTACTTATTAGCTGATAATAGGTGCATTTCATGCTGTCGAACACGTTAGTTCCATTCATCGCTTATGTTATAGCAGCTGTTTCCGTTATACTGAAAACCATCCCATTATTAGTTCAAAAAGGCAGCAGTAAGTCAGTGGACTACAAAAGACACTGGACTACTGATTGATAGGTCATGAGTTCAAATCCCAGCGCCACCAAGCTGCCACTGTTGGGCCCTTGAGAAAGGCCCTTAACTCTTAACTGCTCAGATGTATAAAATGAGATACATGTAAGCCACTCTGGCAAAGGGCGTCTGCCAAATGCCATAAATGTAAATAAGTACAACACAATTTATTATTCACATATTCACCTTACAGCTTATTATTCAGTAACTACTGGAAATGATTCAATAGCTCCAGTGAGACTAATAGAAAAGTTATTCATGAGAGTGGAGAATCTAAATCTGGACTCCTGAGAGATTAAATGGTTAAAACGTGCGTGTGTGTGTGTGTGTGTGTGTATTCCCCACAATGATGGGAATATCTGATATCTTTGACCTTGTGGGAACATTTTGCTGGTCCCCATAAGGAATGTGGGTTTAATGGGAGGTTAATTTCCATTGTCAGTGGAAAGTCCTCACAAGTATACCAAGACAAAGTCTCTGTGAGTGTGTGAATGTGTAGCAATAAGATGAGGCAGAGCACTGGCCACACAGTATATGTACATAAATGCCTTTGTGACCTGTTTTACCCCCAGCAAGACTGACGTGCCCTCCTTGCTGCCTCCCCCCTGAGTCCATTGTATGTGTGCAGGTGTGTGTGAATGCAGTGTGTGTTCAGGTCTCTGCAGGACGCC
Organism: Hassar affinis; assembly: GCA_025674545.1. Classification (NCBI taxonomy): domain Eukaryota; kingdom Metazoa; phylum Chordata; class Actinopteri; order Siluriformes; family Doradidae; genus Hassar; species Hassar affinis. The sequence goes on from JAOVYV010000010.1 coordinate 14,136,788, forward strand.
GTGTACGCTGTCACAACCTTTCAGACCTAATCTCTTTATCTGCAGCTTTGCGGGGAGGCGAGCAATGTCCTTACAAAAACATTACTGTGAGACACGGCACAGGGAGGAGTGGGTGGAAGCGGGACTCTCTCCTGCTGAGGGAGACTGTGTGAGGTGTGTGTGTGTGTGTAAGTGTGTAAGTGTGTAAGTGTATGTATGTGCGTATGCAAGAACTGTATAGAACATAAAAAGTGAACAAATTGGCCAGAGGCATGTAAACTCATTCTCTCTCTGTTTTTCCAGAGAGCTTAACTGTTTAACTGTTACATCTGTTTTGTCTTTGCCTTGTGTGTGTGTGTGTGTGTGTGTGTGTGTGTTTTGCCTATAGGTTAGGAAGTTTTCTTTGTTTAACTCCTACTCTTATACACGACTGTGCAGAGTATCTATGCAGAATGAGCCACAGAAGCAGTCTGCGAAATCGGCAGAATCGGAAGAGTTTACCCATTTTGGTTCAGTTATAATTTGCAGTGAGTCAGCACCTTAGCCCTAGATAATGGCATTACAGTCAGAATAAGGGAACATTGGAGAGTACTATTAGCTTTACTTTTGAAGGAGAAGGGGGGCTATGACAAGTTAAGGTTAATTAAATGAAATCGTACAAATACAAAACAAAAAGATTTGAAATTTGTCAAATTTATTGGCATTTACTGGAATATACCTTGTTTGCCAATCCAGTTGCTAACAAACCGGCTAACTCAGAATGGACAAAAAATATAAACATAAGGATGAGTCAAAAATGGTCTGCGCTCTGGCTGTAGGATTTATTTTAATCAAGTTTCAGAAAAGACATATACATCATTTTACATCTTGAACATACATCTTGAACATCATTTTACATACATCTTCCTGCTTTTCACTACATGTCTGTCAACAAGCTGTCGTATTCCCTCATTTTAAAATGTTTTAGGCTGAGCTGTGAGCCTCGAACGCACCGCTGTCTTCACCTCTGTACATGAATATTCGTCCTTGTAGGGCTTCTTTCAGGGAACCAAACATGTAATAGTCCAATGGGACGAGATCAGGACTGTAGGGAGGATGCTTTAACATCTCAAAACAAAGTTTTTGGAAAGCAGGTGTGCGGACATGCATTGTCATGCAACAACACAATGCTCTTGATTAGCAGTCTTCTGCGTTTTGTCTGTGCTTGGTTTGGCAGCAGTGCTCGCTGTACCCGAGTAGCTGCATTGATCTCTCCTTACTGACCGTCCCTCTCCCAGTACATCTATAGCTCATAACTGGCAAAGCCCAGCCTACTATAATTACAAATTATAATTAAATTTTATTTTTGCATTAATACATGAATCCATTTAACATCCCATACATCAAACATGCTTTTCTATTCAACACTTATTATAGGTGATGAAAAATGTAATTCAAATTCACTCAACCTGTTTCACCTCAACACTTTCACCCCGCAAACATTCGACATATGTCTTTAACAGGAAGTTGCATCATCCGATTGCATGTTTTTTTTCTTTACTTTCCAACAAATTGTGATTTTGACTGGTCAGGTCACTTTGAATCTACCTTGTCCATTTGTGAGGTGTTCTTAGGGAACCTACTTCTTACATTTGTATTAAAATGATTAGTACAGCTTCACAATTATGAACCATGAAACACATGAAACATTACGTGTACTAGAACTTTAACGAACGTGTCAAAAACTTGTAATACATGGATGAAAATTTATAGCGACAGAATCTCAAGCAGTCAGATCGAGCATAGTTTGATGATTGCTGTTCTGTAAGAAGAGAGTTATAATAAATATCATGTTGTGTATGTTTGACAAAACCCTTTCATAATGTGTCCACCAGTGCTTTATAGTATATCCTATAGTATATCCTATATAGTATATCGTAATTTTAGTAGGAGGACCTCAAGATGTTTTTTTTACTTTGGCTGTTCCTGCATCAAGTCCGCATCTCGATCTGGCACATTTTTTTACGCCGGATGCTGTTCCTGATGCAACTCTCCCACTAAGCGGGCTTAGGGAAACACAATCATGGGCAATTTTGTATATCCAGTTTACCTAACTTGCATGTCTTTGGACTGTGGGAGGAAACCAGATTACCCAGAGTAAACTCCACACAGAAAAGACTCAGGACCTTCTTGATGTGAGGCGATGGTGCTACCCACCGAGCCACCGTGCCGCCCCAGACATTTCCCTTTTTTATGCTCTCAAAATAATTCTACACATTAATACAATAAAATTAAGCAATTAATTCACATTATATTGACTGGTGCTGTGTTTTTGATATATAATGATGGTGATGAAGGTGAATAATTTGTCTCAGTCTAGGCTCAGTCTCACCTCCTCCACAGACTCACTCTTGACTGCCCCAAAATCGACCCTTTAAGTATTTGGTATTGACTCGCATTTGACCCCTTAATGTCTTGATCTTGACTCAGACTTGTCCCTTTAAGTTCTTAGTCTTGACTCAGATTTGATATAGGTGTCCTCATCCCCACACAACTGTGTGAATTTGTCTTTTTTCGTTCCACTCTTCAGCAGTCAGCCTTACAAACCTAAGCTGTTCATGTCCTCCTTTTGCGTTCTACACAAACAAGTTTGACCTCGATTCACCATTTAGTGGCGGCCACCTGTGAAATCAATCCCACAATTCACAGAGCACGGCACACATTCTGTTTGTTTCCAGCCTCCAGTCAAATTAATGAATAAAGGCTTCGGTCTCCGTGACTCATGCTAATTGAGAGGGAGAGAGATGGCAAAGCGATGAGAGTAGGAGGAGAGAGAGAGATACAGATAAATATGTGTGAACATTGTCAACGGTCGGCACGTCTCTCCCGTTTCTCAGTAGTCAAAGAGTTCTGCGTCTTTGCTCTTGGATAGGATAGGCTTATCTGGCATTAGTATCATCGCCGCCCAGTGTTCTGTGCCAAAAGGCTCATGGGATGCGGAGTAAGCCAGCCGGTGCGGAACGCATCCTTCCATTTAATCACTGCTTTCGGAGCATGCTGAAGTGACCCATTTTTTACATTTTAAATCAAACTAGAAAATACATAATAATGTCAAGCTTCTTTGTTGTAGGTCACACTCCTTTCAGACCCTCCACCACTGCACGTAACCTCGGGGTTCTCTTTGACCCTTGTCTGTCATTTGAGCCACACATAAATCACTTACATTTACATTTAGGGCATTTCGCAGACACCCTTATCCAGAGTGACTTACATTTATTGCATTTATACAGCTGAGCAGATGAGGGCTTTGCTCAGGTGCCTAATTGTGGTAGCTTGGTGGTGCTGGGATTTGAACCCCTAACCTTCTATTCAGTAACCCAACACCTTAACCACTGAGCCACCCCTGCCCCTGCCCCAGAACCTCCCCTGCACTTATAAAGACACCTCCGTAATATCACTCGCCTCCAGTCTATACAAAATGCTGCTGCTAGAGTCACTCCCATACTTCAAGACTTGCATTGGCTACCCATAGTTAAATGTGTCCAGTATAAAATTCTTTGTCTATCTACTCCATCTCTACAGAACTACTCCATCTCTACATCCCATCTCGCAAATTATACAGGTCTTCTTTCCCTCTCCAGGTTCAATTTTCCACCATGGGTGGCAGGTTATTCTCTCTATCCTTCACCTATTCACTCCTGTTCCTCTCTCTCTACTTTTACTTTTATATTTTCTTTCAATACTTCCTTTCACCATGTACCACCACTCCTGTTTAAACTTTGCTGGGTTTATTGTTGTTTCTTATTGCAAAGTGACATTGGGTTTGTGTGAAAGGTACTCACTTTGTTAAAAAGTTTTATCACTTTGATAAAACTCACTTTGTTATTATTATTGTTGTTGTTGTTGTTTGACCATTAATAATTGTAATTTATAGCAGACATGAACGATTTAAATAATTATAATATTAGTAACAAAGTTTTAGACTGTTGGATTGAAAAGTATTTGTGTTGCATTTTTTTACTGCTTGAGAAAGAGAGAGAGAGAGAGAGAGTATGTTTGATTGATTTCGATTTTATTTCCAATATTTTGACCAGAAATGCTCCCTAGCCCATGACACAAACACTTCTGTGATTTGTGGTAGACAGCTATCACCATGTCTCTCACTTTTTGACACACTGATGTTTTTATAAACCGAAAATTCTCCAAACTAGACCTCTTTTACTGCACTATGCTTTATAGTCTTCAATTTCCCATTTTTTCTGCTCTAAAAAATGGTCTCTTAGTTGAAACACACACCTACAAGACGTTTTCTCCCAGTCGAAACATCGACTTTGGAGCCAGATGACTCTGCCAGATGCAGAGTGAGTGCTTGATTAGATTTCTTTCGTTCCTTTAAGGAAAGAGCTTTTAAGTACTGTTCATGAGATGCAGATAGATTTCTGGATGTTTTATGCCATCGTCTATCTGTCTTCAGCTTGCTGAGCTGCTTCAAATGGCTCTTTAAGAAGAAAGACCAGTTTAGAAGACTGATAATAGCCTTGTTGAGACAAAACGATGATGATACATACCAGACGGTCTGTATTCAGAGTCAGTGTCTGCAATTTAAAACCAATTTATGTGGGAGAAAGTTTCTTGTAGAGACGGGGCTGTTTAATAGAGTTTAGAGCACAAGCTCATACGTAATGTTCGTCCTTCATTTAAGTTGTGCGTTATTCACTAAAAACATAATGACCTATTCACTAACTTCATTGTTACTGGGGAAATATTAAATGCATATACGCCCACCTAGGAACACTGCACTTTACAAAGACTTGGTTAGGGTCAATGTGACATCCATCACTAAACAGTGAACAGGTTTACATGATGCTGTATGGTGCAGTGTATCTTATTTGAAATGCAGCACCATGAGGCTGGGCATGATATAAAGGCAGGAAGAGGACAGCTTTACTGAAGACCTTGAGATGACAGACTGAGAGGAGAAAGAAAAAGCCATGCGATTCAGCACAACAGAAATAAGATCTAATAAGGCCACATTTTTACTTTTTATACCCATGCTACCATTTTTGAGGAATGTCATGGTTCAGATATAATATTTAATAATATTTTAGCAGTCCAAGATCATACCTTTTTTAAAGTCCTATCAATGAATAACCAAATAGACAACCAAACTGGACTAGGTTTTTACTTGGCAGTTCATAGTTTAATCTCACGGGCTGTATAAATGTCACACAATGCAATCTAAGTAAATATCTGAAGAGTTGAGATTTAAGACCCTTGATCAAGGGAAAACTTTGCCAATCTTTGCCTCACTGATGCAAAAGCTTAACCTCCTTAAAATATTAATCTCACTATGATTAAGCTTTAGAGCAGTGATCTTTTAATTAAGGTTCATTAAGTAAGTATCTATTTATAAGCAAGTAATAAGTGCAGTCTGATCTGTTAATATTTGGACATAGTTATAGATAGATAGATTGCCATTACACTATTTGCCAAAAGTATTCACTCACCCATCCAAATCATTGAATTCAGGTGTTCCAGTCACTTCCATATCCACAGGTATATAAAATCAAGCACCTAGGCATGCAGACTGCTTACTGGGTTTGCCTTACATCCCCAAGCGCGATGCAAAGTGTCAGATGTAGTGGTGTAAAGCACACCACCACTGGACTCTAGAGCAGTGGAGACATGTTCTCTGGAGTGACAAATCACACTTCTCCATCTGGCAATCTGATGGACG
>JAOVYV010000010.1:14142582-14153123 GCA_025674545.1 Hassar affinis
AGCCAGGCCTTCTCGTCCAACATCAGTGTCTGACCTCACAAATGTGCTTCTGGAAGAATGGTCAAAGATTCCCATAAACACACTCCTAAACCTTGTTGAAAGCCTTCCCAGAAGAGTTTAAGCTTTTGTAGCTGCAAAGGGCCGACATCATATTAAACCCTATGGATTAAGAATGGGATGTCACTCAAGTTCATATGCATATGAAGGCAGACAAGAAAATACGTTTGGCAATATAGTGTATTTAGAACAAGGAAATATGGAAAATTATTTAACAGACAAAACATAAAAGGAATATCCACCAAAGGCTTAGTTTTTGCAAGCAAGGATAGATCATGGTTCACCACTTTGTGCCAAATGTCATGAGAGAATGGTCAGCCAGTTCAAATCCATGTTTCTCAGCACAAGAATTGCAAAGAATTTAGGTCTTTCACCATGTACAGTTCATAATATCATGAAAAGATTCAGGGAGTCAGGGGAAATCTCAGCATGTAAAGGCCAATAGTGGAAACCGCTGCAGAATGTACGTGACCATTGAGCTGTCAGGCGGTAAACTGTCATGCTACTGTGATAGACATACCCACATGGGCTCGGGAGTTCTTTGGAAAATCAATGTAGCTTAATATAGTCTGCTGCTGCATCAAGAAATGCAACCTGAAATTGTATTACATGAAGAAGCCAGATATTAATTTTGTGCAGAAACGCTGGCAAGTTTTCTGAGATGGACCGAAAGACAGTGGAAATGTGTTTTGTGTTCAATTTTACATGGACACTTGGCTGCTCATCTGTTCCAGGCCAAGTATATATTATTCACTCGAATATCACCTATATGTAATGCTGGCCCTAAGATAGGCCGATGTTGGGTCTGATTGGCTCTCCCAGCAATCGCAGGGGTTTTCATTATTCAAGGCTAGTTTGAACTGATCGGTCCAAAAGATCCTGTAGTGTGAGGGCTTTACAGACATAACCTCCCCAATGTTTTTTCTCACATTCCTTGCGGTTGCTACATTTTAATCTGGCACAGGGATTTATGCTGGATTCCCTTCCTGATGCAACCATCCCATTAACAGAGCTTGGGATCAGCACTGTGTGTTCTCAGCCATGACTTCATCTGCAGTTTTTTCCTTATCTTTTGTTTTCCATGTGAAGCATAACGCACACTAGTGCAGCTGACAACGAAAGTCTGCTTCTGTGTTTCTTTTGGATCATGCAAGTTTCTGTGAGATCACAAGCCCCTGGAATCGCCGCTCTGAAATCCTTTAGTATAAACACCAAGCATGTCTGCGGCTTGACTGAATTGTCTGGTGTGAGGGCTCTTATGATTAAAATATTAAAAATCAGTTAAACCTGCCTTTTGTCTGTGGTCTCCCATGTTTTTGAAAATCCTCTAATGTGCACCAGCAGACAAAAGAGCTGATTCCAAGTGTGGCATTTGTAATTGAACTCTGTTGCTGTTAACTCTCAGTATGAAGTCCAAAGAGCTGTCACTGCCAGAGAAGCAAGCCATTATTGGACTGGAAAATCAGAACAAACAAACCAAAAACGTTTGTCAGCCAGATCAAGAACACCCTCCAGGAGGTAAGTGTATCTGTGTCAACAATCAAGAGGGCGCTTCACAGGAGTAAATACAGAGCATTTACAAATAAGATGTAAACCATTGGTAATCCTCAAAACAGGAAAATAGAGTTGGCCAAAAACATCTATTGAAAATCCTATTCCATCCTGGAGCAAGATCCTATGGACAGATGAGACAGATCAACTGTACCAGAATGAGAAGATCTGTACAGATAAGAAGATCAACTTGTACCAGAATGATACACAGAAGTGTATGAGAAGGGAAGGAACTGCTCATGCTCCAAAACACACCAAGTCATCTTATGCCATGGGTGTGTACGGCTGCCAGTAGAACCGGTTCCATTGTATTTATTCAGGATGTAACTGCTGGCAAAAGCAGCAGGATGAACTCTAAAGTGTTTAGGGCTATATTATGTGCTCACATTCAGCCAAATGCTTCAAAACACACTGGGTGGTGCAGATGGACAATGACATTCACAGCACAGATGGAAAATGACTGAAAGCGTACATCGAAAGCAACCCAAGTATTTTTTAAGGCAAAGAAGTTAAACGTTTTGCAACGACCAAGTCAATCACCTGAACTAAATCCAGCTGAGCTGTGTTTTGTTAGCTGAAGACAAAAAACAACCCAAGAATAAAGAGACACTGTTCTTTCACCAGTTGTCTGCTGATATCTATGGGTTACAGACTTCAGGCAGTTAGAGACTGCAAAGAATTTGCAACCAAGCATAAAAGAAAAAAAAGCCTTTTTTCATTTGATTGATAGTTTAGGCTCTTAAATAAAGTGCTGTAATTCCTACACCAGTCATCAGATTTGGATGTAAATAACCTTAAATTAAAGCTAAAAGGCTGCACTTTTATTTTAAATAACTTCAATATACAGTGATAGACAGCTAAAATAACAATAATTTTGTCAATGTCCAAATATTTATGTACCTGTCTGTCATTTACAAATTAAAGAATAATTGTAAATCTTTGTTAATGTATTATTAAAAAATATATCCGAATATATAAATAACTAATCTTATTTGGTATGTAAATAGCTAATCAGCTTGTTAATAAGACTGGTCAAAGATGAAGCTTGAGATGAATATCAAATTATTCATTTTCTTCTAATAATTTTAATATTGTGATATAGAAATGTTTTTGTAAAGAGATTTAATGGAAAGATGATTTTATGGAAAGAGCTTCCAGTGTCAGAGTTTTGTATCAGTCAGTACCGGTATCAGTTTTCCACAGTCCTCAGAATGGAGATTTGTGGAATTATTTGAACTTTTAGAGAGAGAAGAAATGGAAGGCAGGTGAGGGAGCCATTATTTTTAGCTGCTATAATCCAACTGATACCAGGAACTAACACATAATTAATGCATTTAAAATGTCATATTTTATTCCTTGCTTAAATCAAAGTGTTATTATGGTGATAAAAATAATCTAATGACCTGTTTCTCTTACAGTTTCTAAAAAAAATAAAAAAAATTAGCATTATTCATGAATTCATTATTTAAACTTTACCATTGTCCTCATCAGAATATTCTGTTCATTTATACCATTTGATAGATTAAATTATAATATACAATAATTTCAATACAATCACAATAATTATAGTCTCATCTATTTTCTTCAAATAATAAAACATGGCTATAGTTCTTCATATACTGAAGTGCTGGAAAAACTGGTACTGGAGCCTATGCAAAATACATCAACAGCAGCAACGTCATCTAGGCACATCATTGGTTGCGTTCACCAGTGTGTATATAAAGCAGTAAAAATCTATGGAAGCTTCTAGACCTGTTTCACTGTGGGAATGACAAGTTATCATGAGTTGGAGTGGGACTGTGCAAAGTTCCCTCCAAGATCCTGTTGAAAAACTACCAAGTACTAACAGTTTTTCTGTTACTTTAGTGATTGTGCTGCTGTTATCTAAAAAAAGTGTCTGAAGAAACACTACCTTTGAAGAGGGTTACATTTTCTATTGTATTGTTCAGAAATGTGAGATTACAGTTAACACTGTGAGGAGATGATACATTGCTTCTTGTATTACATTTTGAATGACTTTTTTTTCCAAAGGATATGGGTATGATGGCATCTGGGGACACCTGAATGAGAATTTCTGTGTATTTTCTTTGAATGTGCAAAATTAGCTCATGCCAGCTGCTCATGACCTTGCTTTACATAAGAAGGTGAAGGACTGTCTGTTTTAAGAAAGGAAGAGCATGTGATTGACAACAACAAAGACTAACAGAATAATAAAAAAAACTCTATCGCTAGATCATTTTTGACATTTCTCTGCCTATAAAACCCAAGGACGCCTATTTTGTATGTGAGGCACATTCCTTATCTTGGAAATCCTCCAGCAATTTCGCAGCATGGGGTGTGAAATCTGAAGCTGGAAGCATCTCAGTATTCACAAAGCCATTAGCGGTGTCTCTTGTTCATTCCATCCTTTAGTTCTCCGTCTTTATACTTTTAACTAATGGGTTACTTCTTACAGCTCAGTGTCACCTTGCAACCCGTGCATTACCTGGTTTTACTAGGACTGAAACAGAGGCTGTTTTAAACACGATTTTAGGCAGTTGGGGAAACTGCCTCAGTAAGGGGAAGTGTGTGTTCGGATAGTGAGTGGAACATCTGCTAAAGTGTGGAGTGGAGTAAAATGGTTGTGCATTTCTTTGATGTTCAACATACGGCCTTAAATTGGTTGAGAAAACATCTACATTTAGGTTGAGAATAATTTGGGGAAGAATTGCGTGATCATGATACTGAATTTGTCCCCCACTGACACAGAATTAGAACCTGTCAGAACTTGGACAGCTCAAATATCTGACACTGAATCACATTTTGATCACGTTTGATGTTTATACATGTTAACTCTGATACATGTTATACGTGTTAGCAATGATGGATGCTATGGCATTCATTCTTTGATCAAAGACAGATATTGGAATTGCAATGATAAATCTAATCAAATTGCATCTCACTGGTTGCTGAGTTTTGGAAGACATGGTAGTGCAGTGGGTATTGCTGTCACCTCATGGCAAAAAGTACCCAGGTTCAATTGGGCTGGGGCAGGGTTCTTTCTGTGTGGAGTTTGCATGTATTCCCTGTTTCTGTGTGGGTTTCTTCTCGTATTTCGATGACACTTTCACATCTCATCTTTTTTTCTACATATTTTGAGTTCTTGAATGATAAAATCTGACCAATCAGAGCAAAAATCTGATCAATCAGGATAAGCTGACTGATCAGCTTGGGGTCACCATAGTGGATTGTCCTGATCTGCATTTGATCTGGTACAGGTTTAATGCCAGATGCCCTTCCTGATCAACCATCCTTTTATCAGAGCTCGGGCCAGGCATTACAAGTGCACTGCAGCTCCTGAGTGGCGCAATGGCAATGCGTTCGCCCTCTCATCCAGAGGTCGCTTGTTTGAATCCGGGCGATGCTATAGCTGCCCGTAGCTGGGAGCTCAGAGAGCAAGATTGGCCGTGCTCTCATGGTGGGATCAGCATACGTTCTCCCCATGTCAATCACAGACCTCTGTGAGCTCATGCATACAAAAGGTGGGCGGGAGCGCTTTCCTCCGAGTGCGCTACACAGCTCCCGAAAGTTGCATGAGCAGCAGTTCAAAAAGAAGCGGCAGCTTGCGTCACATGTTTCAGAGGAAGCAAGTGATGGCTTCGCCCTCCCTGACTGGCAGCTCGTCATGTGACATGGGGGGAAGTACTGAAGGGTGGGAATTGGAGATGACTAAATTAGGGAGAAAATTGGGGAAAAATCCACCAAAAATAGTGCACTGCAACCAAGTTGCTAGAGTTGAGCCACAACATACAGTAATTACACTACAATATATTTATCTAATGAATTCTGCCATAGTTATTTATTTAATATTAACCCAGAATGCCATTAGACAGTATTTTGGATTAACTGCCTAAAACAAATTTCAGCATGACATATTGTGGTTATATCATCAATGGTGCTGGCACAAAAAAAATGTAGAAAGTTTATTAGTACTTATAATTTTTGATAATGTTGTTGTACATCTGACTCAGCAGTTAAAATGCCTTCATTTGAGTTATCTGAGAACATAGTACAGCCACGGAAAAAGATTTGAAACAATATTTTCTCTCACTAGAGCTTACTTTTCGACACGAACAAGGATTTTTCTTGTGAATTTGTGGAGAGTATTTCCAAAGCCACCAATTTTGTACATCATGTCTCACTGAACACATTGTAAAAGTATGAAAGGAAACGTCAAAATAACAAGAGATATTTGTGTGCTTGTGCGATGCCAATCTGCAGAATTGTCAGCTCTCGTGTTGCAGATGTTCTTAAAATGGAACTGCGAAAAGCATCACTTTTTTTTAGCTGCTCTGCGACATGCATTTTTGTGTTCACACTCCCTCCTCTCAGGTTTATTTGCCTCATTCTCACTCCCTCTCCCACTCTCTTGTTTCCATTTTCCCTCTTGTGTTGCCTCTGTCATGCTAAACACTAGGCCTTCCCCACATCACCAGAGATTATTGTACCTGTTAGCGGCAGAAGAACAGCAACACGGTGGGAGTCCAGGGGGAAGTGGGCTACTCTTAGGTCAATACGTCCCTGCTGTCAGAAAGAGGCAGCTGGATTTTGAAAAGGGCATGAGAGTTGTTGGCATAGAAACAGAACAGGCCGAGCAGACAGGCTGTTTTTCTGAAAAACGCAGTCTCGTGTGACTCCAAAAAAAGGAAACCAGGTGGTAGGTTGAAGCAAAGCAAATAAAATACACTCTACTTTTGCCAAATGAAGCTTTACCTGGTGATTTAGAAGGGAAAAAATGTTTCCAAAGGAAATATATTAAATTCTTTTATTAAAATAAAGATATCATGCTAGTTATATACAGACTCAAAAACATCTTGGTTTAAGAATGCTATCAAGCAAACAGGCTGTTAGAGATGAAAGTACAATCAGTTGGTTGAGCAATAAACAGCACATGCTGCTGGTTAGTTAAAAGCTGCTTTATCAGTTTTTGCTTGAAGTCTGTCTGTGGCTCAGGCGTTCGGACAGACGGAGGACGTTCATATACAGTGCTGCATACAAAGTATTTGCCCCCATCCCAATTCCTTCTATTTTTGCTAATTTGTCACATTTAAATATTTCATATCATGAAATTAATTTTAATATAAGATAAAGACAACACGAGTAAACACAAAATGCAGCTTTAAAATGATCATTACATTTACTGAAGATAAATATTTATTCAAAACCTATCACCCATGTGTTGGCCCGTTAGCTACCAAATCAACCAATTAACTAAATTCAATTGACTGCTGGGTTTTATTTCAGTAGCCACACACAGGCACTTAAATAGAACCTGTCTGGCAATGTGAAGCAGGATAGAAGGTCTCAAAAAACAGCACCTAATGCCACGTTATAAAGAGATTCCTATAATGATGTGAAACAAAGTCACTGAAATCTACCAGTTTGCAAGGTGTTACCAATCCATTGCTGAGGATCTGGGACTCTAGTGAAACACAGTGAGAGCCTTTATCCACAAACAGAGAAAAGTTTGAACAGCGGTGAACCTTCCCAGGAGCAGCTGGCCTACCAAAATATCACCCAGAGCCCATCAATAACTCATCCAGGAGATTACAAAAGAACCCAGATGAACATCTAAACACCTGCAGGCCTCACTTACCTCAGTTACAGTCAATGTACACGATTCCACAATAAGAAAGAAACAGGGCAAAAATGGTATCCATGGAAGCACTGCAAGGCTCAAAACACTGCTGACCAAAAATAACACAAAGGCTTGTCTCACATCTGCCAAAAAACATCTAGATGACCAACAAGACTTTTGGGATAATATTCTGTGGGCTGATGAGTCAAAGATGGAACTTGTTGGAAGACATGAGTCCTGTTACATCTGGTGTAAGGTTAACACTGCTTTCCACCATAAGAACACCATACCTACAGTCAAACATGGTGGTGGTAGTATGATGATCTGGGGCTGCTTTGCTTCTGCAGGACTTGGACAACTTGTCATAATTGATGGAACCATGCTTTCTATCAGAAAATCCTGAAGGAGAATGTCCACCTGTCAGCTCAGTGCAGTTGGGTTATACAGCAGGACAATGATCTGAAGAACACAAGCAAGTCCACCTCTGAATGGCTCAAAAGAAACAAACTGAAGGTTTTGGAGTGGCCGAGTCAAAGCTCTGACTCGAATCCCTTTGAGATGCTGTGGAAAGACCTTAAACGGGCAGTTCAGGCTCACAAACCCTCCAGTATAGCTGAAATAAAACAAAAGAAGAGTGGGCCAAACTTCCTCCATGGAATGACCATTTTAAAGCTGCATTTTGTGTTTACTCATGTTGTCTTTACCTTATATTAAAATGAGTTGGATGCCCTGAAACATTTCAATGTGACAAATAAAAGAAATTGGGAAGGGGCAAATACTTTGTCATGGCACTGTATATACCACATGGGTGCCTGTACAACAAAAAGTCTTACTCAATGTCTTTCTTTTCTTTATGGATGATGGTTTCAAGGTAGATGGATGTTTCATTTTTGGCTTAGTAGGCGAGGCATCAGTTTTTTCAATCTGATGTAGGAGGCTACAGGAAACCAGAGGAGGGAACACATCACATTGCAAGTGGTAATGTAGGAGGACTTGGGAAGATTGAAAAAACAGTCATGGATTTGCCACCCATCTAGTTTGTCGAAAAAATGAAGAAGAAGAAGAGGAATGGCCAAGGAAGAAAAAGGCTGTGTCTGTAGAAGTGTCTGGGTTTATTATGTAGAAAACATGGCAACCATACATGACCAACACAAGACGACCTGTCAGAATTTGAGCTGCAGTAGACCAATCTTGAGATGACAACTGACTGAACAAGGGCTGGAATGGTCTACATGGATAAAAACAACACATTCTATAGCTGTTGTAAAGAAGATACATATATGACTGAGTCAGGTTTACAAAATAAAGAGAAGAATTTAGTTGGTTGTTCAGAACTACCCCAAGATTGCTTGCATCATTATTATCAAGAAAACCATTCTTGAATTCTCTTTTTGATATCTTTACATCTTGTGTATGGAACATGGGTTGGGTGCTAATTACTATTGATCAGCCTGGGTATGTTAAAAGTTTCACTGGTTTGAGGTAGGACAAAAGTAACCCTCCATGCGTAGTCCTGTAGGACCCCTGGAGCTCTCCAGGTTTAGATCTATTATGCAGACTAAGATCAAACCAGAAACCATTAACTAAATAAGCACTAAATCCACTGAGACAAGCTCTAAACATTTAAACACTATATTAAAAATAGAGAAAATATATTAAAGACAAAAAAACCCTTTGATTTCCCAACCTTTAATTGAGTGTGCTTTAATCTGAACTTCAATGCAAGCTTTACCATTACCACAGTTTGACAGGCTGAACATTGGCTTTCTGATGTTTAAAAGCACCTTAACCTTTCAAAGAAGTCCTGTCTGGCCTTTTCATTGATCCTCGCAGTGCATCTAATAAGATTTCTCATTCCCCAATTAGCAGAGCATTGAGTGGAGTTAATTCTCCCCATTCTTCCTTCATGGTGACAGAAGTACCTCGCTAAATAATGCAAGTACATTGTTTAGCAAGTGCAATAGCTGGCAGCATTTTTTGTTTCTTCCAAATTTGCGCAGTCACAATATAAAGCATCAAATAAAAAGTTCAGCCAAAAGTTAAGTCGTAAGCAAAATAGACGAAGGCAACAGTTTATCCTGTTTAATCAGATTAGATCAACTTTGAGGTTCCAGCAACTGTTCAAAGCAATGTTTTTTTAAGCTCTTGAAGGTATTTGTAAGAGTACGGTACTGAAAACTAAATGCTAATTACTCTGTAAAAGCAAGGTTAATTACTTGGTACCGACCATCAGAAAACCTCGTCTAAGGTTTACAGAAAGTAATATATTTGATTTTCTGTTAGTAGGTAGTAGGTTTCATCTAGCAGGTTCTGCATAAGAAACTCTTGGAGGTACTTGTATAGAAACAAGGGTTTCAATATCAGAGAAGTTTCCTCTTTAGGAATCATGTAGCAGCACGATGCATATACGGATCAAGAGCTTCATTTAATGTTCACATCATATATCAGAATTGGAGAAAATCTAAATTATGATCTTGGAGACTTTGGCCATGGTGTGATTGTTGGCACCAGATTGGCTCATTTGAATATTTGAGAAATTACATAAGAGTCTCTAGAGTTTGGCAGAATGGTGCCAAAAACAAAAAACATCCAGTAAGCAGCAGCTTTGCAGGTGGAAAAAACAAGATGAGAGAGGGTCAGAAGAGGTTGGTCAGACTGACTGAAACTGCCAGGAAGGCTATGATAACTCATGAAACACTCTTTACAACCAGGGTGAACAGAAAAGCATCTCATCTGTTCCACTTCTGTCAGCCAAGAACAGTAATCTGAGGCTACACTGGGCACAGACTCACTGAAAATGAAAAGTCCCCACAAACGTGTGGTTTAAAAGGAACAAAACAGTTTAAACACTGAGGAAATCAAAATGAAGGGCAGAAGCAAAAATAATGAATAATGAACAGAACAAACAATGCTCAAAAATACACACTGCATAACTGATGAATGAGCTGCTATAAAATACGTGGGATGAAATGAAGGTTAACAGGCACCGCTTTGCACTTCAGGATGAACTGATGCAAATAGGTATATACCATTTTCTAAATACTGTTTGTTTCATGAATATATATATATATAAAACATATTTGTGTTGAAATGATTTTGCTGGCTTTAGTTTAAGAGAACCTTTGTAGTGATTGTCACACAAAAATGCTTAAATAAAAATAAATGATAAATTACAGGGGTTAGTACTGGTGGCCAATCTTCATCAATTGCACATTGCACCAGTAAGAGCAGAGTGGGATGGTTCAATTAGCAGGGTAAGAGCACAGTTTTGCTCAAAATATTGCAATGCACACAACATTATGGGTGACATACCAGT
>JAOVYV010000010.1:14237984-14252257 GCA_025674545.1 Hassar affinis
ATGTAAATAGTCATGAAAATAAAGAAAACGCATTGAATGAGAAGGTGTGTCCAAACTTTTGGCCTGTACTGTACTTTTACCTTTCTTACTTTAAATACACTATTAATGCACTTAAGTATGCTTCTTTTTTTTAAGGGGAGCCTTCAGGTAAAAACACACCGAGCTCTCGCAGTTAAACCTTCCTTTCACTATGAAGTGCTCTTCACCAATCACGTATTACTGTCTTAATCTCTTTTACTTGCTTCTTTATTCTTCTAATGATTGTGAATGACATACTTCAGATTCTGGCATCTCGACAGCTCCTGCACGTGCATCAGCAGTTTCAGTACATCCCTTGGATCAATCTTTTTCCAATCAATACTTAATATTGGACAAGAATAGGAAGGTTTACTTCAACAGTTTTATGTATTGTGCTATGGCACTTAAGTGCGACCCTGGTAAAACCGCAAGTGTCAGAAACTGGATGGCAAATAAATCATTCAGGGAGGGACACAGAAATACTCACAGCCCTTTGAACCATCAACGAAATTAAATTGGTTTTCGACGGCAGTTGATACATTATCATTACGGTCAGGTTTCCTAGGCTCTCTGCAGACAGCTTGACAAGTTGACCAATTGCAGTTATTGACCTGCGGAGCTTGTCTTTAGTTGCACTTAAATGCCAAACCCAACAACGCATCTATCAAGAGTGCATTAGTGGTGTGTATTGGAAGGGGAAAGTGGAGAATAAGCATAAAAGTGTATTTTGCACATGTATTATTCAACCATTCGGGGATATCCGCTGAGCTTTCAAGTTCTCTTTCGGGCATGCACGGAATTAATTAAATAAGGTGTCACTCGCTGTAGCCACTCTGTCCTCGTAATCATGTTATGATTGCAATATTTTCAATAAAGCACCAGGTCAATACCGTAAATTCAGAAACACAAGCCCTCTCACCTAATCCACAGGAGACCTTTGAGTACAAAATGAAGGGTGCCATATTTAGCAGCAGTGTTCTCTTATTCTTGTCACTTTACTAAAAAAATTGGGAAGGTTAATGCCTCTGGTGTTTCTAGAAAGTCTGAAAGCATCTCTTTTCAGGACAGAGAGTCAGTGATGTTTAGGAACAAGATTTCTCATATCTCTTTGTGATACACATATGTGCGTACACATATGCCATACATTTTTATTATCGTTTTTCACATCGGAGTTTGAAAGAGTCCAGAGAAACAGACACTCGTTAGCTCAATCAGTTGGTTCAGGTTTTTATTGGATAAAATTAGATGAAACATGACATTTTAATGCGTGCAACAAAGTAAATTTCTCATGAGTACACATCACTTTAGCATGCTCTTGACAGTAAGTTATGTACATTTTAATCAGGAGCGGCTCATGCATAAATGATGGCGTCGTGTTCAGCAGGTTCTCAAAGTGCTCCCGCTACTGAACTTTTCATGGCCGGGATGACGAGTGCATCAAAACAACGCATGTTTAGCCTTGATCACTGTCTTCTTGTTGCTCATGTGCTGTGTGTCATCTTCTCTGAGAACAGGTCTAACCATGTTCTAAACTATGCTCGCAATCTCGTTTCAAGCTTTAAATTATTATCATCTTGCAGAGGTTTTCCTGCAGCTTTCCTTTACTTTTTACTGTTCGTTCTGCTGTCCTGCCTTTTTTTTCCCATCATCTTCACCCCGTTTATTTCTTTTTATTTTCTTGTCCATGGGTCGGAGGTTGAAAGATTTTGCATACATTAGCTTATGGTTGTTTTGCAAGCAAAATAAGTAAGCCGGAGGTCTTTTTACTGCCAGAGAATAAATACATGATCTATTACTTATGCCACAGTATGTGAGCTGCTGTTGTACTTAAAGTGTACTAGATTAACATGTGGAATGGTGTATCAGTAGAAAGAAGTTCATGTAGTTGTTCTAAATGTATATAAAGTATATAAAGTGATTGATTTGTTTTGAATTGATTCCTTATCGCAGCATGCATTTATTCTGCTAATGTGTAATAATGCAAGGACATTTTAAGACCTTGATGAAGACTGCTTTGGGAAAAGTCTGAATATTCCTTCATTAAACATGTAAGCTATTGTATGATTATTATACAGGGTGGGCCATTTATATGGATACACCTAAATAAAATGGAAATGGTTGGTGATATCAACTTCCTGTTTGTGGAACATTAGTATATGGGAGGGGGGCAGCCATTTTGAAGTTGGCCATTTTGGATCCAACTTTATTTTTTCCAATTGGAAGAGGGTCATGTAACACACAAAACTTATTGAGAATTTCAATTTTGCATGCAAAAAATGAGTGTGACAGTCAAAGTCTCCAGAAGAGCTGTGGAAGATTCTCCAAAATGCTCAGTAAAACTTAAAAGCTTGTTTCCTTATAAAATAAAACTGCACACATTGTGAAACACCTGGGAACACTGTTTAAGAAAAAGGCAAATATGGACGTCCTGTGGTGTATTACTGCACTTTATAGTATTTTCTTTTTTATGTAGACATCATTATTTTCGAAGGTGTCTTTGCTTTACAGCGAGTCTTTGCATGTGCCTAAGACTTCTGCATCGTACTGTACTGTATTGTACTGAGTGTCTTGGAGAATCTGCCACAGCTCTTCTGGAGACTCTGACTGTCACACTTACTTCTTTTATTTGCATGTAAAACCCAGCAGCCTTCATTATGTTTTTTTGTCTGAGAAGGGCTCCCCACCAAAAACAACAATTGTACCCAAAAACAATAGGGTGCCTAAAACTTTTGCACAGGACTGTACTTTCATTTACATTCATTTAAAGAATCCGTAGGCCAAATGGCTGATTTTGCCTCTCAGCATGAGCTAAGAACATCTACTGTACTGTACTGTAGTAGGAGGCATCCTATATAGCCGGAAAACAAAAGCAAAATATTTCCTCAGCTTCCTGGCACCCTGTAATCACATTCAGTGTGAGAGAAATGAAATTTGCCTCAGCACTGAGAGACACCGCAACATCTGTTCAATTACGCCCAGCAGCTTCTTGCTCTCCTGGCTCATCATCCTCGCTGTTGCACACTAGCAGCGTGAAAAATAAAAGACCGGGGTTACCACAAACACAAACTCAACAGCCTAAATTAATTTGAGGATTTGCATGTTTATACAGGACATGCTTTTGTGTATTTTCATGCAGCTGTGGGGAAAAAAGAAGGAAGGGATTGTGTGTGATTACTACAAGCATCTTTTTTGAGATTTGGGGGAAAACCAGAGAATCTGGAGAAATCCCAGTCAGACACAGGGTAAATATATACAGAGACTCCACACAGACAGTTATCCGAGCTCATGACTGAGCTGCGAGGCAGCTGTGTTTCCCACTGTACCTCTCCCTATATTGTAAAGTGTATATTTTAGGTCTACGCCTTGCATAGGAAAAAATGAGAACTACATTAGACATCAGCCCCAGAGCATGACATGACCAAGTCACATGGTTCACTAATCACTCCCACCTGTGTCTTGTAATGTCTGAGCTTTGTCTCCTTTAGATATATGAGAGGGTCTCTAGGCTCTCTGGTTTAGATGGAGCTTTTCTGTTCAGCTTTTTCTGGTAGCTAAGCAAAACCTTGTAAGGTCATGGCTTCTTGAGTGTCTGAGGCCTCTGGCTTTGTGTTCCCTGAGTTTGGGGTCTCTTGAGTACTCACATGTAAGCCCTATATGGTTATGTATATGTTGGGAACATTCTGTATAGCTTAGGTATTCCATATGGCCAGACCAAATGGTGCCATGTGTCTCTCTCTTAATCTATAAGATTAATAATCTATAAGACACTCTCCAAGCGAGATTCTTTACCTCAACTTCTTTGCATCATCACTGCACAAGAGATACCACAGTCTTGCTATGGTTTGTTAACGGTACCTTCCATTTTACCTGGGAAGTCGGAAAGTCTGAGGTACGGGCCAGAAATTACAGCCGGAAACCCCATCACCCCCAACCATGGTGTAATATATAGAACAAATATATAGAACAATTTGTGTGTCATTAAATCAGCCACTCACTGCTACTGTCCAAATGATATCAGTTAACACTCGTGTTACTGTATGTGCAAAATACCGTCAACTGGTATTGCTAACAATGGAACTGAGACTAACCAAAGGACTGTTCCGATGTCTAGGATGTCTAGGATGTCTAGAAGAGAATTCATTAAGAGAATTTTCAACCAAGCCTCTGTTTTTCCTCAGCATTCTTAAAGCACCCATAATGCTTTGTGCAATTGTAGGTGGGACCTTTTCACAGAAGCACACCTGCACGATTGCTAGACTGCTCAATCGCGTCTTTTCCGAATGCTAGGAAGGAGTCTTGGTTAGGCACCAAAGGACCTGAATTGGAATGCACCATCCTACCAAGGAAGCGTCTTCTTCTTGACACTGACAAACAGCAACTGTCTTTGGGTGTAACACATGCAAAAGCAAAGGCAAATAAAATTGAAAAAACAAGCTGTTTTTTTTTTTTAGAAAAGGAGTTATTCCAATTTATTCCAAATGTAGATTAATTTGCCTCCGCTTTGTAATTTAACAATATTCATGTAGGTATTTTCAGTTGATAGCTTATGTTACAGATTCCTCTCACACTGCTAATTGCATGTTCCAGGATTCAGTTCAGATTTCAAGCTTTGCTTCTTCTTTGTTTTTTTCCCCCGAGTTCATTTCCAAAGAGTCTTACTAACTTTGTCATGAATAGCTTCCCGAAAGAATATGGTGACACACAAAAAAAACACAGTACAGAAAAGTAACAAAACATAAGAATAAGAGATTCCTCTCCTGTGAGATGATTTGGACTTCTTCTCCGTGTGCAGGAGAAAGGTTTTGGAGTTCAAGGAAGGCTTGGATACGGATAGTGAAATTCTGCTTTCATTTAGCAGGCAATTTGCCAGCAAGGCAGCGAGAGAATGAAACTCCGGCTGTCTTTTTTATCACAAGTTGAAAAGGCACTTGGTTTTCTCCTCGTGTAGTCGGTGCTAATTAGCTCACCCCGGAGATTACCCAGAAGGCTGCTAAACACCGCCCCCTCACACATACACACACCTCCCAAAAATAAAAGCTGCCTTTCCATGATGAACAGTAGAGGGCTGCTGGTGCAGACTGAAAACAGAACGCGTCCCATAACGGCCTTGCTCTCTTTATTAAAAAAAAAGGGAAAAAAAAGGCAGTGGCTTTGTGCCAGTGTTATAAGTCTAGATCCTTATTCTGGGGAATATTTAGTCCTTATGAAAAGGCTTGAGAGGTATGATTTGATTCCTATGCTGATGTGAAACAGGAAGTTAAGAGTGACAGCATGTTGAAGTGCTCGACTGATTCAACAGCATTTAAGTTATGCCATGCATCTCTCAAATCTAAACAGACTTGACAGAAGCTTAGTGAAATTCCTAAAAAAAAATTCTAGTTTAACCATGGAGGGCTTCTAACCACCGTCTTCAGACGTCCCTGTCAATTTTACGATTTACGATTGATTTTACGATGACAAGACGCCATTGTATTTGTAATGTTATTTCATACGTATCTGAGCCGAGGTTGACCTCAGTGCCTCTAAGGCATCACTTGCAGGGATCTGACAATCTGAATAGAGGATAAATGATGTTTACTTACTCTTAATAAAGGTGTATGAAGGAATCGTGTTCTCGATCAGTCTCAGGAAGCAAAAGATTCCAGCACCTAAAAGGCCCAAGTTGGTAAAACACTTCTTCGAAAAGTGGCTGTCACATAAAAACTGCAGAATTGCACAAATTCAAAACTCATCCAAGGAAAGTTGGAAGAGAACAGTGTGTGGGAAGATGCAAAGCCAAAAACACTCCAGAGGAAGCGTGTTTGCTGCTATATGTCTGTAGGAAGGACATGTTCCAGAGACCCCAAGACCTGTACATGATGAGTCATCAAAAAATATATGATAAAATTAAACTTGAAAAGATCTCCCAGAAAACTGGAGATAGATATTCTACTGGTTTGGTGTCTGTAACACCAAAAAGCAGGTGTATAAAGTCCATTTTCTGGGCTTCTTTAATGATTAACCACAGAGCAAGCTCAAAGAAAAGAAAGCCAGCAGCTTCAGAAAGTTTTGCTAATTAGACAGCTGTGCTGTTGTACGCTCATAATCTCTCTTAATCGCCTGAGCATAACTCACACAGTGTTTACAGAGAGGCACACTGTCTGTGTATATACAGGGCAAGAATCGGGTTTTGTGTGACTGCACTGTGGAAAGAGCACCTCACAAACCGCCTTGTTAAAATGTTAAAGTAATGAGCGTCAGTCCTCCTAGCGCTGCTAAAGGAGCGCAGTCAGGTTCGATTGTCTGCCTGTCTTCACCTGCCAAAGTCTTTAACTGCTCACTCGCAGAACTCTGGTTGCCCAACTCTGGGCATTGTTTAAAGAGCAGCGTGCACAAATCCACACAGCAGTTCATTTCAGATGTATCATGGTTTGTTTTACGTGGGATGTAGTGTAAATGACTATATCACAAACATCAAGAGTCATAAAATGTATTCAGCCACCAGAATGAGACTCATTTCGCTGTTTCAAAAACAACTCATAGGTCACACACGGTCGTCCAACCATCCAGACCACTCTCCTGGGTGAATGTGTGTGAGATATATACAGATCGGGCATAACATTATGACCACCTTGAACTTGGCCTATTCTTTTCATTTAACAGCTGTTAAAAGAATGTAAGTACAATTAGCTGGTTGAACGAATACAGTTTAGTTAGATTTTACTTGGTTGTGATTTCCTGGGGCAGTCATGGTCTTGTGGTTAGGGTGTCTGCCCCATGATCGGAAGGTCCCGGGTTTGATTCCCATGACTGACAGGACTTGGCTGAAGTGCCCTTGAGCAAGGCATCTAACCTCCATTGGCTAGGGCTGCCCACCGCTCCAGTTCACTAGTGTGTCTCACTGCATGGATGGGTTAAATGTGGAGGTCCAGTTTCACTGTGTGCAAGCACAAGTGACAAAAATGTCTGACTTTCACTTCACTTTCACTGTGTTTCACATACAAGTAAACATAAACTATTATTGTTCCAATAAAAAACACAATTGTTTATTCTTTCGGCTGCTCCCATTCCTTGGGGTCGCCACAGCGGATCAAGTCACAGGTACAGGTTGTATGCCGGATGCTCTTCTGGATGGGCTTGTGATAAGCACTGTGTGTGCACCTCACCCCTCAGTGGCTGGGCTGAGCAGTGGGTTAAGGGCCCTGCTCAAGGGCCCAACAGCAGCCGCCCAACCTGCAACCTGGAGTCCTAACCTCCTGGACTACCACTCTTTTGAATAAATACCATTCAGTTCAATTTTACTTGGTTCTGATTTCCCTGTGTTTGCATGCATGTTTAAAATTAGGCCAATAAAAACTACTAATGATTATAATCAGGAATGTTTAATGCATATGTATGTTTCAGGGAGCAGTAGAATAATCATACTGCTGTCACTGTATGCAGCAAAGGGTTATATCAAGTAAGTGTGTGTGAACTGCTTTAGAGGAGATTTCAAGATATCAAGATACAGTATATACTGTACATGTATAGCCTAAAATATCACAATATTATCTATAGGCCATATCACATAGACCTACTGGCATTCAAGTTTCTAGTTTATTCTATTTATATAGCATGAGTAAAAAGGAACACAAAATTAAGAAAGTCTTTAAACACGCCGTCTCCCATACACACACAGCACAACAATCACACAGATTTCAGCTACTGTCATAGGCCAGGGAATAAAAACATTTTCAGTTTAGTTTTAAAACAAGCTACTGATGCTCCCCTAATATCCAACGGTAGACTGATTCACAGGCTCGTGGCCACAGGTGAAAAGCCTGATCTTGATTCTGCTTAAGTCTGGAGCATGGAACAGAAACAGAAACATTCATGAACTTAAACGGGAGAAGGATGTTAGAGATGTGGATCAGTATAAAGGTTTGTTATAAAATAATTTCTTTAATATGCAATATTTAATGTTAAACAAATTTAATTAGAAAATGTAATTTAATGTTAGATTTTATACAAAAATATTGCTTATTAAAGAAATTATTTTATAACAAACCTTTCTGTAAATGCTTTTTTTCTTGAGTATAAAAAATGTAATTCTCACAATATTAAAAGAATATATATTTAGGTTTAAGAGTAAATGTATGCATATTTAATTACACAAGGCCTTATTTGTATTTTTGAATTTGTATTAAAATGCTTACAATAGTATCAGCAAACATGGATATTGATATCTATTTTTTGTTTTGACTCAGTTCACCTGTAGTGCTCTGAAAATCACCTGTACATGCTTTTAATGAGATTCTGAAGGATTTGAACTCGAAGCATAAAGATCTTGCACTTCTCTGAGTGGAAGCCATGGCCTGATTAGTGAACAAGCATACCTTAAATTGCCTCCTCACTCCCATTATTCCTCTAATTTATTGCCTGATTTGGGACATGGATCATTTATGCTCTGTTCGATGAGCGAGGAGAGAGAAGTGTCGCTGTCTGCTAAACAGCTTCACTCTACATTAAATGTAAAATTTTCATGCAAAGATGGCTCCCTTTGCCATTCCTGTAATTAGGATTATGGTAATGAACGTTGTTTTAAAGCAAAGCTCCAGTTGATGTGTTTCTCTCCGTTTGAAAGTGCTGCTTCATGGAGCAATTAACAGAAATGGGAAATAGATTGGCTTAGTCGGGCGGCTGGCTCCTTGCGGACTATTTCTTCAAACGTATTGTTTGTTTTTTGATTTTCTGAAATTTGGGAGGCATGGGATTGTAAAAAAAATGCTTTATTCTCTATCAAGACTTCATATTAGGAGAGAAAGAAGGAGAGAATGAAAGCATGTTGTCTTTTCTTGCAGCAATGCCCTCAAATCTTTTCCATCACCTGGATAGATAGTGATTGGGAGAAGTTTGTGAGAAAGGGATGCGTGAGAAGTCAGAGACTTGACAGAGAAAGGAGCCACAATATAACCATCCTCACCACCTTGTATTACTGTAATATATCTTACATAAAATCTGCTGAAATCCAATTTAATGGATGGAGGTTATTACAAATAAAGCATTGTAGCAGTGTAGTGGGACTCGCGGAGAAATAATAAAAGGGCATGTTGATGGAAAAAAGGGAGGCCCTATTGGAGTCATTTCTTTTCATCACAGAGGTATCGCCTTGAAAGGAAAGGTGGTGGATTTCATTAGGTCTTTTGTTCTGTGCTTGTCATTGAACACAGAGGATTGCTGCTTACCCCGAGTTTCACGCGCCGTGCGCAGAAATGGAAGAATTTATCGTAAGAAGGAGAAGAACAAAAGACAGCAAGAGAGAAAGAACTTGATTACATTTACTAATTAATACTTTCTTTTATCACATTTGTTTCACCTGCCGTGCCGTGCCGTTCCTGCGGTGCTTCTGAAACACAAAATTCTCGCCGATGAATCACAGGAATAGTCACTTTAGAAATGGATGTGTTCAGAGAGTAGTTCAATTACTATTCAGTACATCAGTTTATGTGTTTGTAGTGGAATTTTGCTCTATGATTTCCAGGCTTCAAATCGTAATGAAGGGAAAAAAGAAATCTTGTAATCGTTTGTGGTTCTTTTCAGCAAACCCAAGGACTACAGCTGAGTAACGGCAAATGTAGTATCGACTCGAACGCAAACCACAAGTCGTGTCCAAGCGGTCATTCTTGGTGTATGTTCTCAGCACGTGCTCTTCCTCTTACTCGCATTACTGTCGCAGGTATAAACTCAGTAGGGGGATAGAGAGTATCTTTAAAAAGTTTACATTAACATAAGAGAGTCATGAATTTAGGTCTAGTTAGTGTTTTTTTATAAAATCCAAGCTTTTCCGCAATAACAACACGGTTCTCAGCATTCCCTGTATGGAAATGTAAAGGTTATTACATCACAACCCAAAAAAACCCCCAATACAATACAAAATACAAAGCCTGCACACAAAACCAAGCAATTAAAAAAAATAAGCATGACTAATATAGCATCTTGTATGCAAATTATGACAATATGAGAGTTTAGTGATCATAATGTTGTCCCTAGCAGAGAGCTGGATTGCGTTTTCCATCCTTGGGTGCAGTATTAATATGGGGTCATTAACAATGCCTTAGGTTGAAGCAGGTCGTGCAGTTTTCCAGCACTAATGATGCCTCGGTGGTTGTTTGGCTTCAGACACTGTTAGCTTTTAATGTTTTTCTCACTCTTTTCAATTGCTACCTTCTCCTTTCAGTTACCATGGTGAGCTCACCAAGGGAACTTCGGGGTCTTGTGTGTGTTTCGAGCTCCAGGAATGAAGAGATCAGCTCACCCATAGTGGAGTAACCTTTGAAACAGGGCCCTTAACAAAGCCTCATTTACATTTAAGAGTCACACTAAAATATTTTCAAGACGTTGGCACTTTGCTATGATGTGAAGGCCATTATTCTTCATCGGCACCAAGACTTAAGTGAAGCGTGCAATATTCACTGCGTATTACATGCTTAAAAAAGGATCTGATTCGCTAGAACAGAAGCAGGCTATATTCGGTCGCTTATGAGTGAATTCATGAGAAATTGTTTATGCCTTAAAACATAACCCCAGTGGACTCTTGAATGTGATTGGGCAGAGTGTGTTGACTAATTATGACCAGTGTACCAGTTCTTTTCTTCTTCTTCTATTTCATCAATGATATCACAGACTTAGCCTTCACTAATCCACATGAAACTTGGTATGGTTGTAGCTCCATATGTCTGATATGGATTATAAGGATTGTGTTCTTTGGTGTGTGTTTCCCTTCATGCTACCACCCCCTGAATTGAGGTAGACTCAAAGCAATTTTTGGGCCCATTGGCTTCTAGGAGGCACATAACTCATTATGATTCATATGTGGAATAGCACCAGCTAGTGAATTGCACTCTATATCACTACTACATTCTTTAAATGCATGCCAAATTTCATGGAATTTTGTCCTTCAGGGCACTGGAACAGACACACTTCAATATCCCAAGAAATGATGAAGCTAAAATTTAGAAATTTCTCACCCTGTGTCACTACAGGATTCTTTAAACGTACACCGGATTTCATGAAATTGCATCCATAGGGGGTGCTGTATGAACTGCTTCTGCAATTTGGTACGCTTATTTCACTTCATTCTGGCTCTTTTTCTCACTTTATGCAGCGGGCATTCCATACTGCTATGCAGTGCATCTACTTATCTATAACAGCAGCTCAAACAGGCTGCAATGTTTGTTTTAATGTTCTCATGTTCATGAAGCAGCTAATTCTGAAGGAATTATTGCAGATGCATTAAATGAACTGAATTAAAAGAATTACATATACAGCTATTATTTAATGTTGGAGTAAAAGTAGTAGTAGGAGTAGTAATAATAATAATAATAGTAATAATAATAATAATAAGGACATGTAATAATAGATATTAATCATTTTTCTGTAAGTAGATGCTTATTTATCTTTTATGGAAGGAGTCTCCAGTGCACAGTAACAGCCAGTAAATTTTACACCACTGGAACACTGCAAAGAATTTCAGGATGGAAGACATTTCACTTGCCGGATTCTTTGTAATATGTCATGCAGTGTTTTTTTTTCCTATTATTAAGTTCAAGAGAAGGAAAAAATACAATCTAGTCAGCGTATAACCTACTGTTTATAGCTGCTATAATGTAACAGGAACTAACTAATATGTTTTCCAAATGTTCAAGTTGATCAATGCCATTTTGTTGCAGTATTAGAGGAATAAAACACTTTAGTATGTGCTGTTTTAGGAAAATAATCAGGCACCCCATTACAGCATTGAAGGCAACCCATAACAGCATCACAGTATAGTATCACATCCTATCATAATGGTGCAACTTTAAATGTATCATTAGATAGGTGCACTCTTAATATGAATCTGTTGACACTACTTCGTATGCTGTTACACCTGGTCTGTTCACATTCATTCTCATTAGAGGCGACTAATTTGGGGGACTTTAAGAGCTGTGAAATATGTGAAATATGACTATCTGTCTTCATTATGCTTGGCTGGTAAAAGAAAACATTTGCATGTCACATTACCTCTCAAGGTATGCTCTAAATTTTTAACCTAACAGGACACTTGAGAGCTGAGCCTCAGCATCTTTGCCACAGTTGAAAATCTGGCCAAATGAACCGAAGTCTAGAAAGGAGATAACCGGATAAAACTGTTATTAAGCAATTTGAGTTGGCTGAAGGATTTAGTCATGTGACATGATGCTGTGACCTTTTGTCCAGAAGCAAAGCGAATTGAACAGTTTCTGAGTTAATAAACCAGTTCATTTTCTACCAGGACATTTATACTGCTGAGAATAAATAAATCGCAAATCATCACCATCTAAGCTAATAGAGATGTAGAACTCCCTTTTGAGTTTTAACCACTGAGAATAAATGTCTAGATTTCTAGCAAATACCATGTAGAGCAACCTGAGCAAATACTCAGCCTTCACAAACATAATAAAACTCTTGGAGTGAATCTTTTGTCAGCAATTTTGTTTCGTTCCTTGGACTAACCTTTGGCAAAAATCATCTCGCCGACATGAGGTGAGCCTAAAGGCTCTCTGCTGTAAGAACATCACAGACACACTCCACAGAAAATGGCTCCCAAAGCTGCAATTCACCGTGACTTTAGGATTAAGTTGTTAATTCGTGTCATAGTATCTGATCTCGGCTAATTTCCCAGTGGAAAAAAGGAAACAGCTTGTTTTCGCCCCCACACGGCTACCTTCTAGCTTTCTCTGTCATACACCTAGATTGATCTAGGATTTTTTTTACCATTGTATGATGCAGTATTATTGGGTGATATTATAGATGTCCATCAGTGAACCTGACACTGGGATTTATATATACACAGTGCACTTCTTTTTTTTTTTTTTTTTTAAAAGCCCCAAGAATATTGTGCACATAACTCTACACATTTCTTTTCTTTTTCATGTTGTACTTTTTTTTAGCTTCATTCGCATGCATAATTTATATACTAAACTCTATAGCATACACTGCCTATTTAGCAATTATAAACCTAGTAAGACCTCAGTCTCTGGTCTAATTATCTTTCCCCTGTGGAAATTAAGTGAGAACTGTGACCTTTCAAGAAAATGTCTCCATCTGCATGGTAATGGTATGCAGATGAAGAAAATATTCGTTCAAATATTCATAAGTAGACTCTGGGCATGTTGCAGAAGAGGTCACGTTTGTGTTTAATAAAAAAAAAAAAGTTTTAAGAGGTGACACAAAAAGTTGCTTTTTTGAGTTTGCATGCAAAGATGCAAAGTAATTACGTTCACATTCTTACTTACTGCACCTTGTTAAAATGCTAAAGTATGGGATCATTAGCTGTGAGCATTCTTTTCGACCACACATGTCTCATTGCTTAAGATAATATTAATTTAATTGGACACACTCATGGGGACTATTACATACACAACCGAGTGCATATGAGAAAGTTAGCATCCCTGTTAACAGCCCAAAAGTATGTACTTATGAATATAATGCTTCACTGTAGCTAATTTAGTTGAAACTTTTAATATATTATGTACTGTACAAAATATTGTTGATCACATAATGACTGATTCCATTTCTGTAGGCTGCTGAAGTTTTGTGTAATTTTAAGATTTTCAACATAGGAACGTCGTCTGGACACAGAGCTTTCCTGGTCTCTGTAGCATGCCAAGATCTTAGTCTACATCTATCAGGTCAAGAAATGACTGTTTATAGCTGCTAGAACATATAACAGGAACTAACAGGTTTTCACAGATATTCCACAATCTTAAAGATGCAGAGTGTAGGATTTAGTGTCATGGAGCAATCAGGTATCAGATTACAACTGTTGTATATTTTACCTTCCTGTAGGAATGAACTCTGCTGACACAATCTTCATCTTTATAAAGGAATTTATTAATACAAATATCAAATAAGTATCAGAATCAGACAAGTATTGTTTACAAGCCCCAGGAGCTCTTGGAGAGGGTCCTTAAAACCAGATCTAACAACTCTGAGATATACAGGCTGGACTTTGGGTTCTTATAGGTTGAGAGAGGGACACTTGGTGCCATTTGGTCTGGTCATATAGATTGCCTAAACTGTTGGAATGTCCCTGATGTATACATTCTCCTTGTTCAAAATCATAACCATATGGAGCTTACATTTGGGTACTCAAGAGGCCCCTCTCTGTATAGACCTTCACATTCCAAGAGCCTTGTTAAACAAATGTATGTCTTACCCTTTGCACAATGCACATCCTGCTTCAGAGACCTACAAAAATCTCTCTTACAAAGATATGA
>JAOVYV010000010.1:14273535-14287124 GCA_025674545.1 Hassar affinis
CAGGCTGGTCCAATTTAGCCATGAAACCTCCCACACTAAAATGACAGGTGTTTCAGTTTCATTGTCTAACACCTGTAGTTACTCTCCTGAAAGTCTAATTTGAAGTCAGTTCTCTTTGTGAACTACTTGTAAATCCGGATGCTCGATTAAAGTTCTCATATGGATCCTGCCTTGATTTAAAAGGGCTTTCTAGTGTATAAACTATTTGCTGCACTCAGAGTCCTCTTGGTTGTACGCATTCCCTTTGGATTTCCTCTAAACATGGCCTACTGTCTGTTTTTCAGCCCCATTCCTGTTAATCGACCTGCTCGCACCATTCATCACCCCCGACAGCGATGTGTGTTTGGGACAGAGAGAAACAAAGAGGACGGAGACAGACGATGAGAATATCAGCCTCAACTAAACAGGAAAGGCCCCAAGCTTAACTTGCACAAGCACGTAACACATTTACATTGCTCTAGGCATTTAAACTTGTCCCATAGCTTCCTGCTTTAAAATATGGTAAGTGCCAATAAATATGTGACTAAAATATAATGTTTTATAATATAATAGGCCCAAGTACACTGCTTGTATCTATATCTGTTTAGTCTTCCAGATATCACTACCTGTACTCAAAGTAAAGCAAAGAAGGAATTAAAGTGAAGGCTTTTGTGGCAGAATTCAAGTAAAGAATTGAGGTAAGGCCATATATGTGTATGTGGGTAAAGAGGGTAACCTAGAGAAAGTGCTATATGCAGGATATCAGCCTTTTTTTTTTATGCAACTTGGAGCTCTCATTAGCACAGATGCTATAGACATGTTGACTAAAGGGAAATAGTCAGTTGTGACAAATATGCCTCCAATTTCACAAATACCCCAGACGCCACTCTGCTCAGTCATGACTTGTCACATTGCAGTATCACAGCACGAGGCCGCATGTCTCATCCATTTTAATGCTGAAATAGTATGCGTTTAGTGATATTTTCCAACTGCTGGCAACAACCTGAATATAAAACTGCTTCATCCGTGAAAGTAGCATTAACTACGAATGAAGCTAATTAATCATATTTGTCAAACAATCCTTCTCATGAGAATTAGGGTGATGTCTGGAGATCATGGGGAAAAGAATCATTTAAAGAGACTTTCATTTCTTATATTTCCAAAGGAAAAATTTCTGCTTTCTACTCACTATATTTTAACCAACACTATATATCACTATAATGGTACAGTACTCTACAAAAGTCCCTGTTGCATTTAGGTACAACTTTTCTTATTGATATTTTTTTTTTTAGTTCTCTAATATTTGTCTATTGGTATGAATATTTTGTCTATAATAAATACCTGGGGTCGTTCCTACCAGTTTTAAACAAGCTGTCATTCAGCCTCTTGTTAAAAAAGCCAGATCTTGATCCATCCATCCTTTGCAATTATAAACCAATTTCTAAGCTACCTTTCCTGTCAAAAGTCTTGGAGAAGGCTGTCTTTTCTCAACTTACTTCATTTTTTAGCTTGCACCATGTTCAAGACACATTTCAATCAGGTTTTAGGGCACACCATAGCACTGAGTCTGCTCTTCTTAAGGTTTGTAATGATTTACTTCTAGCTGTTGACTCCAGTAATTGTGCTGTTTTAATTGTTCTGGATCTTGGTGCAGCATTCGACACTGTTTACCATGCTATTTTGTTGGACCACCTGAAGTGTATTGTTGGCATCCAGGGTACTGCGCTTAAGTGGTTTGCCTCTTAATTGGAAAACAGATCCTTCACTGCCAAGATGACAAAGGTCAGTTTTCCTCCTCCTTATGGGGTGCCTCAGGGTTCTGTCCAGGGAACTGTTTTGTTTTCTTTATATCACTGCTATGCTGATGATACACATCCCTACCTTCCACTTAAACTGGATGAATAGAGCTTGTTATGCATTTTGGACTGCTTGCAAGATACAAAATTCTGGATGTCTAAAAACTTTCTTAAATTAAACTCAAATCAGACATTATTATCTTTGGAAATCCTGAGCAGGTTAGAGCTGTAGCTAATGACATGGGGCCTCTATATTGTTATGTACTGTACATAGCCATGGAAAAAACCTCTGTATTATCTTTGTCTCAAATATACAGTGTTGTGAGAGGTAGTGTTTACTGACTCAGACGTATAGCCAAACTTAAAAGCATTCTGTATTTTAAAGATTTGGAAAGGATAGTTCATGCATTTATTACTTCTCATATTGATTATTGCAAATCGCTGTACCTGGGAATCTGGCAGTCCAGTTGTTACATTTACAGCAAATTCAGAATGCAGCTGCAGAGTCTTCTTACTGGTATCAAGAAACAGGAGAGTATTACTCCAGTACTCACATCACTGCACTGGTTACCAGTAAAATAGTAATATTTAAAGTTTTATTATTTGATTTTAAAGCCTTGCATGTCATGGTGCCACGCTATATCTCTCCACGCTATATCTCTATCTATCCCTCCAATCTACAAACCAGTTGCTTTTAGCCATTGCACGCTCACAGATGAGCTCCAAAGGTGTTTTTCTGTACTGGTCCCAAGACTTGAAACAGGCTACCAACTTACATAAAGGAAAGAATGCAAAATCTTTTTGTACTGACTCAGTAATGCAGAACTCTACAAACATTCTAGCAAAAAAGTGCAGCAGGGAGCCTAAGACTTTTGCACAGTACTCTATTTTTCTAAAGTCATACAGTGAAACTCTGGTGTCAGGCGTCAGCTTCACAGAGCCGATCTAAATTCCTAACAAATCTATTCTTTAGCAGGCGTGAAAGCGACAATGTTAGTACAATGACATTTATTTGTGTATAAGACCATTTGTGTGGGGACAGATTTCTATGAGTATTCATCTAGTTTGCATTGAGAGATGATCAAAAAGCTGTTAGTTTGCTTTAACTCATGCTGATACCTTGGTTAAAGAGGCACTAATATAAAAGTCAGTGACTAGAAATCATTTGAGGTAGAATCCTTCTTATTTGGCGAATATTTCTTAAACGTATGACTCCAGTAAAAAAAAAAAAAAAAATCCAAAATAAAAAATAATAAATAAACATAAATAAATAAATAATAAAAAATATTTTATTTTATTTTATTTTCAGGCAGTTGCACTTTTATTACAATTACAAGATTTGTGTTACTTTTACTTTTTTATCTCTGCAGTATGTAAGAATCCAGTTCAAGAATCCAGTTCATGTGATTCATTTCTATTATATAAATTATTATATTTTACATGTATTTTTTTCCATGTTTCCTTTTTGTTTGCTTTCATGTCTTTTACTCTTTCACAGTTTATTAATATTCAAATGTGCCCCCCCCACACACACATGATTCATCTTCTTATTTATGTGCATTGTTTTTTTCTGACGATTCCTTGATTTCCATATGATTCATATACTGTATTTTTCCCATATGATTCATATATTTCTGCATATTTCTGTCCACAGATGATTCATTTTATTTCTGTATGTAATTTTTCCCCCTGTATAGCTCATACATTTCCTCATGTAGGTGACTTTGTCCTTATGATTTTTCTTCCCTGATTTTGTCCACACGATTCATTTGCTTTATGTGATTTGTCTGTCTATTTTCTCAGATTTTTTTTTTACTTGTTCAAAGCATCTGATGATATGTAAACCGCATGTGAATATTGCTACACAGGAAGGGATGGTGTTGGACCGTAAATAACACCTCCTACCTCTGAGTCTGTTTACAGCTACAGATCCTACATGGTGACCTGTGTGACTGTGCTGCTGCTGAGAGGACGGGCTGTAGTTGGTAGAGTTTCCCTCAGTGTCTGTGCAGGCTTTTGATTAACACTGACAGGTTCATCTCAGCTCCTGTGGGTAGATTGGTTGGCCAAACAGCAAGAATAGCAGCGGAGTCATTTTTATTCTCAGCTGTGCAGCCACGAGAATTCACTCATTCCCTTCAAAATGTAAGCACATTTCACTAGCACTCATTTTAGACACGTTATCCGGTCTACTTTCAGTTGTTTGCTTGAAAGGCTGTGTGTGTGATGTGTGACCTCATTATTCCAGCATGCATGGATGATGCTTGTCAGATCAGGCTTTCTCTGCGTGCGACGCCGAAAGGCAAATGAACTTAAGTGGAAGTAAATTTGCAGAGTGTTTTTCTATTGTGTGTAGACCCGTGTGTACTGGCAGTGAGCCGTTTTCATGTTCCAAGGAAACTGGTCTGATTTCTGTGCACCAGAACCTGCTGGTGTATAGCTCCACTCCTTACACTGGCTTCTTTCCAATATTGTCCAACACTCAGTTATTGACTTCCATTTATGGTGTGTATTACCTGGGTTACAGGAGTACTGTGTGTACCAAGGTGTTTGGACCAGAGTGTAACAGGGAGTGGATTTCTCCGCAGCATTGCTTTACAACTGGCCTGCTAATAAATGTAATGTATTGGGAGTAGTTAAGTTTCAAAAAGGAAACTGCATCCCAATACCCACTTTCTGGGTAGGTTCAATAGTCGTACAGTCATTTTATACCACAGCAATTTGCCACTGATTGCAGTTTTAATTTACACAATCCATTTTATCCATTTATAGTTTCAGTTCATGATTTGGAACATATGGATCATTTATATTATAGCAGCTATTGGTGTTAATAGGCCCAAAGTGTGCCAAAAAAACATTCCCCACACCATTACACCATCTCCACCAGCCTGGACTGTTGACACAAGGCAGACTGGGTCCATGGATTCATCCAGTTGGTGACCTTAACATGTGTGCTTCAGCAGAAATCAAGATTTGTCAGACCAGACTTTTCCAGTCTTCAGCTGTCCAGTTTTGGATCACTTTATTACATTATAGCAGCTGGCTTTCTTTCTCTCTCTCTCTTGAAGTATTAAAACAAAACACGGTCCTCACTTAAAGTTACAACTTTACCTCAGGCTGCACTGAAATAACTTTCATGGAATTATTGAGTTCAATTCAGTTTATTTTTATTTCTAAAGTGCTTTTAACAATGGTCATTGTCCCAAAGCAGCTTTAAAAAGACATAAGATCCAGAGATAACTTTTTAGGTTAGGTTAGGTTTTATCCCTAACTGTTATCCCAAATGAGCAAGCTGAGTGGCAAGGAAAAACTCCCTCAGATGCAATCATGCAGTGGGCAAAAATGTAAAAACAAATGGAAACCATTGAATTTATATTCCTGATGAAGCTATTCCACACCCTTAGAATCTCAATCAGCTTCATGAAAGCTTTTCCAGTGCTTTTCCTAAGTCAGGGAAAGGATTTCATTTTAAATAATAACCACTTATTAAAATATGCATTCACTTCATAACAAAATTATACACTCACTGAGCACTTGAGATGACTTTTGGACATGAACGGATGCACATGGTCAGTAACAATACTCTAATAGGTGGTGGCATTCAAGAAATTGGTATTATTTGGTATTAATTGATAGGATTGGTATTAATAGGCCCAAAGTGTGCCAAAAAAAACATTGCCCACACCATTACACCACCTCCACCAGCCTGGACTGTCGACACAATGCAGGTTAGGTCCATGGATTCATGCTTTTGGTATGATATTCTGACCCGGCCACCTGTGTGCCTCAGCAGAACTCAAGTTTCATCAGCTGTCCCATTTTGGTGAGCCTGTGCCCACTACAGCCTCAGATTTCTGTTCTTACCTGACAGAAGTGGAACCTGAAATGGTCTTCTGCTGTTGCGGTCCAGCCACCTCAATCTTGTTTCCTTTTCCTTTAATGCACCATTCTAAGTAAACTCTACAGACTACTGTATGTGAAAATCCCAGGTGATCCACAGATATAGAAATACTCAAACCAATCCATCTGGTACCAACAATCATGCCACGGTCAGAATCACTGAGATCTCGTTTTCTGATGGATGAACTTAACACAGCCTGAAACATTTGGCTTGTATCTGCATGACTGTATGTTTTGCATTGCAGCCACATGATTAGATAATGGAACAAATGCGTAGGTTCAGATGTGGACCTAATGATGTGTTCAGTGAGAGTCTATGGGCATTAACTTCAGGATTTATTTTTCAACCATAAGCTTTTATTAACATACCTCTTAAGACAGTAAAAAAATGACTACATTTCTTGTGAATTAATGAATTTCATTTCATTATCTTAACTGCTTATTCCTATTTCAGGGTCACGGGAGAGCCGGTGCCTAGCTTGCAGCTTAGTGCTCAAGGCAGGAACAACACTAGACAGGGCACCAATCCATCCTAGGGTGCACACACACACACACTCACACACACACTTTAGAGGCACCAATCAACCTAACGTGCATGTCTTTGGACTGTGGGAGGAAACCAGAGTACCCCAAGTAAACCCACAGGGACATGGGGAGGACATGCACCCGGGGATCGAACCCTCGGACCTTCTTGCTGTGAGGCGATGGTGCTACCCACCGAGCCACCGTTATTGTATTAACTCCCTCCCTTACCATGCCAAATTCATCCTAAGAGTCCACGTGGTGCAGTTAGATAAGTTATTATGTGCACAAATTACATATCAAGCCTTAAAAGTCGAATAACAAAAATATGTCCTGAAATACTGACTATATATTAATATACCCCTTCTTTTCTTCGTTAATGCGCAGTGCCATTATATTTTTGTAAATGTATTCTGTGAATGGGTAGATGTTCATTTTAAGCGTGTCTTGCTGTACATTTGTGCCATGAATACAGTTACACTGGTTCATGTATGATCCCAAATGTCCTACTGAGAGAATGAGTAGAGGCTGAATGAGATCCTGCACTGGCTGGCAAGTAGTTATGGCCTTGATGTTCGATTCATCTAGTTATTGAGTGTCACAAACCAGCAGGCTGATAATTAGTGCCTTTAGACTCTTATTTGAATTAATTGTGTGTGTGTGTGTGTGTGTGTGTGTGTGTGTGTGTACTCCTCTCAGTACTAAGCAGCAGGATAGTTTACACCTGTGGCGAAAATTATAGAGCAATACTTAAGGACTAAGAGGGTTTGGTTGGCAGAATGGTGGACTACAGAGAAGGTACTGACGGAACTGATAAATCTAGATCTAGATCATTAACAGGATTTTATTGTTACTGTGTTTTGCACTTGTATGTAGTATGGAGATTCACTGAAATCTAAAGTCTTGTTGTAAGCTGGGCCTGGATAATATTTCAAAATGCTTTAATGATGTTTTAGGTTATTTTTATGAAACGATGTGACGTACATTTTCTATACATGTACATTGAATATATGTAAATGGAATATCCATGAGATATAATGATAAGGATTTTTAAAACAGGAGAGAACTCCAACATTTTTAAAAAAAGGTCTTTCAGCTGAAGGCTATGCCCATTGTCACACAAGTCCATTGAAACATATTCAGCAGATGGTTAAATTACTTTTTATACAGTTTAATCTTAGTTATGGAAGGATAGATAAATAATTCAAGGGTGTTCTGTTGTAGGAAAATACATCATGACATAACCCGGCATATAATTATGTCTTCTAGAGTATTTTATTTCTTTTAAACCACAGCAATATGTTCAGAACTACAATTTTTTAAATCATTAAAGTATGACGAGACAAGTTCCTGTACTATAACCAGTCTGTCCCCATGCCAGCCTTTTTTCTTTCTCTCAAAGTTTTGTGTTGTGAGTCTCAGGACTCATACATTTCCTTCATTTAGCCTAGCAGCAGAGACACAAAGGCTGCAGATAAACACACACAAAAGTGCACACAAGGTGCGAGAGTGTTTGGTTTTGCCAAAAGCCTTACATAAGATAAAATGTTGCCCAACTCTCTGACAGGAGAATGGAAATGACTTGAAGGATGATGTCTTCTTTATCTTTCCTCCACTTCCCGAGGCTCTCAAACCCAGTGGTCATCATTCTTCATCTTATCCACTTTCTTCCTTCTCTTTTCCTCCCTTTTCTTGCACTCTCTCATCCACTGAGTGTGTGAAGAATGGAGACATTAAGGAATGTGGAATGTGACCCCTAAATCATATAACAGGTGAATTCTATTCTATTCTATTATATTCTATTCAATTCTTCTTTTGTGTTATTTTCTGTCCTGTTCTATTCTGTTGTTAAAAACTTTTACTCCATTCATTACAGTTCTTTTGCTTATGTTTTCTATTCTATTCTATTCTATTCTATTCTTGTTTAGTAAATAATGGAGTCCTATTCTATTCTGTTATTACAAATATTTATTCCGTTCATTCCAGTTATTTTTCTTTCTGTTTCTATTCTATTCTATAGTTAAAGGAATCTACAGTCCCTGTGTTAGGTTCTTTTCTGTTCTATTCAACCCTTTTATTTTAATTTTGTATTGGTTATTTTCTGCTCTATTCCATTCTGTCTTTTTTTTCCATTTGGCCCAATTGCTAGAATATACTGGATATTTCCAAATATTCAGATATATTCAGAAATATTAACAAAATGTTGCAAATATGTTGCATGTACTGAACAACAGTTTTCAGGAGCTTTAAAAGGTCCTTCATGTAGAACCTTCTACATTTTTTCTAGTAATTTTTTACACTAAATGAAGGCCTTGCCTGTTTATAAAGCTTTTTTTAAACAGTTTTTTAAACCTGGCAGCTTATGGTGATTTGCCACTTATATGCATTGCTATCAAACTACATTATATTATTATTATGTGTACAAAGTAGAACTATAAAACTTTACAAATACAGCACATACAGGCTTCATAGAGACTGTTTTTCTTATTGATTTTTATTTATTCTTGTTAAGAGAAGATTACATGGTTAAAAATGACATTACACATGGTTCATATGGTTCATATGAGAGAGAGAGAGAGAGAGAGAGAGAGAGAGATTGTCACCTGAATAAGCAGGAAAAGAGCAAGGCTTCATGGCCAACCAACCAGCTGGTATAGATGGACAGCAGGGGAGAAGAACATGACAGATTTTGCAGATACACACACACACACACACACACACACACACACACACTTCTGGTTTGAAATTTCCACTCCCAAAACAGACACACACACCCTAACACATTGAGAAAGACTGGACTGAGAAAGGTCATTCTTTCTTCTTAGACATAGTCTTCCCTTTGGACTAGAGAAATGTCAGAGATTAAGCTTTAGTAGGGTCAGGGCTTGGCATACATGCACTAACAGGGCTCCTGGAGTAGAAGCTTTTAGTTTTTTTGAATCCACATCCGATCATTTGATTAACATTGTAAAACTGGATTATTTTGGACTTTTGTAGAAACAAGCATTACAGCACCAAAACTGAAACAGAATGGTGTGAAGAAGTGAGGTTGAGACTGATTACTTTCTAACCCAGACTGTAGATTCATGCAGCCTATCAGTGACCGTCACATCACATACACAGAGTGACACGCCCCCTCGATCTGATCTCCATTACAGGTGGTTATGATCGCTAACACCTCATCAACACTGCCCGAGCAGACATGAGTCAAATGTAACAGTGTGGTAGTCACCACGAACGAGGTGGATTTTTTTACATTGTGCTATTTTTTTTCCCAAAATGCATACACATTTCACATTTGTGCAATAAAACTGATTACAGAAGAGGACAGATGACAGAGCTATTTTTTATGGAAACGGGTAGTATTTGGAGGAAGCATAGTATGAACCCAGGACTTGAAACACTTTAAAAAATTCCTGAAAATTCTATTCCTATTATTCCATTTCATATAATACATTGCTCAACTCAATCCATTGATAGATATTAGACTTTATGTTAGGATAGATAGATAGATAGATAGATAGATAGATAGATAGATAGATAGATAGATAGATAGATAGATAGATAGATAGATAGATGGATAGTTTTAGGTGTTAAGAAACCCGAATAGTTAAATGTGAACAAGTTTTTATTTGTGGCCTGGCAAAATAGTAAATCTATTTGAAGGGGATAAAAACACAAACTAGAACAGGAGGGACAGAAAAAGTTGAATAACAGACAAAAACAACAGCATCATAACACAAGATGGAGACACACAAATGAAAAATGGATCAAAGAGCTCATTTAGAACATCCTAACACTGTCAAAAAAAGTATCGATTAATAAGTATAGCAGCATTAAAAAGCCTTTGATAAATAATGAAATAAAAATAGCTGTTGGTTCTCGACTTTTTCATAAATGAGTGTGTGAGTGTGTAGGAAAATAAGAGACACTTTCCAAATTTCAGAATGTCCTTTATGGCCTGAGCTTTCTCTTTCTTTATTTATTTCTCTTCTCTTTTTATTGCCCACTGTTGACTTGTCTATTTTTGAGACAGCTCCACAAGGGGAACAAGGTTGATTTCAAAGGAAGAAGCAGCTCTGGGATTTTTTTTTCCATGTTGTGGTTGATGCTTATCACTTATTTATATATTTGCCTATTTTCTTGTTTTCTGTCAGAATGAAATCTCAGAGCTGGGTATGTCTGTCTACCTTTCCTAAGAGACCATGCTGGGTCAATACAAGTCTCTCTTTTTCCTATCAGTGTGTGTACTCTTACATATGTGTGTGTGTGTGTGTGTGTGTGTGTGTGTGTGGGTCTGTGTGTGTGTGTGTGTGTGAGAGAGAGAAAGAGAGAGAGAGAGAGCATGTGTGTAAAGGTGTTTCCATCCACCTGTGTTTATGCAAATGAAAAAAAAAAAGAAATTTAGAAAATCGCTACAGAGTGGCTGAGGTGAGAAAGGTGACTCAGCATGTAAATATATTTCCTCAAGTGATATTTGTTTGTTTTCACACTTCTTGATGAACGTTGCTTGTTGAATTCTATTACACAGGGACATTTTGTTTCTGTATGCACCTGAGCTCCACTTTCCTAAAACCAGTCAAAGTGAAGGAGGAAAGGTTAATGATGAGGTTAATGCATGTGTATTTATTCTAGAGACATTCTAGAGTCTGCTTATCACACTGCTTATTTTACGAAATGTAAGATGAAATCACTGCCGATAATTAATTAAAAAAGTAATAGATGGCAGGAGTAGGAGTAGTAATTAGATGAGGAAGTGTTGTAGGAGTATTATGAGTAGGAGGAGTAAGAGAAGAAGAAGTAGGAGTACCAGGAATAGGAGGAGTTGGAGTAGTAGTAGTAGGAGAAGGAATAGTATGAGGTGGAGGAGGAGAAGAAGAAGTAGGAGCAGAGGTAGTAGTAGAAGTAGGAGGAGGAGGAAGATGAGGAATAAGAGTAGGGGTAATAGGAGTAAGAGAAGAAATAGTATGAGGAGTAGTAGCAGGAGGAGGAGTGGTAGTAGGAAGAGGAGGAAGAATATTAGGGAAGGAGTATTAGGAGAAGGAGAAGAAGAAATCTGAGGATTAGTAGGAGAAGAGGAATGAGTAGGAGGAGCAGGACGATGAAGAGGAGGATGAGAAGGAGAAGGAATAAGAGTAGTACAAGGAGGAGGAGGAATAATAGGAGGAAAAGTAGGAGGAGAGGTAGGAGCAGGAGCAGGAGGAATAGTTTCAGGAGGAGTAGTACTAAGAGTAGGAGGAGGAGGAAGAGGAAGAGGAGAAAGAGTAGTAGTAGTAGTAGTAAGAGGAGGAGAAGGAGTAGTAGGAGAGGTAGGAGGAGGAGGAATAGTTTGAGTAGGAGGAGTAGTGGTATAGTGGTATGAGTAGAGTAGAAGGAGTAGTAGAAGGAATAGGAGGAGTACAAATAGTAATAGGAGGAGGAGTAGGAATAGTAGTACAACAAATAGGAGGAGTAGAAGGAATAGGAGGAGCACGAGTAGTAATAGGAGGAGTAGGAGGAGTAGTCCAAGGAATAGGAGGAGTAGCAGTAGGAGGAGGAGCAGTAGAAGAAATAGGAGGAGTAGGAGTAGTAGAAGGAGTAGGAGCACTAGTAATAGAAGGAATAGGAGGAGTAGTAGTAGAAGAAGGAGGAGGAGGAGTTGTAGAAGGGGTATAGGAGTAGGATAGTAGAAGGAAGAGGAGTAGAAGTAGTAGTAATAGAAGGAATAGGAGTAGTAGTAGTGGTAGTAGAAGGAGTATGAGTAGCAGAAGGAGTAGTAGTAGTGGTAGTAGTAATAGAAGGAATAGGAGTAGTAGTAGTAGTAGTGGTAGTAGTTGTAGTAGTAGAAGTAGAAGGAAGAGTAGTAGTAGTAGGAGTAGTAGTAGTAGAAGTAGTGGTAGTAGTAGTAGTAGTAGCAGAAGGAGTAGGAGTAGCAGTAGTAAGATTTGAGCCCCACTGAGATTAAACAAATGTGCCACCTTGTTTGAACACAAAGAATGTAGACAGACCATCTCCTCCAGTTATAACCATCACCACCAGACCTCACATCCATCCTAACCTGATATTGCTACACTAAGCTTTTGTAATACTTGGACCTTGGAAACACACACACACACACTCACACATTGCAGAGTCAGCACCATATAGCAGGGCTTTTAAACTGTGTGGCAGAGTGCATTGATAATTTCCATAAATACACCTGACTTTGCCCTTTTTGAGTATTAGAGGAATTTTCACTGTCTTTTTTCTTATTAACGTTTCTCCAGCAGAAATGCTAACATATACACAAACACAGCATTTAAAGTTCATTTCCATTTCATCTCCTCCCAGCCTGGATCACAAGCAGGAATCGCAAGCATATTACATCAGTGCGCCTGCTGAAGTGCAGGCCATTTTTAAAGCAGGAGCTGGGAAGATTAACAGCAATGTGTCACCCTTTTTATGTGTCTACATGCTTTTCTACAAGAAAAAAAAAACATTTTAACACCTTACTCAGGATAAGTAATCAAGCCAGTCTTATGCAAATTAAATACAAAAATAAGACAGTTTCTTACTGTATAGCTTTTCATGGATTTCTTCATTTTCTTCATCAGTTTCCTATTGTGACATTTTTGCTTTTTGTGGATTCTTATTGTGTAACCTTTCATTTTCACAATTTCATATTGTGTAACTTTTCATTTTGAGCAGTTCCTTATTGTATAGTCTTCTGTTTTATTCTTTTAAGTAGCTTCCTTATGTGAATTTAATCTCAGATCCCAGAATGTAATTCCTATCACAGAAAAAAGAAGTTAAAGTAGAAAGTAGAGATGTAACTGAACTTGAATACATTATTCAGAACATATAATGTGTACTAAACAGCTAGACAGACATAGAAGTATTCTTGGCTGAACCTGTCTGCTGCTTGATGCTTTGTGGCAGAGCTCCAGACCCCGGCAGATTTACGCTGGCCTTGATCTTCTATGTGAGTTGTGAATGCACTTATGGCGGATTAAGTATAATGGTGTCTGTTGCTTTTGTCAGTGTTGGGGAGGTTTGCTCTGCTCGTGTTCCTCGTTCGTGCTGTTTGGTGCTAACGCTCTGAGCGGTCTCAGGGCTGCTTGACCCTCTCTGCAATGATGTTCCTGTTCTCGGTTTGTAATGTGCTGATTTCAGTTTAAAACATCCCTCTGTCTTCTCAGTATAGCTGCCATTTCATAAAGTTCAGTAAAAGTCACAGCTGATTACTATACAGTATGATGCAGACGTCTTAGGCACAAAGCGCAAAGACTCGCTGTAAAGCAAAGACGCCTTCGATGTTTTAATAATGAAGATGTTCCTATATATATATATATATATTTATATACACTCCTGATCAAAATCTTAAGACCAGCTAAAAAATTGGAAGAATTTGCATTTTGCACCACTGGATCTTAA
>JAOVYV010000010.1:14308105-14319445 GCA_025674545.1 Hassar affinis
AGTAGTGTTCTGTGGATAAGTATTAGTAGTGTTCTGTGGATAAGCAGTAGTGTTCTGTGGATAAGCAGTAGTGTTCTGTGGATAAGTATTAGTAGTGTTCTGTGGATAAGCAGTAGTGTGTTCTGTGGATAAGTAGTTGTAGTGTTCTGTGGATAAGCAGTAGTAGTGTTCTGTGGATAAGCAGTAGTAGTGTTCTGTGGATAAGCAGTAGTGTGTTCTGTGGATAAGCAGTAGTGTTCTGTGGATAAGTATTAGTAGTGTTCTCTGGAT
The DNA here is from genome assembly GCA_025674545.1 of Hassar affinis. NCBI lineage: Eukaryota > Metazoa > Chordata > Actinopteri > Siluriformes > Doradidae > Hassar > Hassar affinis. Next base: position 14,308,376 of record JAOVYV010000010.1, read on the forward strand.
AAGCAGTAGTAGTGTTCTGTGGATAAGTTGTAGTGTTCTGTGGATAATCAGTAGTGTTCTGTGGATAAGTATTAGTAGTGTTCTCTGGATAAGCAGTAGTGTTCTGTGGATAAGCAGTAGTGTTCTGTGGATAAGTATTAGTAGTGTTCTCTGGATAAGCAGTAGTATTGTTCTGTGGATAAGCAGTACTAGTAGACCTTGGAGTAGCTAAGCTCCAATTACTAAAACCAAATCAACAGAAAAAAGTGCAGGAGGTCAGAAACTGAAGATCACATTAAATGCAACTTAAGCATGTTATTGTGCAAGCATGTCTATCCCCTTCATTGTTTTTTTTTACTGCTTGTAATTGCACAACATCAGGCGTTCGAATTTATGGCCTGGAAATGATTTGCATTCCCATTATATTGCACAACAAATGACCACTCTGACTAAATTTGTCGAGCGGTGCAAAACGCATCGAGACTGCGCATGCGCGTTGCCGTAATTCGTTTAGTTAAGTTTGTCCTTCCGGTTGCTCCGTAGATCTCCGACATATTGTTTGTGAGGGGCGATATCTTGAGGACCCAGAGGGAGCGAAGATTATTTCCTTTAGATCATCACAGGGCGTTAAAACGACTTAATTTCTAAAGTCAGCAAGATGGGTAAGTCGCTGTATCATCTGGATTTACATCCGTGTGGCTGATTTTTGTGGTTTGTTGACCTGAAAACGCCCGACAGCTAGCGCACTTTAGCCGCCTCACTAGCAGCCAGGCTTAGTGCTAACTAGCAAGGCAGCGCAGTTCTGTAGAACCGCAAATGTCTCCGTGTTGGACATGAAGTTCACTACAGAGCGCCTGAAAGACGGTGATTTTCATTCCCTAACTAGTGCGCCTATGTAGGGAAGAAGGAGGGCGGTTGGAATTCCGCCTCGGTGTTGTGTTAGCGTGGTGATGTAGCGTTATATTGAGGATTTACGAGGACGCTGTTTGCTGTGTATCTTACATGTCATAACTGCTGTAACCATTTAGTTATTTTCTTACATTATTTACGGTAAAAAAGAAAAACATTTGAGTATACAAAATCCTAAATGTCTGACTGTTTTAGGTGTTATTAGCATATTTATTCCTAAATTATAACAAACGTTGTATATAATAAACGTTCATGTCTTTCAGTGATTAATCGAAGCGGGCAGACAAAGTCCACGTCCATGTGATCACTTTTTCGGTTTTGTCAACTCTTTTCAGGAGAAAGTAGCTGATGCGTGCTTAAAAGAAGTCCCCGGTGACGTCATTAGACTCATTTGCATATTGTCGCTGATTTGCATATCAAAGCTTTTTTTCTTTTGGTTTCTCGTGACGTCAGAGTGGTGATCAGACCTCGCTTGGTGGTTCTGACGTGAGCTGAGTGCAGCGTCACCGCTGACCTCTACTTAAAATGCCGTGTGATTCTTCTTCTTTTTTTAATGATCCAAAGGTTCTTGCTTCATCTGCATCTAAGGAGAGCAATGCAGCAGAGCTTTATTCTGTCATTATGCTTTTCGTATATGCATAACGTATTCTAATACCACGGCATCGTCACGCTCGTCCAATCCTTTGGACTCCGCCTCTGGTTTATCCTGCACTTAATCCTCCAGGTCCTTTTGTCGAATAAAACGCACTTATCCACATGGCATGCTGTTCTAGGAAAATAATCAACGGTGATGTAATGCAACACAATGTGTTATAACAGGTGCGTTAATATAAACCAATGGTTGGCTTTTTATTTTATCTGCCACTACTGTCAGTGCTGCCGTAACAGAAAACTCATCAACGGCTTCTGACCAATCAGATTTGAGAATTCAGCAGCGCATAATTAGAGTTTTCCTCCTGTATCCGGGTCTCTAGTTTTAGAGCCTGACTCTAGCGCCATGGCTCCGGTGACCGAGGCTGAGTCCACGCTGCTATTTTGGAGGTGCATGTGATGTATAACTATAACTGTAACGCTGCACTCGCTTCACTGGAAAACTAAATCTGTAGCACGTGGAAAATCTTCTCACCCTTCTGCGTCTGGCAGGGAAGATGACCAAGCGGTCAGGTTAGAAGCCATACTCTAGAGGAATCTGTTGAGTCATTGCTGGGGGGAAAAGGGGTTTTTCGGGATCGCTAGATTAAATGAAGTACATTTATTTTAATATGAGAAAAAAGTTTTCTTTTCTGTAACTGTAACTATTATATTTGTATGAGGTCTGTCCGGAAAGTAATGATAATGAGATTCTGCATAGGGTTTACACATGGGGATGGTGGTTCAAGGTCAGTTACAGTGGAGTCTCTGATAAACAGTAGGACCCCGTTTCAGTTGCATTCTAGGCTTCACAGAGCTCAGATTGTTTTTGTGAAACCCTGCTGAAGAGCCTCGTCTCTGGAACAATGTGAGTAAGTTTAGAGAACGTTGGACCATTTAAGCTCACAGGAGATGAATCATGGCTGTTCGAGGACGATCCTGAGACAAAAAGACAAAAGTGTGAATGCCACATCACACATGACAGCATCACCTCACCCAAAGAAATAAAAATTCAGTCACTGTTCATCTTTTTTGATTCTCACAGGATTGTCGGTTAAGAATTCGTACACGAAGGCCAAGATTAAAAGACGTTTGAAAGGCCGTCTCTTCTGCACATTAAAGAACACCCATAAAGCCGCGACCGAGACTCCGAACACCCTCACGGGTGACGATTTCAAGCACTGTTAACAACCTTGATAGAGGTGTAAGGAGTGTTATTTTTTTTTTTCAATAAATAAAAGTAACAAAAAAATTCTCCTTACTTTCCGGACAGACCTCGTATACCCTTACACAGAGTCACAGCATCAAACAGCTGCGCACCACAGGCAACGTTCCCAGTTGTTGTTGCAAATTTCTGTGTTGATAACTGTTGAACCACAAGAGATATTGCGGATCTGATTGCAGTAATCGATTCTGGTCTTCTTTGATCTGCTACATGACCACCTTCCCATTTAAAAACTTGCCCTTGATCCAATATTTTGGCTTTCAATTTGGTGGCCATGTTCCCGGACATAGTCTAAAAATTAGGTGCCTTTATCCATTACTTCCTTGGGGTATTCAGATACATCATTTTTCCTTTCGTTTCTGAGATAAAAGCGTGTCCTGAGACTTTTGACTCGCACTGTATATCTTTTTTTTTTTTTTGTCTTTTCCAACATTTTGGGTTGCCAGTTGCAGCAGCAGGCAGGATACACTATACACATTTTAGATACACATTTTATTTTTTCCCAGGCAGGTTCATTACAACTCAGATCATATTAAAATCTGAACTTATTCTCCTGCGGACATAAGAACAAGATTTTATCGATGTTAATGTTCACCAATGACGAGGTGCAGCTTTTATCCACTGTTGAAATCTGTACCAGGCATTTAGTTCACTGGCTTAGATCTGATCGTATCTGAGGTGGAGTCGTCTCGCGCTGATGGAGCGGTGGTGTTGTGTGATGTGAACAGTGTATATGCATGGAGTATTAACTGCATGTACTGTATTAGGCACAGAAGCTTGTCTGTGAACAGTTAGTGCTTTCCTAAGCAGAATCTCCCCACCCGACCGATGCACTTCCCCTTTCAGTACACCAGACCTCATCCGTTCCTCCGCTGCTCCGGTTACATTCCTACGAGGCATCGTTAGAGTTTATAAAATGGGTCAGAATTCTTTTACAGAAGTATAAGCAGAGCTGTAATGATTCACGAATATCAGATTCTTTTCAGATCATCTCAGGAAGGTGGGGCTGAGATTCAGGTCACATTTTCGTCTCCCGTTTGTTTCTCAGAGCCGTCAGCAAGCCCTGCCAAGGATAACTATAGGATGAACCGCTACAAGAACAAAGCGCTTAACCTGGAGGAGATGCGCCGGAGACGAGAAGAGGAAGGCATTCAGCTGAGGAAACAGAAAAGAGAACAGCAGGTAATCGTTCTCTTTAGTCCTCTTTCAGAGGTATTAGACTAGCACGAGAAGCAAATCCCATCTTGTACAGGGCTTTAAAAAAAGGGGAGGGGAGCTGAAACATATTCACTCTGAGTAACCATAAGGAATATGGAGTTGCATGAAGAGTTCATGCTCTTAACAGCGTCCGTGCTTTTCCTTTAGACTAACTTGCGCTCTGTATGTCCCTGTGCTGCCTGTCTCTCTGCCCTTTCTGCAGCTGTTTAAGAGGAGAAACGTGGAGTTGCTGAATGAAGAAGGAGGAATGTTTGACAGTCCTCTCATGGACGCGTACGTCAGCTCCAGCACAGCACCAGTGAGTCAGATCCATTACCTACATCACGCCTGTTCGTTTGAAGACCTACAGTAACCCTGTAATCATGAGCAGGATTATTTCATAGCTGCAGTTGCTGCTGATGTAAGACTCATTATGGAGTCACATGTTGAGCAGAAATGAAAAGTATGGAGATTTGTTTTCTTTCTTTTCCTCAGGAAGGAGTCATTACGAGAGACATGGTGGAAATGCTCTTCTCGGACGATCCTGAACTGCTCCTGGTTACCACTCAGAAATTCAGAAAACTACTGTCCAAAGGTATGAAAGTCATATCGAGGCGTAATTCTCAATTCCGATTGGTCAGAAGGCGTCGATTGGCGTTCCGTAACAGCAGGTCGGAATTCGAATGACAGGATTGTAGTAATGCTGTTGTTCTGATACGTTATAGTTGCTATAGTAACACCGTTCAGGGTCTTGCATATCTCAAACTCAACAATAAACCAATTTCGCTAAAGAAAATCTGAAAATGACACCATTGTGGACTGTAGTTTTGTAATTAGTCTCCAATGTGCTAAAGCTGTAACTTTAGGTTCTCCACCACAGGAAAGTCTTCAGGACCTTCTGCTTTTCTCATTTCTTGTTATCATGACAAGCTGAATTGAACCGAAACTGATTATTTATAGTTGCTGTAGATGTTCCACAAAGGCGAATGTAACACTAAATGGACAAAAAGTACGACTTGTTTTTAGATAAATAAAAAGGTGTGATGTTTTAGGAAAATAATCATACTGGAATAGATCACTCTACCATGCCTCCGATTATTTTCCTATAGCAGCATTTTCTCGTCATGTTTCATTCCTTACATATGTACTTTGTTTTTTTAATTCCGTACTAAGTTCCTGGTTGTTGTTCTGCAGAACCGAACCCACCCATCGACGAGGTCATCAGCACTCCAGGAGTCGTAAACAGATTTGTAGAGTTCCTTGAAAAAAGCACTGATTGCACATTGCAGGTAAAAATGACCGTTTTTCTCCCCCATGGGTAATTCTCTGGACGTATGTTGTCTGTACGCTGTGCGTTAACGTGGGTGTTTATGTACAGTTCGAAGCAGCGTGGGCACTGACCAACATCGCCTCGGGAACGTCTCAACAGACCAAATTTGTGATCGAGGCAGGTGCTGTGCCGGTGTTCATCAAGCTGCTGAACTCCGAGTTCGAGGACGTCCAAGAACAGGTACTGAGTTTGGAGACGGAGGCGAAGGAGAATTTCGGTGATGTTCTCGCTGTCAGTATGTTCGTGGGCGTTCGGGGGATGTGCTCCAGTGAAGCAGCAAGAGCAAAATTAATTCTCTTAATCATATTGAAACGAGATGCAAATTAGGTTTGGGCTAAATGCAAAACATAAAGTGTGGGAATACATTTCTCTTGGGCTCTATCCAACACTAATTAACGTTTGCAAGGTTTTGTTCACCTTTTAAAGAGAGAATGCTATACTTGCCTGTCACTTTAATAGGAATACCTACTTGTTTATCATGGGGAAGCAGTGCAATGCATAACAGCATGATCACATCATATATATATAGCTTCGGTAAATGTTCAAAACATAAAACCTTGGTGTACAAGAGCATTCCCGAGATGCTTTTCTGTTCAGCACAGGGGTAAAGAGTGATTATTTTAGTTACCAAAGCCCTTCCTGTCAACTCGAGCTTAAATTACGCTTTTTCTCATTTCTCCCGTGTTCATGCTTGAAGTAATTTTCAGTTGGCCAAGTGTAAACAGGGTTTTATATGCAATGAGTCATGGGCACTTGTTGAACAGTAGAGCAGAAAGTAATTTGCTGTTCAGCTGTAGTCCGGAATTGGTGTCGCACATGGCCAGCGTGACAAGTGTGTGTGTGTTCTTCAGCCTGCTGGTCCTGGATTTAACGCTGCAGTACCGTCTGACTGATGGGGTCTTGTAAACGGGCTGTGTGCCGAGTGGGTGTGGTCAGTGGTGATTTTGAGAGCTTTGTTCAGACATCGTCTGTTGTAGATGTCTTGTAAGGCGACTCTCTGGAGGGGCTTGCGGTCGGGAAGAGAGAAGCTGTTGAACCAGGCGGTTATGCAGCATGTCAGAACGCTCTCTGTGGTGCATATAGAAGCCTACGAAGCAGGAAAACTTGCTAACAGACTTCACTACTGCCCTGATGTGCGAGGAGCCGCCCTGATGTGTAGAACGAAAGCTGTTAAAATATTTGTAGATGATGGACAGCTTTTTATCTACCATAAGGAACAGCTACAGGAACAGCTCCAGCTGCAAACTGTGAAAGTCTGAAAAACTCTTCCCTTAAACTTTTTAATATTGGTAAACTCGGTTCTGTCAAAAGATCACACTGAACATTTGCATCCCAGTTTTCTTATTGGTGCTTGGCACACGTCTGGAGAAAGAATTGGATCGCAGCTGATTTGAATGGCAGCCTGAAATTTCAGCGTGAGCGTCTAACTTTATAAAAGTTTAAATTTTGTGTTGAAGCGTGTGATTTGCCACCAGCATATCATCAGCCAGTTGAATACAGTTGATTAAAGGAGGAATAAAATACTTTTAATAGGGAATAAACTAAACCTCAGGGTGGTAGCATGGATTATTTTCCTGTTCCAGCACTCCCCAAAGTGTGTGCTGTATTCCTCTTATAAAGTGTCCTTATCGGTGTTCAGCTGATTCTGCCTGTCATGTTGTTGATCTGTGTTCTTTCAGGCGGTGTGGGCTTTAGGGAATATTGCAGGAGACAGTGCCATGTGCAGAGACTTTGTCCTGAACTGCAATATCCTTCCACCACTGTTAATGTGAGTTTCACTGTACCAGACTCCAAACATTTTACTAGACCGTTTGTGAAAGGCTTTGATTTGGCCTAAAGCCTGGTTCTCTAAATGGCAACCCGATTTAATTCATGTCCTCCCCGTTCAGGCTGCTGACCAAATCGACTCGTCTCACAATGACCAGGAATGCTGTGTGGGCGCTGTCCAACCTCTGCAGAGGCAAAAGTCCACCACCCGAATTCGAGAAGGTTTGCCTTTTTCTCACGCTTTGCTCCTCATCATGATATTACAAAGAAGTAATTCCAAGAATTCCATGTGCTAGAATGTAGATAAAAGTAAGATATGTGAACGTCTGGATGCGAGTCTACATTCTTTCTTGCCACTCGCTTCCTCGTTTTGTCCATTTGGGCATGACTTGTTTAGGCAGCAGAGATTTTTCTCAGTCCTGCGCCTGCCAGACTGCATTCCACAACCTAGAGTGTTGGACCAAATCTTTTTTGGTCATGGTTATTTAACGCTTTTTAATAAGAAATAAATCCACCTTGAATAACTTGTGTAGAAACATGAGACATCTGATATTTATTTTGTAATCCAAACACTTCGGTTGATTTTTTTGGGAGTCAGATTTTTTTCCATCAACACGGACACTTTGATAAACTGCCTACATTTTTGCTGTATCATTAAATTCAGCAACATATAACATTAAATTTATCACCTGTTCATTCTAAAGTGACTCTCCTATGGATGTATTTTTATTTTATTGTTATTTGTGTGCACTGCAGGTGTCTCAGTGCCTGCCCGTACTGGCCCGCCTGCTGTTCAGCAGCGATCCCGATCTGCTGGCCGACGCTTGCTGGGCTCTGTCCTACCTCTCAGACGGACCCAACGAGAAGATCCAGGCAGTGATCGACTCTGGAGTCTGCAGGAGGCTCGTAGAACTGCTCATGTGAGTCTTGACATGCATCTTAATGTGGCACTTTTCTAGAGTATTTTACAGTTCTGCTTTACGGGACGTGACGTGGTTCTGCTTTCTGGAATTTTTCCAGGCACTCCGATTATAAAGTGGCTTCTCCGGCTTTGAGAGCCGTTGGGAACATCGTCACTGGAGATGACATTCAAACACAGGTGTGTGTGTGTGTGTGTGTGTGTGTGTGTGTGTGTGTGTGTGTGTGTGTGTGTGTGGTGTTATTAGGGAATGAAATTGGCTAAATTACATTTATGTGTGTATATATATTTATTTATTTTCCCAAGGTGGTACTGAACTGCTCGGCTCTCCCGTGCCTCCTTCACCTGCTCAGCAGTGCAAAGGAATCCATCAGGAAGGAAGCATGCTGGACCATCTCCAACATCACAGCAGGAAACCGAGCTCAGATACAGGTACACGCACCCCACCTACCTCAGCTGGCATGCAAATGGATTATTAAATATATATGCACCACTATAGAAAAGTATCCCTGCTCAATACACGATACTTACCGTGACCTCCGATTAGACGGTCATCGACGCGAACATCTTCCCCGTGCTGATCGACATCCTCCAGAAAGCCGAGTTTCGCACCAGGAAAGAAGCGGCCTGGGCCATAACGAACGCCACGTCAGGAGGCACGCCCGAGCAAATCCGGTACAGTGACCGTTTTATCTGAGGAATTGTTTTTATATTATATTTCTACATTACTCCGTCATGTATTTAGTACAAAGTCTCATTACAGTAATAAGTGGCCAACCCCAGGTTGTCTTGTTTACCCACTAAGAGGAGTGATGAGTGCTAAAGCAGGTCCTTGCTCAGGATCCCGTTACCAAACAGAAATCTGAGCCATCTGATCTTACAGCAGCACGTTCCCTTAACAACAGCAAACACTTTTCAGTCTTGCTGTACCCTCTGCCTGCTCAGATTTAGCCAAGAGGATTACACGGGCCATACAAAGCTTATACCAGCAGAAATTGAACGTGTCAAACGTCAAAAGCATTCCAAAAGATATGCATGTGCGTATATATATGTATATGTGTATATATATATATACAGAGATTTTTTTTAAGATCCTGCATTTAAAAAGAAAATCTCATTCACACAAACAGCATTTATGAAGAACATCTAAATGTCAACCACTTCAAGAATAGCATTAAGAGCATGTACACTGTGATACGGGAACAAATGCAGAAAAACAAAGTTTTAAATAAAAAATAAGAAGTGGAACAGTGTTCAGTCAGCGTACTAGATGAGACTCTACAAGTAACTTTACCAAACTCGTTGTGCAGTCCTCAAATTAACAGCTTGATCAGCAGCCATGATTCAAAAGAGACGAAGCGCATCGGTGTCACGTACAAAACCCCAACTAGACCTGATAATAGACTGTATAGATAAGGATATTTCATGGTTGGTCTATCTGTGATATCACCCATTCATATCTCTTACAAATGGCCTGACTGGATCTCCTCAGAGTGATCAGCGCAACTCTATTTTACCGCCTTATTTTTTATGTCATGTTTGTAATGCATTCGCTGTCGTTGCTCTGACGTGACATGTCTTCCTCTTTCGTATTTTCTCTGTAGGTATCTAGTGAATTTGGGCTGCATTAAGCCCTTGTGTGATCTGTTGACGGTGATGGATTCGAAGATCGTGCAGGTCGCTCTCAACGGACTGGAGAACATTCTGAGACTGGGAGAGCAGGAGGCCAAGCAGAACTGCAGCGGCCTCAACCCGTACTGCAGCCTTATCGAGGAGGCTTATGGTAATGCGTGCCTGTAACCATTAGGTTCACGGAAGCCTACTGTCTAAGATCGTGCATTACAAGAGAAATCTGACAGCATTCCGACTACACAGAAGGAGCATCGCTTATGGTCATGTGATGGCTTCTGAGAACAAACTGAATTAATCAGGCTTTGTGTTTCACTGTGGCACGTGTCTGTTCAGCAACTTGATCAAGACATGACTGTCACTGTTTGAGGAAAACACAGTAGCTGAATTTTAGTAAGGCTGATTTCCTGCACTATGATGTTGGCAGGAAGATGGCAATTATTGAAGTATGTTATACCATTAAAAACCCAGTTTTGGTTATTTTTGGCTGTCAGTCACAGACACAAGGCAATCATTGGTTTCTCTGAGCTCATGATTGTGACAGAAGGCAGATAATACGACTTATCTGGTTAGTGAGTGTGTTCTCGAAGGAAGCACGTGTTAGCCTTCACCTCCTCAATTCAAATATATAAAATCCAGACACAACTTATAAACTTGCATAACCTATATAAATGTATCCTTTAATGTTTTCTCTAATGAGCAAGTCAGGAGTAACGGCGGCAAGGAAAAACTCTCTCGGATGCGCCCTCATTTGTTCGCTGTTGTGTGATCAGAATCTGGCTAGTCCACAGGAATTGGCAGAAAAAATTTTGATGTATTGAAAAAATTTTGGGCTGGAGAGAGTTCCAGTATTGCCATGTAAAGCAATACTGATGTTTCGCCTATTTTTTTTTCCTTCAGGTCTGGACAAGATCGAGTTCCTTCAGAGCCACGAGAACCAGGAGATCTACCAGAAGGCTTTCGATCTCATCGAGCACTACTTTGGCGTGGAGGAGGAAGACGCCAGCCTGGCTCCGCAGGTGGACGAGAACCAGCAGCAGTACCTTTTCCCTCAGCAGGAGGCCCCCATGGAGGGCTTCCAGCTCTAACTAAACACCCGACACTCGGTTAGGCTCCGTACGATGCGTCCAGGTCCTTCCCGTGCCCGTACCTGTACTGCAGGCTGTATCCCAATGTGCCCTCAGCACAGCCACACAAGCAGATTGATCTAGAGCGACCGAGAGGAAGCGCGCTGCTTGCAGATGAACTTTACCACTGTTTTCACTCGTACGAGACTTCAGGAGCTGGGTTTTTATTGCATTTTATTCTGTCTTAATTTAAGTAGTGCCACTTAACAGATTGGCTGTGGATAAAAAAACAAAACAAAACAAAACAACATTTTTCTATTCTGAAACTACCTTACTGGGCACACATTCCCAACAGAATCCCATAAACCTGTTTGGGTTTTTTTTTTTTTTTTTTTTTTTTTTTTTGTGTTTGGAAGGT
>JAOVYV010000010.1:14330679-14341561 GCA_025674545.1 Hassar affinis
GACGTGATGGGTGTGGATGTGACGTGACGTGATGGGTGTGGATGTGACGTGACGTGATGGGTGTGGATGTGACGTGACGTGATGGGTGTGGATGTGACGTGATGGGTTCCTCTTCTACCCTAACAGTTTGTCAGCAGTTACAGTCCTAGATAGTTTCAGCAGCCAGACCTTCTGTCTGGTTTAGATTTATTTATATTATTATTATTATTATCATCATCAGAAATACATAAATAAATAAAACCTCCCCCTGTGGTGTGCCCCAGGTTTCCTCTGGGATTCCTCTGGGATTCCTCTGGGATTCCTCTGGGTTCTGCCGGCTGACACTCAGCATTTACACAGAAGGGCTCCGGACCTGTGAAGGAGTCGTATTAATCCTGTTTTATTTCCTTTGTGCAGAAACCCATCCTGCTTCAGGGCCACGAGAGGTCCATCACTCAGATCAAATACAACAGAGAGGGAGACCTGCTGTTCTCTGTGGCCAAGGACCAGGTACGGGGACTGACTCCACACTTGATGTGGAGTTTACTTCTATTCTAATTCTGTTCTGATTCTATTCTAATTCCAATTCTAATTCTTAAAAAAAAAAAGTTCAGCCACTGGGTTTGTTTACCACAAGGTCACATGACCTTTTCTTTTAATTATACTTTTTAATTAAATCAGGAATTTAATTGTTGGAATTTGCAGCTGTGAAATTCTGTTGTTATTTATATTTACAGAACACGATTAGGTTTGTAACTGAAAACACAGAAAATGTTTTCTTTACTTTTTTCAGGTAAATAAAAGGTCGGTTTTATGATTTAATGAATTACAGTTTTATATTTTTATTGGTTTTTTTGTATTGAGAATAAAAACACAAGAGTGATCCGAACTGTGCAGTAGAAACAAACATGGCACCAGACTGCTGTTCAGTGTCCTGTTTGTTCTGGTGCTTTTTGGGTGACATTTTATTTACTGTGTTTTTCCTCTTTACAGTTTGTCAATGTGTGGTACTCGGTCAACGGGGAGAGGCTCGGCACTTACAACGGCCACACCGGAGCTGTGTGGTGTGTGGATGTCGACTGTATCCTTTACTGTGTCGCTTTTTTAACAGACAGAGGGAACATGGACAGACAGAGGGACAATGGACAGACAGAGGGACAATGGACAGACAGAGGGACAATGGACAGACAGAGGGAACATGGACAGACAGAGGGACAATGGACAGACAGAGGGACAATGGACAGACAGAGGGAACATGGACAGACAGAGGGACAATGGACAGACAGAGGGAAAATTGTTTTGTCACGGCAGTGGACAATTATTAACAGATATAAACACACTTGTGTGTAACACGTGAGGTAGACACACTTACTGCTTTCTGTCAGTTTGCCTTAATAACCTGAAGGGGACACGAAGCACGTGTTGACCGGATCCGCTGATAACAGCTGCAGACTCTGGGACTGTGAGACGGGTTAGTTGCTCTGTGTTACAGTTCTGACACTAACTCAGTGTACAGACGTGCACACACACACACACACACACACATTCCTTCCTTTTTCCTACAAATACTTAACCAGCTTCTGATCTCCCCTTATTAATCTTCAGCCACCCAGTTTTATCAAACCTCATGGTCCTGTGCTGTCGTAGCACATCGTTAGTGTGTTGAGATGCTTTTCGGCTCACCACCGTTGTAAAGACTGGTTATGTACTTTGACTTGGCTAGTTATTTTTTTTTTTTTTAATAACCCTAATAGTGTAGGATGTTTCAAAAAAGATGGACCCAATTTCAAAGCAGTATATATCACCATGGTAACATGTTACAAAAATTTACAAACGAGTCATTTAATGAGTCATGAAGACGAGGCGATAGTTGAATTCGTCCCAGTTGCCTCTTATGGTGACGTAAAAGTCACTGGGTGTAAAGTCTGGGGTACAAGAGTGTAGCACCAAGGCTTGGGGTCCTGTGCGACAATCATTTTAAACTCATTCATGGCTGTTTCCAGGTTGCAGAGATCCACTGATTTCAAATCGGGTCCATCTCTTACAAACACCCTGTGTGTAAAATGCTCATGAGTAAAGCTGATGCGTTTCTGCTCAGGTAAACAGCTCGCCGTGCTCGACACCAACTCCGCGGTCAGGACGTGCGGCTTCGACTTCAGCGGGAACATCATCATGTTCTCCACAGACAAACAGATGGGCTACCAGTGCTACCTGAACTTCTTTGATCTGCGAGACCCCCAACAGATCGGTAAGCAGACATGAACCCCAGGCTGCCGAAGCAAACTTTATGAGGATCCTGCTACCTAAAGGTCCAGATGATCAGCTAATATAACTGAACATCGATAACCTTTACTCTAATAAATAAAATCCATGAGTCTGCTACAGAAGCCTTTCTAGGCTCCGTGTTTGAGCCACTGATGTATTTTTGGTCTGATGGTGTCGAGAGATCGTCACTGAACGTGTTTCATTTCTTCGTTTCAGAGGACAACCAGCCGTATCTGTCCGTGCCATGCAGCGAGTCGAAGATCACGAGTGCCGTGTGGGGGCCGCTGGGAGAGTTTGTGATCGCAGGGCACGAAAATGGAGAAATCAACCAGTTTAGCGCCAAGGTTAATTTCCCCATGTATCTTATTATCTGTATTTCTGCACGTGTGTGTCTAAATAATAGAAGTCGAGCAGAATGTCTGAATCCTGCAGTAATCAATTGTGTGTGTGTGTGTGTGTGTGTGTGTGTGTGTGTAGTCTGGGGATATCTTAACTAAAGTGAAGGAGCACACAAAGCAAATCAACGACATCCAGTCGTCTGTAGACCTCACCACGGTCATCACAGCCTCTAAAGACTGCGCTGCTAAGGTTGGTATTTTCACCATTAGAGAGCCAAGTCTGTCAGAGGTCACGAGTAACATTAAATTGATATTCATATTAAATTGATGATAAATCACCAATATAAAATATTATATATATATAGAGTAGTGTGAGCAGTGATTCTCTCTGTGTGTAAATATTTTGTGGAAATAGAAATCTAGTCTGTGGTTTCATAGTTACAGTTCAGTCACCTTTTTGTATTGTTAGTTAATTATGTTCACTGTGAAAGCACACAAACCCCAGTCTCCATTTTAGTCTGATTCAGTGACAGCAAACCTCCTAATAGAATAAGTGTGAGAGCTATAACTCTTCAGCTCACCTGCTGCCTCTTGCCCCTACACAGCTGTTTGATTCAACCACGCTAGAACACATTAAAACCTTCAAGACCGAGCGGCCCGTGAACTCTGCTGCCATCTCGCCCATCATGGACCACGTAAGTCATTTTAAATCTAAATCTAGTGTATCTCACTCACACCACTAATGATCTTCAGATTGCCTTCAAACACAATCCCTATGCTACAAGCACTTAGTTACAGAGCTGTTCTAGGAGCAAAATCGTGACGGTTTTATATTATCCCTAAATATAATGTTTGTCAATCAGATTTTTAGCCTGAATTGTATGAAATCGTGTTTGTGTCCAGGTGGTCATGGGAGGAGGTCAGGAAGCCATGGAGGTCACAACTACTTCCACAAGGATTGGCAAATTTGAAGCCAGGTTGATACACACACTCATATTTGTTAGCTGCAGTGAAGATGCAACCATGGAAGCAACCATCAGATAAAAAAAAAAACCTGACTCCGTATGCATCTGGATTATTTCCCCATGTTATTTTCTCTCATTACAGGTTTTTCCATGCAGCCTATGAAGAGGAGTTTGGAAGAGTGAAGGGTCACTTTGGCCCCATTAACTGTGTGGCGTTCCACCCTGATGGCAAAAGGTATTTATTCATAGGTTTATTGCTTTACTTTCGGCACATATGTGGACCTAATTTAGACATAACCAAGTGACAGTCATTTGAGTAACAACTACTTGAGAAACAACAGAAGACCTTCAGTTTCCCATTTCAATAGTTTCCTCTGCAGATGTGACCTTATTAATGCGATTAATTCCTTTATTAGTGTAGCTAATAAAATATATAGAATTATAGTATAATAGTTCAATCATTTGTCTGACTTTTATACTTTATACCTCACTGTACATTTTATTGTTAACCTAAATGAAAGTAAATGCATTAAAAGGTGTAGTTAAACGCAGCAGGGTGTAGTTATAGTGGTCCGTTATTCACCATGACACTTTAAGTGAATGCAGTTAGAAAATTGTAACGCTGAAATATTTTCTTAGGAGGGTTTTAGTAACATTTCTCTTAACATAAACCTTTTTCTGTTTCTTTCTTGTTGCGCAGTTACAGCAGCGGCGGCGAAGACGGGTACGTCAGAATTCACTACTTTGACCCTCAGTACTTCGACTTTGAGCTCGAGGCCTAAAATCCCCGGACGACATTCCAAGATCTGATCATCAGCCAGCATCATCAGTCAGAGATATAGCCTGTTTTTTTACACTCGGTGTTAAAGACACTGCATATGATGGCTGGTATGTTCCCCGAGTATTTAACTCTCTCAATAAACTTTGTGACGTAAGGAATGGGACTATAGTCGTGCTAGTTTTTTCATACTGGACTCGGTTGTAGTACATTTGTGATAGGAGCCGTGTTAACGCCTTTGTCTAGAAGTTTGTAACATGTTAAGTTAATTCACAACTAATAGTTTACTTTAACTAGTCAGTTTTTAGGACCAACTAAAGCCGAGTAAAAACATCTAATCCCATGTCCAGTTTCTGACATGCTGTGATGTGACTGAAGGTCTGACAGTCTATTCTTTTTTATATCTTAGTTTTCTGTCTATGCATTCCAGGAGCTAAACTGGCGTCTAGTTTGATGTATTCAGTATTGATGTATAGGTTTTTAAGTCAGCCCCTTGGGTACAGTAGTCAGTAATTGAAATCTTTTAACAGAATGAGAGATCATGTTTTCTTTATTTACCTTACCAAAAAAAAGCATAGAATATGGACATTTCAAAACCACAGAACTGTGGAACTCCTAAAACTGCTATTTCTGGCCACAGGAACCATTAACACAGACACATCATTAAAACAAACAAGTTTCTCTTAAAAATGAGGTAAAGGACACTGGGCCAGGAAGCAGCATCCGAAAAGACGAGACCTAATACAGGAAACGATATCTGCTCGCGCATGTGTGTGTATATAATATATATTCAAGTCCATGATTCCAAATAACTTAGAGCTGAAGCTGTTTGGGTGGAACTCAGCTAATGACCATCTCTACCACTTCTGGTCCTGTTTGAGGTGCTACTATAAATTTCTACCTAAAAAAGAAATGATGCAAAGATTCTTAACCATAAAAAAAGATGTTTGGGAGGGAGGGTTTATAACAAAAGGATACGTCTTACATTTCAATGCACATGTGTAATGCAAAAAAAAAAACCTTTATATCGCCCATTAAGAATACAAATAGTAAAAGGAGTCTTAGAAAATAATTTACAGTCTTTAGCTTGGAGGCTAACATCACGTGAGGGACAACTCAAGTTCATGCATCCATTTGGACTCGGGTGTTCAGGTTGTTTTCAGCTCTTCTTTTGGCCTTCAGAAACAGAAAAAGGATTATTTCTATCATCATTCAACCCTTCTTTAACTCCTCCATTTCCTTCCAATCTGCATTTTTTTCTTCATAAGACAGGATAAGTTATGACGACTTCTTCCACACGTGTCAAATGTTGAATTGAAAAAATAAAGAGAAAAAAGCTGAGTGGGGGAACAGCACTGATAGAAAAGGTACTGCTGCTGCGCTGTTACCTCAGTGTGAATGAAAACCTGCATCCTTGCTATTAAATGAGAGATACTGAGTATAATAACATACTGAATATTTCAAGCTGTAACAACTCACCCTTTTGTGTCCATTTTCTCTTCTGGGGTTTTCTCCTCCTCCTTCACATCTGCAGGAATGTGAAACATGAATCAGTTCATAAATAATGTATTCATCATTATATGTTCCTACATCTTTAGTAACTTTTGTATCCTGGTCAGAGTCCTGGTGGATCTCTCCCAGAAAACAGTAGAAACAGACACTGGGAATACATTTTTCAGACACACCAATACAAATACAAATACAGGAAACCCATGGACGAAGCTTCAAGCACATATATTAAGTTCCTATGCAGTTTAAGAACAAGATTATGTCTAACAGATGTGCAATGAGTAATAAAATACTTTGCGGATCCAATTAGTCAATTATTCCTCAACTAGGTTTCTAACTTTGTGGTTTGTGAAAGGACCACACATGGGTGTGATGGTCAGAAACTTTTAGCCATATAGTGTAGTTGTAGGCTTAATCTATTTCCAGAATGCAGAGTGAGTGTTGCTAGTCGTACCCGTGTGCTCACCTTTCTTCTCTTCTCCGTCTTTCTCCTCTTCGGTCTTCACTCTCTTGGCCTTTTTGTAGTTGGCTGCGTTTCTGCGACCACCTTGTCCTTCATCCTCAGAATCGGAGAACTCTTCATCACAGGCTATCCTCTTATCGTGGGCACGGACTAGCAGAGAAAACACATTTGAATAGTGTTAAATAACATTTATTGGTCCATAGCTGGTGAACAAGACTACACACAATAGGCACACTGAGATACAATGTGTGTTCATTTTCTCCTTTAAAGTAACGGCTTTGTTTACTGCAGCATACATGTTCCCCGGCCTACAGGAAAACATTCATCACTGGGCTTTTAGGTTTGTTGGTTAACAAAATATAATGGAGTTAATAATGGAGCTTGCAATCATGCAGTCTGATTTAACTGGTATTGGTGCCATTCACCATTAAACACACACCTTGGATAAACTTAAATGATTAGAGGAAGAGGTTTGAACAAATCACTATTACGTTTATCTGAAAATAGTAATCTTCACTTAAACGACAGCATCTTTAAATGAACATTGACAAATCTACATAAAATTTGAGTTCACTTTTACAGCTGATTTATCCCTTTCAGTTATTTTTTACAGCATAACACTGTGTAACCAAGCATGTTAGCTTTAGAGGTGATCCACTGTAAACTAACTACAACACTCACTGGGGATGCGTTTGTCTGGGTCGTCCTCCTCGTCCCCGCTGTCCTCCTGCACAGCGTCCTCTGGAATAGGTTGCATCTGCACTCCGGGGGCGTGGGGCAGCATGCGCAGGTTCTCAAACAGACGCTGCCTAAACACCGACAGCAGATCGGATGTGAATATCAGACTGCTAATCAGAGACCAGGAACCAAGCTGAAAAGCAGCGTTAGAATTCAACACACTCACTTGATCTTTTCTAGGTAGTCGTTTGTGTTCTGGTTGGTCATGTTGGAGGGACTGATGTGGAGCTTGAAGTCAGGTCCAAAATACTCAAAGTAATCATTGTATGGAAGCTCTGAAATCAGGAGAGGAAAATCATGACACTAGAACAGTTATCTACTAATGCTCAAAAAAGTGGATAGAGATTTAATGGAGATCATTACAATCAAGATCCACATTCAACAGGCTTAAAAATCACCCCCAGTGTTCTTGGAAACACAAGGCATATTATAAAGATCTACCATCAATTCAAATCCCTTCTGGGATACAAGAACACCCAGTCCTTTTACATTTATGTTTTTTTTTTAAACACTAATCAATTACATTACAAAATGAATATCTGAAGTTTATATTATTGTTGGTGAAATCCAGTGAAGTCTCAAATCCAGTGCAAAGAACTAAAATATTAAACTTGCCATTAGGAATAGTGCTGTCCAGGGCGACGGCCGTCTCATAGGTCCAGCAGCGAGCCACGTTCCTGATGGTGTAGCCGCCTCCTCCCAGCATGAGCAAGGGCAGGTTAAAACTCTTCATGTACTCGACACACTTAGCGTGACCTGAACAGCACACAGACTCTCCGTTAACACACAAAAATACGAAACAATACACAGTATCTGTACGTAAATGCTCCGACAGTGACCTTTGATGGTGAGGTTGAAGCAACCCAGCCTGTCCCCAGACAGAGAGTCAGCACCACACTGAAGCACTACAGCACTCGGCTGGTACATCTCCATCACTTTGGCCATGATCTGAAAGCATGGGTATCGAATGGGTTAAGCAGAGACAAAAAAAAAAAAAAAAATCCAAACACTATTTATTACACACAGGGGCTCTTTAAAGGACTTACAGGTTTGAATATGGCTTCATAAGATTCGTCATCTATCCCATCCCTGAGTGGGTAGTTCACAGCGTAGTATTTGCCCTTTCCAGCACCGATGTCCTGCAGAAAACAGCCCAAAGTAGTGAATACAAGATGCATCAAAGAAGGTTTGTATAGGATACAATACAGCCGAGAAGGAAATGCATACTACTGGATATACACACACTATTCATACACATCATGTGTCTGTCTTAAAGCTTTACGACAAGACATTTAAATCTAACTACAGGTTGGAATACTGATATGCAAATCACACCACCATTATACCACAGCAGTTAGGATTATTTATACGCTTCTGGCTATTTATTTAAATATAATAATAATTACAAAAAAAACATGAAACTGGGAAAACTCAAAGACTTTACTGTTAAAGTGGAAACTCCTTCAAAAAAGCTAAATAAATATCTGCTTTTTTCTTTTTGAATTAGCTGCTACTGAATTAAAATGAGCACATTAGTGTAAACCCGTTTGGTGCACTACTGTAAATAAATTAACTGTCTGCTTCAACTGTTTAGCAATACTGTGGTACAATTGGGGGCACAATTGGGGGCAGTCATGGTCTGGTGGTTAGGGTGTCTGCCCCATGATCGGAAGGTCCCGGGTTCGAGTCCCGTGACTGACAGGATTTGGCTGAAGTGCCCTTGAGCAAGGCACCTAACCCCCATTGGCTCCCCGGGTGCTGTGGCTAGGGCTGCCCATCGCCCCAGGCATGTGTGTTCACAGCCCCTAGTGTGTGTTAACTAGTGTGTCTCACTGCACGGATGGGTTAAATGCGGAGGCTGCATTTCACTGTGTGCAAGCACAAATGACAAATATGTCTCACTCACTTAATGCCAATAGTATTGTTAAGTCCTTAGTCAGAATAAAAGTAATCCAAACTTACTCTGAGGTCACCTGTGCCAGGAAAGTACTCTCCATACTTATGGAAAGACACGGTCATGACACGGTCTGTGGTGTAGAAGGCCTCCTCTACTCCATCACCATGGTGAATGTCGATATCAATATACAGAACTCTTTGATGGTACCTGATAAAATAATCAAAGGAGCAGCATTTAAAAAAGAATGAAACCATTTTGACAGAGTATTCAGGGAAAAGATTGTTAACTGCAGGAAAACTGTGTATGTTTCTATTCTTAACACACAGCAAACACCAATGATATTATGATAAATTATGATATCACAATACACTTTAAGATATCCTGTACATCCCTATGCAGTTTGTTTTAATTTACTCTCATGCTGAATCATTAAAATTCCTTCTTTTTAAAATCAAACTATCAATACACTTTGCAGCTTTTTTTCCCATACAACACTAAGGTTTCGTTAAAGGCTCTTAATCACGTCATATTCTCACCCCTTAATTAACATCAAACTTGTGTTCCTATGAATTATTTCTGCTTCACCACAGTACAGATAAATCGACAGTGTTGTTAAGCTGCAGATTTTCTGCTCCTTATCTTGACTGGCACCACAAAATATACACGGTCTAAGTGATAACGATCTGAGGTTTGAAGTGTAACCCCTCATCCTGAACAGAGGACGCACTTGAGCAGCTCCAGGATGGCCAGCACGATGTCGTTGACGTAGCAGAACCCCGACGCCTCCGACTTCTTGGCATGATGAAGTCCGCCCGCCCAGTTAATGGCGATGTCTGTCTGCTGCTTGTTTAGTTTCACGGCACCCGCTGGACACAGAAACGACCGTCTTCAATAATCTGCACTGGGTTTGTCATCTATGCGAAT
The DNA here is from genome assembly GCA_025674545.1 of Hassar affinis. NCBI lineage: Eukaryota > Metazoa > Chordata > Actinopteri > Siluriformes > Doradidae > Hassar > Hassar affinis. The sequence continues at coordinate 14,340,536 of JAOVYV010000010.1, forward strand.
CCATAAAGCGGCAGGATAAGAGCACTTACCGACAGAGCCGCCTGTTGAAAGCTGACAGAATTCGAACAGGCCGTCGAACACGGGGCAATCTTCACCCACATTAACTGAGGAAGGAATATAAATGAGCACATTACTAGGGGGGGGGGAACCCACACACAAACTCACACACACACACACACTGCAAAGGAAGTGAGGCACATCATCTCCCGAGATATCTGCCCCATTTTCAATAAATATTCTATTAAATAGCTGATATTTTTCTACGCAGTAATCACTTTCACTCTGGTAATTTAATACAAGACTGATGATTAGTCTCAAGCATCATCATCTAAAAGCCATGATGTTCGTTCAGAGCTTACACCCCAACACCTCATTAACCTACACTCCAATTTCACACTTAGCAGTAGCCATAAATAAGAGAACACTGTAAAGATGGTTTAATCAAGTTCTGATTGGTTTGTGTTCGCAGAAATCAGCGAGGCAGAGCAGCCATTCTGCGGTGTGAACATTCATCACACCTCCGCAATAATACGATTACTGGGTTTATTACTGCGTTAATAAGTGTTTAAGAGGATTCCTTCAGAAAGGTCACGCCTTTCACCAAAAGCAGGGGTGTTAACTAATTTTAGTCAACAATTCCCCCAGCAGTTTCATCTTTGATATCTGTACAACCACACTCGGGTGTGTCAATCTGCAGTTAAGCAAATATCGATATGATTTCTAAGAGCGATCATAAACAGAATATTAGGACTCAGATCTGTTTTGTTTCATGACGAGATTTATTTAAATTAATTTATAATGGGGGAAGATCTCAGAGACGCTCTCGAAAAAGCCACATTTAAATGAAGAGTAAATGTGTGATTTTAACTACCTGAGACACTAGCACACAAGTTCAGCAATAAAACAGACAGAGGATTCATAATGTCCGTTTGCCTTAAAATGTCTGGCAACCGGGCGGCACGGTGGTGCAGTGGATAGCGCTGTCGCCTCACAGCAAGAAGGACCCGGGTTCGATCCCCGGGTGGG
>JAOVYV010000010.1:14360335-14374572 GCA_025674545.1 Hassar affinis
CTGGGCACCGGCTCCCCCGTGACCCCGTAACTGGGAATAAGCGGTACAGATAATGACTGACTGACTGACTGTTCATTTTGTCATTATGGGGTACTGGGTGTAGAATTTTGAGGGAAAATGAATTTAATCCCTTTTGGAGTAAGACACATAACAAAATGTGGAAAAAGTGAAGCGCTGTGAATACCTTCTGGATGCACTGTACATAAAATAAGAATTATAGCTCAATTCAATTCAATTTTATATCAATGTACATTGTCCCAAAGCAACTTTACACAGACATAACATCCAGGCATAACTTGATAGAAATGTATATAAATGTTATCCTTAATGAGCAAACTGGGGGTGACAGTGGCAAGGAAAAACTCCCTGAGGTGGTAATGGTCAAGTTTACAACCCTAGTTACCATAGTAACCAGATACCACAATAAGTCTGTATAGATATAGTTACCCTAAAAAAACACTTACACGTTTGCCATTATAGGAAGGATCATCGAGTCAGAATATGAGTTCTAGCCATTGTTTGCAGTACCAGTTGCATGCATGCTATGCATTACGCAGTATTTTGTGCATACAAACACCATAGTAACATGTCCGCAGATAGAAGTTGGACAATGCTACTAATGAGACTCAAATAAGAGAGTGCTAATAAGAAGTGTATTACTACAGCTTTCCTTACTGTCGATGGATGGAACAGTTATCTTGGATTTTGAGGTCAGGGTGGTGAGTTGGAAATCCAACTTCAGGGGATGTTCCAGTTAAAATTTCTAACTTCCCAGGTCAAATGGAATGCACCATTCCAAGCTGAAGTTTCCGATTACTGCCTGTCAGCCTTACAGTAAATCTATATTCCTCAAAAAGCCCACAGAATGGCTATCCTGTGTAAAAATAATGTAAGTTTTCCACAGCTATACCTCTGAATGTAACAAAATGCCGAGGCTGACACCGGAGACTCCTTCCAAAAATGGAGAGCTGCTATTATAGAAAATAAACCAACACCTTCTGACCAATCAGAATTGAGAGTTCAACCTCGCTGCACCACAGTACAGCCGTAGTGTATCATAATAACAATGTAGTAAAAGACTAGTTTTAAATGCATGTATATTATATGGCTGATCATCAATGGGCAATTCAGTGCATGTGTGTTTAAGAAAGCTAGTGAGAAGAGCAAAACTCAAAACTATATTTACACTAACATTATATAAAGTTCCCTGTAGCCCAATTTGAAATATACACGGTACCAACTCTTGTCAGTGCAAGAGCACAATCTTTTATAGCTTTACTTAAGGAGTTATTTATAGAAGAACAAGATTAGGAGTGTAAGCATTTATTTGTCACATGTACACAGTGTAATTGTTTTCTTCATAGATCCCAGTTGGGTTAGGAAGTTGAGGTAAGGGCACAGGGTTAGACATGATATGGCACCTATGGAGCAGAGAAGGTTAAGGGCCTTGCTCAAGGGCCCAAGTGGCAGCTTGGTGGTGCTGGGGCTTGAACCCCTGTGTATCCCAGAGCTTTAACCATTGATCCACCATTGCATAATACAAAGTACAAGACTTCACCTTGTGGAAGAAAAATAACCTATTCAGTATCCCAGTATCATGGATGTGCATTATCCATGTTAGTGAGTCTTGTACAGACAGAGTGAGTGAGTGAGAGAGAGAGAGAGAGAGAGATAGGAGGGAGTGGACAGTAATGTTGATAAATGGGATGATGGGACACTGACCCACTAATGCTGCAGCTGCACTGCCACTGAGCCTGTTTGGCCCTAGTGGCCCTGTTCCTCCTGCAACCCACAAACACACACTCAGATTTTTATATTTTGTACATAATAATGGTAAAGCACATGGACACACATTTAATGCTCCAGATATTCATACATATAATCTGTATTTGGATTTACACCTGAAGTGGGTGTGGCCTAAAAAAAAATATATACATATATTTTTTTGTCTAATGAATTTACTTGGTTCAATTTCTTAATATATAAACACACTAGTCATTTAAACGAGCACGGCCCTGACCAGGCAGTAAATAAAGATGAATCAATGAATGAGTGGTATAAATGCATTGCACGTTCACGTTAATAAATCTTTATTCCAGGAGCTTTATAGCTTGATGCATGCCTGCTTTTTCTTGCGTCCTGTAGGAACCCAGACCCAATGCAGATCTCTATTCTCAACCAGTTGCCCTATGACAATAACTGGGCAAGTTTTCTTTAAAAAAAAAAAAAATTACTGAACATGTTTGTATCTACATTTGTATTCATTTAGAGCACATGATCTGTTCATTCCTTGTGTATAATAAATAACACTCTGTTGCTCTTGCAATGTTACAGACAGCCAGTACAGACGGAGACGTCTGGCAGAAACAAACAACAGCAGCAGCACACTGGTGCGATACAGCTCATTATGAACAGCTCTCAGTCTGTATGCAGATTACGCTTTGTCCACAAAGAGCACAAAGTGACAAAATGGAGGGGCGCTGCTGAGACAACGAGGCCATGCAAACGATGGAGCTCGACTCCTAGTGTGATAGAGGGACCTGTGCTAGAGCTAACAAGCTGTGGGCTTCCTGGGGAGAAAGATAAGCTCGCCTCTTGGTCAACAGAGGCTAAATCTAATTAATGGTGAATGGACGGAGCTCTAACCTTTTCTGTTTGCGAGCGATTGTGTGAGTGCGTGTAAAAGAGAGTATGGGGAGGGGGTGAGGGATATCTCTTGCCAAAAAAAGCAGCAATGAAACACACACCTTGTCGTTTTCAGCCTGCCTTCATCAATACATCTAAGCGGACTTATCACATGGCCTTTCCTTCTCGCTACCTCTCTTTTTCATCCTCTTTCATGAGAACGGGTTTCTTTTCGCCTTTTAATCGAGTGTGCTCTACGCCGCTGACGAGGCGCCTTTTCTTTAAGGCTCCCCCCTTTCTCTGATGTGCAGAATTCCACAGCAGAGTTATTCAGCCCCGAGGTGAGCGGCGGCACTACTGATCACTCTCATTAAATCCTTCTTTTGGACCACTTTAAGGACTGCAGCCGAGTGGCAGAGGGGCGGGAACAGGCCATTATCAGCTCTTTTGTGGAGGTGAAGACGCCGTCAAAGGCTCTCTCACTCTCTCTCCCCCTCAATGTGAACTGCAGCCAAACTAGGTCACCATCCAGACTCAGATGTGGAGACAATCCTACACAGCAGCACTGAGGATGGATGTGATTTTCCTCTTTTTGATATTAGCAGCTCTACTATACTACCATGCTCCGTATTTGCGTATGTGCCAACCATGCCTATGCTATGATCGAAGCAGCTGTCAGCGCATCCCCTCTTCCTTTTTCTTGGCTACATCTCTAAAATAGTAAGCGAACAGGAAGTAGCTGTTTGTTGGTTCAGACGGAAGCAGAGCTGCGGGAGACTGTCACAACACTACTCTATTTCCATCACAATCATGCCACTGACATATTTTTTTGGGGCATAAACATGCCTTCAAAGGGACCACATACCAGCACAGCTGCCATAAATCCAATCTGTAGATGGGGGTGTGAGAATAAACGCACCCGGCTGATAACCACATTAGAGATGCTTACTATTGTCTCGTGTCAGCAGGTCTGTCATGACATAACTGGATTGAATTACGGTTTTAGATTGCATGTTTTTGACACCAACATGACCTTTTTAATGTGTCCTTATTAATGGCTGCTTAGTAAAGCATATAGATCTAACAGTTCCATGACAGTGATAGTGTGTGGCTGGTACAATAGGACACTTTGTGTAACAGTCATTAAAACTCTTTTTAAGGGATGTGGTGGAAGGGGGGCAGACAATTCAGCATGCAGGGTCTTTAGCTGGCCTTAAACAAGCCAGGCTTTGTGAAGCTGCCGGCTTTGATGTGAATGAGGTGCAGTGGCTGTCGGGAGCTCATCGTCCCCCTCTTCAGTTATGATGATAACGCAGCATGATTCGCACACATTTTCGACGCTTTGATTGTACAGGACGGCTGCTCAAGATGCCACAACAAACCCAGACCTTCAAAGTCGACCTGGTAAAACAGTAGATAAAAGATGCATTTCTTTTTCTCTTAACATTGGGTGGAAAATGATGTCACCAATGATCTCAAAACACCTAGACTTCAGTATGGACTCATTGTCATTAGTAATCCTGCTGTTCGGTGGTAAAAGTGACTGAAGAGTGGAAAACCAAACTTCAGCTATCGTCTGTTCCCACTTGTAGCATCAGATTGCTTTTCTTGGCTGACTGAAGAGGAATATAATGTGTTTTTTTTATCCACCTCAATGTTCAATGTCTTCAAAGCATTCTGAGATGCTTTTCAGCTCACCACGGTTGTATACAGGAGTGTCTATTTGAGTGACTATTGCCTCCCTGTCAGCTCACATTACAAGTAATCTCACCATTCTTCTCTGCCCTGTCTTATCAATAAGGCTTTTCCACCCACCCTCCGGATCTATTATGTTTTTCACGCCATTCTGTGCAAACCCTAGAGACTTAAAAATCCCAGTTTCTGAAATACTGTGTCTGGCCACAGTAAAAGTCACGGTGATCTAATTTTCTCCCCGTTTTGACGCCCCATTGAGTTTTATTCCTACCTTAAATATCCGTGGCACAGATTGTGCTGAAATGAGCATATTCAAAATAGCAACGAAGCAAATTTGCAGGAAGGAAAATGAGACCACACACATTTACATATCTAGTCCCTTCTTTCTTCCTGCTTTGGATTGGTGTTTACAGAACTATTTGAGATTTACAAGCCTGTATTCGTCTGTATGAAGCAGGCCTTGTGTCCTAAACATGGCATAATTACATCGCCAGAGTCTCGGAATCTCTGGAATTCCTCAGGAATGATGAGCATTCGCAGAAGAACATGAGTGGACACAGCCCAAGGCTGGAATGCCTGGAGGGATACTGTCAAGATCATTCAATCTCAACCACTTCTGACTACTTCAAATACTAGTACAGTAGTACTGCGAACCAATCTCAGGAGCACGCTTCTCGACTACAGCTCTAGAATTTAAAAGCGTCCAATCACTTAAAAACACTCCGGTAGTGATCCCTATGAAATTAGCCCACCCTTGTGCTTTATCCTTTCTCTTCCCTTTTTCTGTCTACTATATAAGACGGAGATGCAGCCCTCTTTGTCAGACTCCCTAATTTCTTACAATCGCTTGCTTCCTGTGTAGCTACTATAGCCTGGCAAACACAAACTCATCAATCAGACCAACCCTTCTTTCAAAAAGAAAGGCGCTCTCTCTCTCTCTCTCTCCTAAATAAAATCACTTCTTTCATTTAATTTCCTATTCATCTTATCTGTTCATTTTTTCCCTTTCTCTTCCACCCCCTACCCCAGACTTCATGTTTCTCGTCTAACCCTTGAGCGTGTCGCCCTCCCCCTGCAGTTGGTGCCAGTTGGTGTCGAGTGTGCACTCTAAACGTGAGGGATCTAGCATAGGAGAGAGTGCAGAATGCAGAATTGAGTGTGTGCAGCATGTGAGAATGCATTAGGACTTTGTGTAGTGATAGAGTAGTGTGTTAGTGGCAATCCTGGGACATGGCCAGGCCGTGGTCAATATGTGCAATGCTGAGTCAATAACACTAGTCTCTGTGTTTGGGGTGAACAATAGGAAGGGTGTTTGTGTGGTGGGGAATGGGGGAGGGGATGAGTAACGACCCGACAGCTGGGATAGTCTCACACATACACACACTCACCCACACCCACGCATCAAGCTACCACCCGGGTTTGTGTCCGTGTGTGATTTGAGGAAAAAGGCTTGTACAGGGATATCAGGTTACAACGTTTCTGAAAATACACACACACACACACACACACACACACAATAAACCTAGCCCAAAAAATCCACACAAAATAGTGCTAATATACTGTAACTTAGTCATTACTTCACATTACTACACGTCATGCATGCTGTTCTCTCATGTTCTTGTAATGTTCCTTCTTCCTTTATTAAAATAAACACCCTAACTACACCAGAACTATGTTTTGATTCTTAGAAGAAATCCGTAGACGCAACCTTTTTCTAAAAACCGCAACCCTGGCCATGTAACTAACATGAAAGGCATGAGACTGAAATATCCTAAGTGGAATTTTTCAGTTGAGCCCAGTGGTGAACAAAAATATACCTATTTTTTCATTGTAATTTTTTCATTACAATTTATTCGACCTCCTCCTTTTGTACAACAGTTTCATCATTCTGTTTACACGAACTCATAAACACAACAACGTCCCCCTTTGTTTATCATTGTGAATAAAAAGAAATCGTAAAAACGTGAACAAAATTGTCTCTTTGCCTCATTGAACTCTACAATGAAGATGTCATGGTACTAATCTGGATGGGATTTTTGCCCCCTGATGGTGATTAAGGGTTTTTTTGGTCAGAACAAAAGCATCCCAAACCCTGAATTCCCCCACAGCCTACATCACAATGGGGGGATCCCAAACTGGGCTGCACCCTGCCAATCAGGTATTGTGCACGCTTTTGTCCATTGAGAAATCAGCCAATCGGATTCTGCCGTGCCTGTAAATGCTGAGCAACTGGGGGAGGAATGCCAGCTGATGACCCTGTGTTCTTGTTCTCGTGAGGGGTCAAGGCTGATTCATGTTACCACTCACCATGCAACTCTGACAAATCTTAGAATTAATTCAGTGCATATTGTTAACACCAGGGGAAAGAAAAAGAACACAATATAGTTATAGTATAACTAAGGAAAGATATTGTTTTAGGGAAATGTAAACTGAAAATGAATCAAGGATGATTTCATTTCAATATAATGCAGCAAAAAATTCAGATTTTCCTGTCTGTAAATTGCATCTGATTTTTGGGAGAATTGGGAGAAAACCTGCTCCTCGTGCTACACCTTCTACCCATCTTTAACCTATAAATTCCCATCTCTCTCTCTCTCCACCACTGACTGACTGTTTGCACCCGTCACCACCACATTTTCAACAATCGCTCAAATAGTTTTGGGCGTCGTCTCCTCACCCAAAGCCATCATTTACCCTTTGTTATGCGTCAGAGTCTTTGCAAGGTTGAGCACAAACTCTGGCCTCAGAGTTTCTCTGTTCTTGGCTCCACAGACAAGCTTAAATAATTATAGCCTCACTACTGGGACAATTTTTTTATACTTTTCCTCCTGAATCTCTGCCTCCTCTAATTAATGTGCTGGTGGTGTTACAGATTGACCGACTTCGGTGTTAGCATCCAGCTCTGTTTGCAATGAAATTGCAGAGGAATAAAATCCCTGCTCAAATAGACTCTTCGGTCAAAAATAAATCACACAAGTTAAAAAAAGGATCTCAATTTCCTTTACTCTCAGTAAGAGGCATGATAATCTGCTAATGAATTGAGTTTAGATCCAGAGCAAGAGTCCAGCATTAGGTAATAGGTAACTGATAAGCTGTGGTCTAAAATGAAGAAAGATCACTTTATCACTAGAGAAAGAAATCTGTCAATGGCTCAAAGAGCCTGTGGAGCTTCTGGAGCAAGCAAAGTTTATACAACAGTCATACAACAGGCCCTGCTGTTTTTTCCCCCATAATCATCCTAATCATACGTAGATCTTTACATATGGGTGGATGTTCGGATGTACTGGAACGAAGGTGCTGTTGTGCCTTGCATGAGTTCAGCATAATGCCATTACTCAGTTGTCCATGTTGTAAATAAACACTCTGCTTTTAGGTCCACGGTGATGTGCAGTGAGTCGGCAGGAGAATATTCATGGCTGGCCCTGACCTATATTCCACTGACCTATATGTGTAGAGTAAGCAGAGTTCATGCATTTTGTTTTATCTGGAAGATTTCCTTCATCTAACACGCTCACTCTTCCACTTCAAGCACGGCCACCAGGGGATTCCCAACAAGCCTGACATGTAATGACCAGGTGAGGCAGAGCGAGAGAGAACCAAAGCAGCAAAACCTCAGTTTCAAACCTGCTATCGCCTTGCAGTTGTAACACATTTTAATTACAAATTAATTAATATCTTTGAAGCTAAAGTTCAGAATGTCAGCATTAATAGAGGGTAATAGACGTACAGTACATCTGCAGTATATTACACAAACCATACAGCTCTTTTAATACATGGTGTCTACCTTTCAGAAAAAAGCACAACTGAAATATTTTGCCTAATGTGTGTCAGTGCATCATTGTGTCATGTCCAGAAAAAAGATTTGCATGAATTTGTTGCATGAAGATGTGCCATGCAAACCTGTAGGTGCAGTTACTAGTCATGCTAGTAGGTTATGTAATGACAAAAAAAATACAAGGATGCACAAGTTAGGGACAACAGCAAGACCTCATAGAGTTCTACACAAGACTCAAACCACTGCTAAGCCTCAAGAAGTGGAAATTGGGGGAAAAAGTAGAAACTATGTTCTTGGCTGGCCAGATACCGCTGGATCCAACTCACCATGAAGCTTTAGTTTTTAAAGACTAGATAGAAGGGGAACAAGTCTGCTTAAACAAGCAGGAACTGAAACTAGCCGAATTTCAGCTCCAGCTAACCATCACCAGGAACGATACCTGAAGATGTTTATGTGAACAATTTGTATACAAAAAAAGTATTAACCCTGATAATATATCTGTTAATTGTGTTACAGACCCAATAAACCAAAAAATAGTTACTGTTTCCTTATTTACAGAAATTTTTGGTGTCCATGACAAAAGTACAAAATGCAGTGTGCTATTTGCATGAGGTGGAAAATATAAATATGTACATAAATAGATTAATGAGTAATATCAACGGCATGGTAGTGAAGATACAGAAGCTGAATGAAAAAGAATGAGAACCTTTTCTGAATCCACGGTGTGTTTCTCCTGGCTCTAAACAGAGATTAGACCTCAGTGTGTTTCAGGCCAGCTTTCAGGCTCATACATGACATTCAGTCAGACAGAGAGAGAGACAGCGAGAGTGAGAGAGAGAAAGAGAGAGAGAGAGAGAGAAAGAGGAAGGGAGTGAAAAAGAGAAAAAGAGGTTGGAGATGACAGATCACTCAGAACTACACTCAGCTGTGCCAGTATTCATAAATCATAGATGGTCCACAGACATGCCGCCATCTTAAACTCTAATGATCATCCCAGTTGTCTGTCTCCTCTTCTGTCCCGCTCAGAGCTGCACTGATTTAAAAGAGCTTGTTTTCTTTCCATATCTCTTCTTGATCCAGGCCAATAAATCTGTTTTAGTTGAGCAAACTTTTCAAAGAACAATATACCAAATGAGAAGGGATGCTGCCGTGGCTTCACACATAAACCAAGGATTTTTTTTTTTCACTTGACAATTCATTCGTTTTCATTCCCATTTCTTGCTGAGGTTGCAACAGGCTGAGAAGTTCAGCTTAGTCATCTCTCTCCCTAGGCACAGATTTCACCCACCTTGGGAGATTCACACCCCAGCCATTCCCAAACCTACTGTAATATATCTTCATGTCCTGTGGGCCAGTGACAGATACAATTCTATAGGCTTGCATCTTCAACTTGATGACTTCCTGAACTATCAGTGGTCATGAGAATATCCTAGGGTAACTGCCATGATATTTACTGACAACCCTCCAACATCTATAAATGAGGACTTGAACCTGGTCCCCAATGCCACTCACTGATATCACTGACACTTCTTTTAGATGTTCCCAGGAAGGGTCTACCAGGTTTACCTGGTAAATCTTCCTACTGCTCTGTGCAACAAATCCAATGCATCACCAGGTAGTGATCGGTTGACAGCCCCACCCCCTCTCTTTACCTGAAAGTCCAAAATATATGGCCTCAAGTCTGAAGATACACTCATTCAATAGACCCAAATAGACAAGTGATCTTTGGCCAAAGGTGCTCTGGAACCAAGTAAACTCATTAGCAACTTTGTGTCTTGGTATCGCCACAGAGGATCAAGACTGCATCTTGGTCTGGCACAGTTTTTACTCTGGATGCCCTTCCTTACACAATCCTCACCCTTAAGTGTCGTGTTGGCAGAGTTGAGCAGTGGGTTGAGGGTCTTGCTTGGCTTGAACCCCTGATCTTCTGAGTCCTAACCTACCTGGGCTACCACTGCTCCCTTGTGCTTCTGCAATCATAAGTCTAATATCATTTCATCATTTGGTTTCAGATCCAGAAGGCCATTCCTACCAATCATGCATCTCCAAGTATCTCTGCCACTCTGAACATTTTTCCAACTGTTTTCCTTCCAGAGGCAGAGGAAATTCCAGAGTAGGAGAAAGACCTGGATGGGTGGGCTCCTACTGCAAAGGTCCACATGGTTAAGTTACTGCATGACTTGCAGAATTAGAATACAATATGAATACAATGCATGCATGCAAATTCATATAACCAAATTCTGAAGTCTAAGAATAATAAATATTGGCAAACTTTGTGTTATTGTTAAGATATGAATATAGTGTTTTATTTGGTAATAACTGTAGAGTCACTATTTCCTCTACCCTCTATTGTCTCCTTGCTCTTGTTCTTCAAAGGCGCCAGTACTCCTAACATAAGGCAGTAAGATTTAAGAGAGCTGAATTTTGGTCCTTGCTCTCCACCAGCTGCTTGTATGACATGAACTAAAAGATAATTTATAATCAAGAGCAGCATGAGGAAGAGGCAGTGAGAGAACTGGAGTAGGGGCAGGGAAGACGTGCAGAAGAAAACGTTGACCTATTTTTGTAGATATATTGGCGGGTCTATTGTGCTCAGCAACTTTCTCTCCCTTCCTCTCTCTCTTTTATAAATTCAACACCTGAAAGCAGACTTGTCAAGGCTTGAGACCTCTGGCTGTTCTTGCTTCGGAGTCCCTTCATATCAGGCTTTAAGAGTCTTGTCATTGTTGCTGTCTTACATGCGGCATCGAAGCTCTTCCCAGACTCAAGAAAACTGTGCATACTAAAGTAGGCCACACTACTGAGTTAAAAACATGCTATTCCATGCTATGGTATTCTGTCCAAAAAAGACACACTGTAACTCTTCCTTCAAATCAGGACACAAAAATATCTTTTCCCCAATGCATAAAGCTCCCGAAATGACCAACATTTTTCATAATTCTTTATAATAAGGGGTTATAAATGCTGACCATCCATGTTGAATCAGGCACAGCAGAGGAAAGATTTTCAGCAGTTGATGAGCCAAGAAAATAAGAGCCAAAGAACGAGCTGCAAAAACAATTTCTCCTTAGTACGCATTTTTTTCAGAATAGAAAAGCTAAACCTTCCAACATGCAAAACTAGAAAAGTATTTCCACCAAAAACCTGGAATCATCTCCGATCTTCTAGGATAAATTACATTCCCATATTTTGAGGTGATAGGACCAGTGTGATCCATTTGTTGACTCAGCACATAACATTTGCTTTTGCTTTTGCCATTGGCGTATTATGTACACGGTGGATTCTGGCTCTGGCTTTGCCACATGGCATGCACAACAGAATAAGGCTTGGGTATAGTTTTCCGAATCAAAATCCAGGAAGCAGAATTTCTTCCTACACATGGAGCAATTCAGTAGACTGACAGACAATCAGGACAATTTAAAACCCAACTTTTCCCTTTAAGGAAAAGACCTTAAAGAGAGAGTTGTACTCTGGCATTGTGGTTAACCTTGAAATAACACATAGAGTCCAGAAACCAAATGCTTTCCATTGCAGTGATTGCTGTTCAACACAGGAAGCCTTAAACTGGGGGAAAATGGGCCACCTCTTGCAATGGGCTGTTGTAAGCTCCACAGCAAAATGATGCTGACATAGCACTGACCAACATGACAAATACACACTGCTCTGTTTATCTCATTAAGATCACTCCACTGTTCAGCAGATACAGCTGCCCTTGGATTAGATCCAACTAACACTAAAACCATTTCCAAGCAACATAAAAAGCTGAGGTTCTCCTCAAGTCCCAACTGTCATGACTTTTCCAATGACTGCAGTCGGTACTAAGCAAAACATACTGCAGACTGGTTGTATGCACCAAGTTAAGGGTTTTATGATTACAAATTCATGATAATGTGTATGGAAATGTATGAGCGGATAAGTACAGGGCACGGAGTTAGTGGTCATAGCATTTCTTAAATGTACATGGATTTCATATCCAATAAAATAACGTTCAGCTGATAGAATGAGTTTTGAAAAATATGAAAAGTAATACATATAGCTTTATTATAAATCAATTGAAGGGAATGAACCCAGAACTATTTGCTTAAGAGTCCCTAGGGATAGAGTTAGGGTGATGAGATCTGGCCACACACAAGCTGTTTATTTCTGATTGATGTGGTTTATTGTTACTAGTAATCCCAGTTTGGTTCACTAGTTTGAATACCCTGATTATTTTTGTAACTGCACGCCTCCGGCACCCCAGTGCTCATCCAGAGTCTGAACTGTGCCGGACTTTTGAAACCATCATGATCAATCCTGACTCATTTTCCCATTATGACCACCTATACAGTATGTATAGGGGCTTGTTATGGGGACTGCCTCTGGCACATGGAATTTACAACTGAGTAAACACAAATCTACTGATCCTATCTGATGTGCAATAAAAAAACCTCAATAAGTACTGAATTTGGTGCTTCACTGCCATCATACACTAAAGAACAGCATCTCACTGTGTGTCTGTTTGGCAGTCTTGACAGTTGTGCTGACAAAGCTGCCCCAAATTAAAGACCTTAGTGAAGCTCGAGCAACATACAAAAAGAACTTAAATAAAGCCAGTGACATTTATTTGAGTTTGTGCTGATCTGTTCTGAATTATTGCCTCTGCTGGCTTGTTTTTTTTTCAGATATTACTTTATAAATCAATGTAAGTTAAAGAATGTTATGGTTTGATTGATGTCAAACCAACACACACACACACAGATGATTACGTACAGCAAAGGCTTGCCATTGTGGATATGGCTTGGGTTTGCTTTGGTACATATTGCACATGATTCTGGATTCTGGCTTGTATATAATTTTTCCAAAAATCAAAAAGCAGGAGTTTCTCCATCTTGCTATCTCTCTATAGTAGACTTCAGTAGACTTTTCTCCTCACCGACAAAGAGTCAAGTCAATTTTAAAGCGTAACTTTTCCCTTTAAAGAAAAGACTATAAACATAGAACCACTGGCATTGTGGTTAACCTTGGCATTACGCACAGAATCCAGAAATGTCATACCACCAGAAACTATTTTTGTCCAGAACAAGCAAATAATCCACTAATCAAGAACGCTTGGTTTAATTTTTGCTTTACGTTGACGTTAACATCACTCTCAGCCACAGACACATTGAAATATAGCCATTAAAATATCTCATAAGCCAAAGCAGCACAAACTATAATTTTACAGCGCAAACACAGAACCGACAAATCTTAAATGGAGTGCAAACGTCATGGAGGCTTGGTTCAGAGTCAGCATGAGAATAAAATAAACCCTCTCACACAAAAGACTTAGTGGGGATTCCAAAGCCGTATAATTCATGTGGCCAAGGCCATTTTATTCCATTTATTATTTTGCACAATACAGTGGCTGGGCTAGTTGTCTATTTGGGGCAGTAGCTACTATTCAGTTTAAACACCAATATGAGAAGGACATAGTGAAAAATGTACAACCACAAGTCGCATGTTTAAAAGCTTACTTACAGTGCCTTGCATTGCAGGCATTCATACCCCCAACCCCCACCACCATTTTGTAGTGCTACTGAGACGGACTTATAGAAATGATATATAATGAATAAACCTGAACCAAACTGGCCAGTTCTATTGGCCATTTGCTTAGTATGCTACATTTGCTGGAGAACACAACAGCCACAGTGACACAGGGTTGTGGTAGCATCATGACAGATACCCTGTCTCTGGAATATGTTTTAATAGATGCTTGTTCTTCATGATTTACATTTACATTTATGGCATTTTGCATACACCCTTATCCAGAGTGACTTACATTTATCTCATTTATACACCTGAGCAGTTGAAGGTTAAGGGCTTTGCTCAAGGGCCCAATAGTGGTAGCTTGGTGGTGCTGGGGCTTGAACCCCCAACCTTCTATTTAGTAACCCAACACCTTTACCATTGAGCCATCATGATGCTGTTTGTTTGGTCTTTAACAAACTCTGGGTTCATTGGAGTACAGGTTTATTTATACTCACATGAGGTCACATGACTCAACTATTCAACTAGTCATCCTTGATTCAACTTTCTCATTCAGTGTCCATATACAGGAGTTAGACAATGAAACTGAAACACCTGTCATTTTAGTGTGGGAGGTTTCATGGCTAAATTGGACCAG
>JAOVYV010000010.1:14543888-14554362 GCA_025674545.1 Hassar affinis
GCCGGCTGGGCACCGGCTCCCCTGTGACCCCGTAACTGGGAATAAGCGGTACAGATAATGACTGACTGACTGACTGATTTGAATGATTTAATGATAGCAAAAAAAAATAATTTTGAAATACAAGGAAACCTGTAGTTTTTTACTCTAGAAACATGAGATATGAACTTGCTAACACAGAACTACTCAGACTCTGATAGCAACCATGGACAAATGTTTGAAACGCTTTTAATTTAAGCACATCATGAGGAACCTAAAATTAGACCCGACTTTGAAAGTACAGTGACAAAAACATTGAATTTCTTTGGTTCTGAACAGTGACCAATGAGCAAAATGTTCCTCAAGGTCTCATCAAACAAACTATGAATCCAGCCAAGCTGCAAAAGAGCTAAAATAGTCATGGCTTTGGGTCTGTGGATTTTTTTTCCAATGGAAGGGTCCCAGAATTAGAAAAGTTTAAGAACCCCTGGCCATAGACCACATTAGACATGCTCAGTCACGGTCCTTATTAGCCATGATAGATGATTGGTGAGTCATGAACCGAAGTCACTGAAGCCTGGATTTGAGACTGCTTTAACTTCGAACTTTGTCTTTACAGGCGTAATAGCTCTCTTCTGCCGTCAGTATGACATTATTAAAGACAACGAGCCCAACAACAACAAGGACAAAGCCAAGAACTCGTCGGAGTGCAGCACCCCCGAGCATCCTACAGGGGGCTTACTGCGCAGCAAGGTCTAACCAACCACAGGCAATAACAGGCTTCAGCCTCAGGACATGTACGTCTATTTATACTCATACGGTATATTCCATACATTGAATGTCACTTTTAGCTTTTTACCAACTGTTTAAAGCCCCTGTCAACTTATTTTTATAATTAGCTTCTTATTATTAGATGTAGAGAAGTCACCATTGCAGCAGAAAGAACGACCGCTTTTTTCTCTGATGCTTTTTTCTCTGGACAAGTTGAGTTAAGAGGGACTATATCAATCAGAATCCATATGGTAACATCTGCTTACAAAGTGAACCTGGATCTATCAGCATTTTATATACAGAATCTTAATGTACTGTAAGAGTTCGTATGAGAATATGGCGATGTCATGCGGCAGAAGCAGACACAGATGGCAGAGTGGCAGTTCCAAGAACATGAAACCGAGACAGTAAAGCTCAGATGATCAGCAAACAAATGATACGCAAAAACCACAAAACTAGAAACAAGAATGAGGCCCAAACCCTGGTCAACAACAACAGGTAGTGTGGGGTGTGTATACAGAGGGTGATGTGGTGATAAGTCCAGGTGTGTGTAATCAGAAGTTGCATGACTGTAAGCATGACAGTAGCTGTGTCCCAATTCAGGGGCTGCATTTGAAAACCGATTGTATCACAGCAGCACAGCTAGGCTGTCCCGCTTCGTCTGCTGCTTCGTATGCATCTGAGAAATGCATCCTTCTTTCCCATGGAAACGAAGTATCCAACAGGTGGACCTTTCACCAGCCAAAGTCTGCCCTAGAGCAGAGCAGAGCATCTCATTTCGGTTCGGCCTTCTCGGTCTATGCAGCCTTCGAAATGATTCGCCTTCTTAAACCATGCAGACCAAGGATACGGCCCCTGAATTGGGACACAGCCGATGATGTGCATGCTAGGAATGGGAGTCTGTAGTAGCCATGTTTGTAGGCAGTGGTGTATTGTGGGAATTGGAGACTGTTGTCTATTCTAGCATTAACCTTGACAGATAGACAGATATAAATCCTACTTATTTATTTACTTATTATTTATTACTAGAGCGGCTATGCAACAAGTCAGGTATTCAAGCTTAATTGTTCATCTAATAAACCCAGTATAGTTTTAGTCGTTTAAATGAGAGGGTAGTCAAGCCATTTTAAACCAGACATGGTAAGTACATCTGTTCTTCATAGCTGCTGGGTGATTCTGTTCATTTCAAACTGTATAGCACTTTTAACAATAAATGTTCTCACAAAGCGGAAATCTGGGTGTAGATTTAGATCCCAAATGTGCAAATGGTAATGAAAAGCTCCCCGAGACAACACAAGGTAGTAGCCTTGAGAGGAACCAGACTGAAAAGTGTAACCCCGGGGTGAACCAGACTTCCAGCTGACTCCGGATAGTGGGATTATAAATGATTACAGTACACAGGTGTAGAAGAGTAAAGCCTGATAAACTGTACTCTGTAAAGTGGCTTTTTTTTACTTGATCAGAAACCATGTTGCCAGGGGCTTTAACTTATTCAGATAAGCTCTGATTCATATTCTGTCTCCAATGCTCTGACATATATTGGTTATCTTTTGGCTCCTTATTGTTGATGTGTCCTCTCACAGAGCTGAGACATACCGGAAAGCCATCAGATGACATTATTGTGAAACAAGAGTGCCCATCTTCACGTGAAAGGACTCTTTGGTATCGCATCCTATCAACAAATACGGACCCCTCGGTGCTTGTCTATGAAGTACACAATGACACACTTGAGCACATTTGACGAGTACACTTGAGCACATCTGAAGTCTGAAGTGAAGAATTCAAAAGCGCACGGCTGGGCGTTCCCTCGGGTCTGGCTCCGAGCAGAGACTTCCCTAAGCTCTGAGAAGAGAGAGCTAGAAATCCCAGGACACTCTGCCTCCGGCGCCGCCTCGCAAGATAAGCAAAATGTGTCATCGCCTTTGAGGGAAGACGATAATAAACCAGAATCGTGCTATGAATGAAGGGGAACAATTTTTTCCCCCCACAAGTTTTCTCTTCTTATCAGTGCTGAAACAGGATCATATGAGGAAGGGGATAAACTGAAGCTATTTCACATATCTCTCTGTCTTCATCGCTGCATATTCTCTCTTATTTTTTTTATCTCTTTCTATGCTATTTGGTTCCTCATTTACTTTTCTTTCCATTTATTTTCCCTTGCTTGAGGTTTCTTCTTCACCCTGAAACGGAGTCACCGCTGTAAATGTGATAATGTGTATTGGTGCAATGCGATCTCGATCTCTCTCTCTCTCTCTCTCTCTCTCTCCATACGAACTCTCTCTTGCTCTCAGGGCATCCCAGTTAAAATCCAGAGGATGAATAATACAGTGGCTCATGCTGAACCTCATCCATCCCACCATCCACATCAATTGTGCGATATATAGACGATATATATTCGTATATTATATTATATTAATACAGTGATGGAGAATCTATTTAATCACTTGTGCATCATGAGTAAACTTAACAGCTTGCCGTCGATGATGAGTATATAAATGTAGACTATACGTTACTTTGCTCTTCATTCCCTGGGTTTTATGAGTACTGCTCTAATTACGCTTCTGCTGTGACGTATGGCTCCATTAGAGATTCCGGTGCCTTTCCTCTTTTCCGAATCATTCCCCTGCCGGTGTCCCGTCTCCTTCAAGACCTTCGACGCCCTCTTGTCTCATCCTTGTGTAATAAATTTTCCGTTTGACAGTTTATGTGAAGTATGCGAGATGAGGGAGTAGCACGTTGGAAGAGCACGTTATTGGAGTGTCAGGACAGATGGACTTGTCACTTATAGCACAGTCGCTGACGCGGACATCGTCCTCCTGGGACAAACTCAACAAGTCGCCGCGTTTGCAGGAAGCAATAAAAACATGCTTAATGCAGGGCAGAGGTCTTGGGGGGGAAGCAAAAAAAAGATTTGTACTATGACATGACATGCAAATATGGGGAATATGTCTAAAACAGCAGATGGAGTCCAGTTTTGCTATACAACCATAATAATGTAGTATCACACTACCGTTAATGGGGATTTATTTAACATTTAGACCCATGAGTTAGTTTGTATAAGGAATAAGGACCAAACTGTTACTGAACAAGACGCTTTTTGTAATATGCGTTACTAACCGTTCGTGAGTCTGTAATCGTTTTCAGAGTTTAAGTACGTGGAGGTTTTTTTTCTGAATGAAAAGCATAACCGACTTAGTATTTATCAATCAGTAAAGTCAGGGAAAATTTTATTTAGTTTTTTCTTGTGTTTTAGTGACGTATATACGTACAGTGGCCAAGAAAAGCACACAGACGTGAGTTCATGCACATTCACCACTTTACACCGATTTTAAATACATTGCGTTAGCTGGCTACGTTGGTTACTTTGAAACCGTGTCGGATTGCAGTGCAGAGTGGAAGTGCGTCTGTACAGCTGTAATTAAAGTACGTGTCATTCTTTAATAAATAATAATGGCTGATTGTCAAGGAACAACATACTGGGCAAGTGCTGCTATGTAGACTCACTTAGCCTTGTCTGGAGATGTCTTTTCTCGGCTAACCGGCGTTCTCTGCAGCTGAGCGCTGAGCTGCACGGGCTTTTGGGTCCAAGTAATTTTTTTTTGTCAGATTACTTGCGTTGTAGGAATGTGCTGTAGTTGCTGCTCTTCGTATTTTCACAGAGCGCAGTTTGTTTTGTCTGCTTTGATAGCCGTTGTTAATCGTGGTAAACATCCAGATTGCTGTCATTTCGTGTTGCTTGGGGGAGGGGCGGGGGTTGTTCTGTGTGGTTGACATGCATGTTGTGTGTCAGTAGCAGTGAACTACAGCTGTGTATGAGTCTCACATATAGCAATGGTGGTGCTGGGTTTCCACCGAAGGGTTAATGTTAACACATTCAAAGTTACATTTCCGTATTAAAACGTACACAGACATTAGTTCATGGTGTTACAGCTAGGCATGATGCCATATGCATTGCTCTTACATCCACTTCAAACAAACCACACCCGCTAGCTTGACAGTTTAACTCGAACTTGAGCTTGTCGGCCGGCTTAACGTAACAGTTAGCTAGCTTGTGAAGGTTTGACGCAGCCTGTCGCCTACCATCTTGCGTTAACGTTAAACGGCATTTAGTAAATTTACATCCACGAAAAAAAGAGGTCTCCGTGTCTCTCTGTGGCATGTGTGGCATCCGACGGACTGACATAAGACAGGATCGATATGCAAGGTGGCTTTTGGGGGAAATCCATTGACGGTACAAATGGAAACCCCATTTTATTAGTGCATCTCAAAAAACGTCATTTTTTACATAATTTTATTTGAAAAAGGTAAACTGTTATATATTTTATATTCATCGCACGTCAAGAGACATATTTCAAGCATTTTTTTGATCATTATGGCATCATTGTCGCTCATGAAAAGCAGAAATCCAGTATCTCAAATGATTAGAATATTTCTTTTGTGAACAGCCAGCCTTTTCAGCAATGACCTTCTGTGGCCTTGTGGAGGGGGTTGATGATCGTCTTCTCCACAACTGTCCAGTCAGCAGTCTGAACCATGATCGTGGTTGTGTGTGCTGAACTAGACCGAGACATACACAGCGTGTATATATATATATATATATATATATACTGTCTGAGATACTGGATTTCTGGCTAGAAAGGCTAGAAATATTTCATGGGTCATATGCAATGAATATAAAATATGACAAATATTTCAAATTGAAAGAAATGAACTTTTTCCACTGTTTTCAAATTTTTTTGAGATGCACTCGTATATATACACTAAGGCAATATAACAGGTGTTGCAAATGATCTAGGGTTATTAGATCTAATGGAAGGAGTGAAAATGTCTTTTAGATACAGTTTAATTATTGGGACTGACAAACATATATACATTGTTGAAAATGGATGTGGTCAGGTTGAGCAATGGCGATACTGAAGAGCGCAGGTATCAGATGTTGGTATTAGAGTATGAATAAATGAGCACAGCATACCATTATAACTAATGATTATAATTACTGTAATTCGGCAATCTAGTTGCGTGATGTGCATATTAGCAACACTAATAGTGCTACATACGGCGATTGTGATATCTGCTGATGAACCCTGGTTCAAGACTTTGTATTAATCAGGGTAACAGCACATGATAAGCCACTTTGGTGACATGTTCAAGGGCTCGTTTATGTATGTATTATACATTTCAGCCAGAGATATGGGTATCACAATCTCTAATGTTGAGATAGTGTTTAAGAAACAGTACATCATGTAGCCCTTCTCAGCAGCGATTTGTATTCAGCTCTGTCACTGATTGATGGCACTGTTAATCAAGTGGGTTGAAGGGTACTTGAAGGAGTCTCACTGCATTTAAACATTCCCCCACCCACCCCCCGGTACAGACATACGGCCATTACATTGTCATGGCGGCAGCCTAACGGACCATCCTCTCGCTCTGCGAGTCATCTGTTCCATCATTTTTCATGCCATCCCTCCTACTGCCTGTGGAAGAAACTCAATATTTCTCTCCTAATGACTGCTAATTAACCTTGGCCGCGGGGAGAAAGCAGGAGGGCCGCGGGGTGAAAAATGGCCGACATCAATGTCGTGTCTGGGCAGCTTACATAAGGCAGAGAGGATTATGTTTTCCCCTCCACAGATCATCACTTGCCTACTGCTAGTTTCTGCTCTACCAGATACAAAGAGACGCCGAATGCGAATGAGGCCACGGTGTTCCTAAGCAAAGTTCTGCTGTATTGACCAGAGATGACGTCCTGCTCGTGAGCCCCAAAATAATCAGATAATAATAATCGAACTGTCCTCTCACTTCTAAACTGGATCACAATCAGTAATGGCTTTGTTGTAGACATTTAAACCTCTGTCTGGCTCTTTGAATTTAAAATCACCTCCATAATAAGAGTCAGCCAGTAAGAATGTGAAATGTCATTCTTTTGTAAATTCTCAAGTAGGATGGTTTCAGATTTTCTGAGGGCAGGCTTGAAAACTGCTCCAGCCCCGTTTTACTCTAGACACAAAAAGAAAAATGTTCTATGAAGGTCATATCTGTAATTCCTAACCTGTTATGCATTCATAAGGCATCGTACGCATACAGTGTCATGACACTTCTTCTATTTTTGCTAATTTGTCACATTTAAATGCTTCATATCATCAAATTCATTTTAATATAAGATAAAGACAACATGAGTAAACACAAAATGCAGCTTTTAAATGATTGTTCCATTCACTGAAGATAAAGATATCTTTATATATAAACCTATATCACCCATGTGAAAAAGTAATTGCCCCCCAAATAAGAAAAATACCCTTTTCTATTTTTAAGGGTTTGCTCGAATTCTTTGGGCACAGTGCATTAATCTGGCGTAGATTTTTTATCTCTCGGATGCCCTTCTTGTCCTCCTATTGACTGGGCTTGGGACCGGGACTGTGTGTGCACTACACCCCTTGCTGGCTGGGTTGGGCGGAGGGTTGATGTTCTTGCTCGGGGGCCCAACAGCAGCAGCCCTGATGTTAAGGCTTGCATCCCTGACCTTCTAATCAACAATACGTCCTACTGGGCTAGCACTGCCCCCAGTAAACTATACTTACAAATGAATTACGGACAAATTAAATATATAAATTCAATGCATTAAGCAAACCGGAGCCGGGTTTCCTTCGGTGGTGTAACAGGTTATACACGCTGCTCACAATGCACATTATAGAACTTGCTGTTGAACTTGTAATACCATTTCATAAATAATTAACATCTTATATGAATGTATAAGTCATTATACACCCGGCCTCCACAGAAGGAGTAATAACCTTATAGAAAGATTTATTAACAGAACCTGTCAGTATGAACGCACCTCCTCACAGCTCCCCCGTTTCTGTGTGTAGTTTCTCCCTCTCTTGGTTTCCTCCCACCTTCCTAAAACATGCAGAACAAAAACCAGTTTGACTCTCACCATAATATTATAATTACCGAAGATAAATAAATTGAATGAATGAAGCTGATGTTCTAAAATATCTCTAACGCTGAAAACGATGCTATCATCTATGATGTTTGAATGAAACAAAATTATGCAGTGACAAACTCCCTGTAACTATTTCACACTTCTCAGCATTCTCAACAGAGGCTTTTCCAACCGTGGTCTCGCACCTGCTGAGCGCTTGTTACTTCCTTTTCCTCCCATGACTGTGCATCTTGCATCTTACATAACTTTATATTTAAGCTTAGAAACCAATTTGAAGCATTTTAATCCTGTTGGTTTATGGTTCACTTAATCATATGGAGCTTACTATTGAACAGTTCTTAATAAATAGCATGTCATTTTAAAAATTAGGCGTACAGGTCTGATGAATCCTGGGACTTTAATGGGTTTTGATGATGAAATGCAGTTGTGCTTAAACTTTTGATCGTTACAGCATACTTTATTTCGACTTTATATCTATATTAAACCAAACTGTCCGACCAGCAAACGAATCTGCCCGTGTGATCTATCACCGCAGCTTTATCATTTCTTATTCAGTTCAGCTGACCTATATGCAGTGACTCTATTTTACAAGATAGTAATAGTATAAGCGTGTTATTCATTTATGAGTATATATGATGAGTAATGAAATGGTACACTTTAATAATGAGAAAAGAGAGGACATTTTTATCACTGTTTTATATATACAGATGAGTGACAAATTAAAGGAAAAACAAGCATCACGTGTGATAGTAAGGTATCGGGTTCCAGCTTCAGTGTGTCTTATCAAAGATTCAGCAAGTCTCTAGAATGTAACACATGGCTCCAAAAATCTTTCGTACGTCTCCAGTCGGGTTGAGATCTAATCAATGGGGAGGACATAGCATATAATTCACATGGTTTTTATTTTCCTCAAACCATTCTGCGAGCTCTCATGCCCTGTTGACGCGTCACTAAAATATATAAGAACAAAATCCGAGCTTTCAATGTTCTTAAAATTAGCAAAAAAATCGTAAGATCAAGACAATTTCAGGGTGTTTTAGTAAAAACTGTTTTCTGAGCTAAATTAGTAAAAATGTCTGGAATGTATAAGCAGTCCTTATTAAACTCTTATTAAACCGTAGGTGCTGATGAATTCTCAATTCTGATTGGTCAGAAGGATTTCTGATTCCGACCGCTTTTCTGATTCCGTTCTAACGCATTTTAGTTTCCGTAGTAACAGCTTACTGTGAGTCCACAGCAGAAACTGATTATTTTTATTTTATTTTAAGGACACATTCATTTTTGGAAGGAGTCTCCCATGGCAGCACTTCGTAACAGTCAGATGTAAAGCTGTTCTTCAGGACAGAGGACTTTTGTCTTATTATTTTTTGTCTCATTACAGGAATTACTGTTTATAGCTGCTTCTATGATGTACGTAATAACAGGATTCCATAACGTTAAATGTTACTATAAATGGATAAAAAGTACCATCCTTTAATAAGTTCATGCTTATAAGAGAAATACTTCAGTATATGCTGTTATTGAAAAATAATGGTCTCTGTTAAGCTAACGGTAATAATCACACTGATTATTTTCCTGTAACGGAGTGCAGTATTGTGTTTCATTCCTTACTCGTCCACAAAACTGTACTTACAGCAGTGCCTGTGAACCGTCCAGCAGCACAGCCAAATGTAAAGATGCTGCAGGCCGACAACATTCACTACACCCATACATGTGAGAAAAGTTTTGTTCAGTCAAAAATAGAAAAAATTTATTCTAGTGTTTATGGTTCATGTGGGTTTCTTTCTATCACTAATAACATGAAGGTTATGAGATCACATCCCCTGACATCCCAGTGAGACACTGATAGAAACTTCAGCAAGCTCATTAACACGCATCTACTCATCCCTGTGCTTGGATTGTAGGAAAACTATGGTAAAGTTGTTGGTTAAAAAAAAAAAAAGATCTAATAAGTGTTATGTACGCTGGATGTAGACTACAGTATATTTGTTGCAACACTGAAATCCCTAAACATGCCTCTTAAGGTGTTGATGATTTAAAGCTCTTGTACATATATTCGTGTTGTGGCTACTTCTATAGCATTCTCAACTGTGAGATCCGAGCCCAAGCCTTAAAAGCACTTAAAAGACAGACATGCTAATAACCTAAAGGTGGAATTTACATTATATTGTGTTATATAATGAAGCGGAACTGAGGTGGTCCCTGATATCATTGTCCCATATATTTACTCTGACGCATGGGCTTCAAAAGAGGATGAACGTTCAGTGTAAACCGCAGAGTCTGTGTTACTTGATGTTCATAAAACAATGCTTCATGAGGGCTAGCATGTTTCTGCTGTTCTATACAGAATTATACAATTTATATGGATTAAAAATTACATGTCTACTTATGTACTGCCACAAAAATAATAAAGTATTAAGTATTTTCAAACGGCTGGGGTTTTTTTATGGACATACACTATAGAAATGTTCAGTATGTTTAGTCTGATTGAGTACAATATCATAACTGAAAGAACGAAAAAAAAAAGTGGAAACACTCTTTACAACCACGGTGAGGTGAAAGGCATCTCAGAAAGTATAATACGGGTAAAACCTTAAGGTTGTACACTTGTCAATAATGACCAAGGATCTGACCAGTTTAAGATTGAAAAAAAAAATGACCAGGTGGTGTTCATCCAGGGCGACACGGTGGCTCGGTGGGTAGCGCTGTCGCCTCACAGCAAGAAGGTCCCAGGTTCGATCCCCGGGTGGGGCGGAGACTCTGGGTCCTTTCTGTGTGGAGTCT
>JAOVYV010000010.1:14632042-14642389 GCA_025674545.1 Hassar affinis
TGGCCACCAAGGTCTCCCGATCTGACCCCCTTAGACTTTTATCGGGAGAACTTGGTGGCCATTCAACTGGCCCACGACGGAGTATCCATATAGGTGTA
The DNA here is from genome assembly GCA_025674545.1 of Hassar affinis. NCBI lineage: Eukaryota > Metazoa > Chordata > Actinopteri > Siluriformes > Doradidae > Hassar > Hassar affinis. The sequence goes on from JAOVYV010000010.1 coordinate 14,632,141, forward strand.
TCCATATACATGGTCCATCCTGTATATTCCAAAAGATTAGAATTATGTCAAATTCTGGGGAGACTCGTGCTGTTTCGATTGGCTAACCTGAAGGAGAGGAACAGCAAATAAAAAGCGACTGATGGGCTGTTGGTCGCTGACAGGATTCACTCAATATACAGTATGTAATGGTGGCACACCATTCAATGTAATACCGACAGGTACAATAAAAAATCCAGTTCATTTTAGCCTCATTTGAGAAAGTTAACTGCTCCAAAATTTAATGGGTTCTTCCTTGGCCCATGCTACACCCTTCTACCAAATTTCATGAAAATCAAGCCTGTAGGTTTTCCATAATCCTGCTGCAAACAGACAGACAAACCAACCAGGGAACAAACCAAATACACTGAAAACATAACCTTAACCCTAATTAACAGCCATGAACAGGCTACAAATTACATTTCAGCTTCATTGCTATAGCTGGCTATATATTCTTATTATTATTATTATTATTATTATTATTATTATTATTATTATTATTACTTTTTACTAGTTTGGATAGCATGTGATCAATGATAATAATGTATTCCATAACGCTGCTCTTTCTGCTGGGTGTTTCAGTCCATATATTTTTGAATTTGAGAGAAATAACATTTTCTGAAAACTAAACACTAAACACATGAAGCACCTTTTGCTTGATAGCTGGTGTTTTGACCCATGGTTAGTTTGACAGGTAACACAACCACTTCAGCTCAGCGCTGTTAATTCACTGATTACTCGAGTCACATGTGCTTAAGCAGGAAGTACACTAAATTCAAGACAGTGGTTTATCCAGGACCAGGATGAGGAACCTGTTAGTTACACTGTAACTGGTGTTCTAACATCTTGATCCGTCGTGAGCACCTGACTCTAATACGGGCTCTGCATGGCCCTGCAAACAACTGATATGTCCTTAATGATGGTGGACATTTCTAGCTCACAGGCTGAAGGATGTAGCCTCAAGGAGGTGTCAAGTGGAGTACTGAGAAGTACCCATTTTCTCTGACACTCCTCTAATGCTGAGAGAGAAGCTAGGCTGCAGACAAAAAATTTCTATTTAAAAGACCCAATCTCTGAATTTTTATTTCTGCACCTGTGACTCTTCTCTCCCATTATTAACAGTGTTTTTGAGAATGAAAGATCCTCTGTGTAAAGCCACAGTCACACTAGACTTGCAGTCATGTTGTTCTGTGAAACAGGTGGGGCTGGAAGACTGGGAAGAGAAGAGAACTTGTGAAAAGGAAAAGGTTAATTCAAGAAAATCTTATGAATAGTGGAATCTATTTTATGTTGTTTGCTAACCCGGCTTAAATCTGCAAGTTTCGTTTTTCCAGTAAAATCTTAAGGATGGGGGGCTTTGCATTTTCTTGGTAACAAGACAAGCTACCTTTTTTGTCTTATTAACTTGAAAAGAGAACAGAGCTAAAAATAAACCTGGCAGTTGAACAACAACACAAAAAATTCTCAAAAAAGAGAACGGCACAACGTTTATATTATTATTAGTCCTGTAAGTTCTCCAGGGATTGATTTCCAGTTATTTTATTGCCACTATTAAATTAAGAAGACCCAAACCCTATCGTTGTAATACAATTTGTTTAATAATGCATATTCAATACTAATTAGACAAATGGAGCCAAACACATGGTAGAAAAATAATGATTTTCTAGCACATAGTGGTTGAGAATACAGAGTTCAGGAGGCCACTAACCCTTTCCAAAGCTTGGGAAATGCCATACTGACCTGCTGTTAAGCTGCATGACCCTGACCTCAACCTCATGACACCTATTCAGTTTATTTGTGTATATTTGTTTTTCATTTGTTAATATTAATGCCGTTTTTCTTACTTAGAACAATGCAGCAGCGTTATTTTATTCCTGATCAGCTCCTGCAGTCAGCGCACGAGCACTGAATGCCTTCATTTGGATTGAAAATGCATTAATGTGTGCTCTGTGATCTTAATTAGGGAGTAGCAGCAATGCTTTTGAATGAGCTCGGAGCTTGTGCGCGCGCGTGTGTGTGTGTGTGTGTGTGTGTGTGTCTGTGTGTGATTGACTGCTTCACTCCACAGCTTGTGCACAAAAGCAGCCAGAAGGCTTTGTGGAGCAGTCGTGTGGCTCGGGCCTTTTAAAATTCAAGTTTCCCAGTGAAAAGGCACCTGAACTCACCCAAATTAAAGATTCGCCCATGGTATAGAAAGACCCCGTTTGTCTACGGCTGAATAGGACTCATCAGGAAGAGTCGGGCTTGATTTTGAATAAAAAAAGGCATTTCCCTGACGTTAGACTCGACTGGAGATACCGTAGTGCTTTCTCTGATTCTCTCTCTCCCTCTCTCTTGCCCTGCTTCTCTCTCTTTTTTTTACACTCTAATCGCACATTCTGATCATTTTCCTCTTTGTCTCTACGACCTCTCAAGTATAGAAAAAAATAAAGATAAAAAACAGGCAGCAATGCATTTTAATTAATTCTAATGAATATGCAAATTGACATGAATCCTCTGGATAATGTGGTCTTTTCAGACTTCGGATGTTTGGAAGGGGTACGAGTGGGGAAAGGAGGGGAGCGATAGATGGAACACATCTTTTCCTTGGCAAACACAATCAGCACAGCATTCATCTGCAAGGCCATGTGTAGAAGCAAAATTCTTCTCTTTAAGCACTCTAAATGTGTGTGTGTGTGTGTGTGTGTGTGTGTGTTTGGACTTTTGTCCATTTTCACTCTTTAGTGCTGTAAGGTAAATCTATACATGATTGCTCCCATTATCTTCATGCCAGTTTTATTCCATTGCCATTCCTAATTTTCATGCCCCAAGAATCCTTTATGTGGTTGAAAAGCCTAATTTCTTGAGCAGCTCTTAAATGTCCTTGGTGTCCAGGTTGATGTCTTGCAAAGAAATTTAGAGCAGCCCAGAATTTTATTTATTTTATTATTTCCCTCTTTTTTTTTCACCCTCTCCCTCTGTCTCTCGCCTGCACAAGATGCTCGAGGGCCTGAAATGTTTATTACTTGTGGAGATAAGCGGGACTCAGAGGCAGCAGCGGAGAAATCTGCAGGGGGCAAGTGTTAATTTGACTTCAATAAAGGGGGGTTAATTATTTTGGTGCAGATGGGGACTTGGATTTTGCCAGACAGGTTTTGCATCAAAAAAGATGATTTGGGGCAAAATTAAGAAGCGATGTACAACAAACTGGGGTGATTTTGACGATGTTCAGATCTCTTCACCTTAAGCTGGACAGTAGATTTTTTTTTAAAGGCTTGATATGAAAGGTGGAAATTTGATTGTAGGTTTGATCTCAATCAAAAATAAAATTCAAGCACTTTAAAGCCCATAAAATGTGAGAAAACGGAGAAAATCACTTTTTTTCCAGTGTCACTGAGACGCTCTGCTTACCTGCGCATTTATAACCTAATCTACCTATAGAAAATTACATTACATCAATACTAATACACCAGATTACATGAGAACTGTAAGAACTGCAATAAGAGCTGTAATTTGCAATGGGAAATGAGTTCTCTCTTTTATTATCAGCATCATCATCATCTCATTACCTGATCTCTGTTTAGTGAAATAATTACACTCGTCTATGTCTTTGTCTTTGGTATTAATTTGGCTATGTCTTTGGTATTAATGTCCTTTTTGTAGTATGTTTTAAACTTAAAAAATTTCCCTGTCTTCTGTACATTATCCCATGATAATAACGATGATGGCACAGGAGAATTGCACACATTTTGACAGACAGTATCAGATTACAAGTTTGATCAAAGTGTGACATCCACTGTATAAGAGAATTGCCCTTTGCTACTAAGATTTTAGACATCTTTAGGCTCAATTTTGATCAGAACCAGAAACAATTTGTCTCAGTTTTCCAAACGCATATCTCAGTAATTCATGGCGGTGAACTTCTGCACTTGTGACGTACTTTCTTCCACTGTGGCTTTTCCCATATGGATACCCTAAAGATTTGGGCTTCCCAAGAACAGCTTATGCCCTGGTTTGATTTCCTGGTATGAGCTCATAACTTCACCTGGACACTGTAGAACTGCTCCCCTAACCTGACCCATAATCATAAATACTGTCCTGCACACAGAGGAAGACTTGTTCTATACATTCCAGAGGTAGGACCTCGAGTTTGTGACTGGAAATTGCACACACACTGCTTTGAGACTTTGACCTGGACTTGCCCCTGAAAGACTTCAGACTTGACTTGAACTTGTAAAAAAAAAAAAAAAAACAGCCTTTCAACACACTGAGTACTATTTGATTTTATAGTGTACAGTTTTAGAAGAGTCATCATTAATGGTTCCTTTGGAATCTGGTTCCACCCAAGGTTTTTTCCTCATGTCTTCTCAGGGAGATTTTCCTAACCAGCATCACCTCTGCATTGCTCAATGGGGATCTAAATCTAAACATGCAATTCTGCCAAGCTATTTTGTATCTATGTCTTCTGGAAAACAAAGTGCTACACAAACAATGGCTCAAGTGAATGTTAAGGATGATCAAGGGTCCAACAGATTCTCTTGTAATCCTAGCATTTACAAGCACAATCTTCTTATCAACAGTGAACAACTGCTCATCTATCATTGCTATAGTTCTGCTTGTGCGTGGCTAGAAAGGAAAAATGTATCCTCTTCCCTCCCTGGGTTTCAACATTTGCAATGTAGTTTCAGTCTTGGTGAAGTTTGGAGTTAATGTGGATGTGACGAGTGACTCATGCACCGTGTCTGGCAATGCAGATTTTCCTTGCTGGATTGGCAGGAAAGCAGTTGGTAGCTTGAGTTTTCACAAGTGAGGTGTGAACACACTGGAGAAAAGGCAGCAGAAGTGTGCGAGTGTGTGGAAACCATCACCGGAGGTTAGCAGAGTCTCAAAGATTTATATTGTGTTATTTTTTTTTCTCGGCCTGTTTGCACTCAACTCTCAACTTACCTTCAAGCACTTCCAGTTAAGTGCAGAGAGTGATTTCTACTCACATCCCTGTAAATAAAGCACTTAGTACATATGTTACATCACTTTTTCAACCATGTTTCTCTCAGGAGAGCTGATCTTTACACACTCATTAATCACACACAGGAGTTATTCTTCTCCTGGTCTCCGACCCTCCAACACTGACAAAATGGTTCTGGCCTTAATTAATGAGCACTGCTAATTGTTTCAGAACCAATCAACATATCATTTGCATAAGAACAGAATAATATGATTGATTACTCTTGGAAGGTCCTCCATGCTTTTCTAATGTCCTGTTTGCAATGTTCCCTCACTGCAGAGGGTTTGATTAATGTAATATTAAGGATTTTTACTGTTCTGTGCAAAAAATGTGCACCTCCTATGTTTTCTGAATGAACAGAATTTGGAGGTGGGGGGTGGGGTTGGGTAAGTAGGTATGGTTAAAAAATTATATATTGAATGATTAATCTGGAACAAGACAATAATCCAAAACATAAGGCACAACTCTTCTGACAGGTGTTGTGGTCTTTAGTAAAGCTATTGCATTGCCAACTAAAGTAGCTTTATTCCTTTTTTTTTGAGACCATGGTGTCATTTGCCTTCTACATACTGTAAATGTAGTCTTTATTAGTTTAACTAGTAACAAGCATTTCAGAATGCAAAGATCACATTTAGGCTATCCACAGATCAGCCTTAACATTAAAACAACCTGTCTAATATTGTGTAGGTGCACCCTGTGCCATCAAAACAGCTCTAACCTTTTGAGACATGGGCTCTGCTAGACCTCTGAAGGTGTGCTGTGGTATCTGGCACCAAGACGTTAGCAACAGATCTTTTAAGTTCTGTAAGTTGCAATGTGAGGCCTCCATGGATCCGATTTTGTTTGTCCAGCACATCACACAGATGTTTGATCGGATTGAGATCTTTGAAATTTGAAGGCCAAGTCAACACCTTGTCAGCATGGGCAGTCTGACCAGTCTGCAGCTATGTAGCTCCATACACAGTAAGCTGCAATGCACTGTGTGTTCTGGCACCTTTCTACCAGAGCCAGCATTACCTTTTTCAAGAATTTGTGCTATAGAAGCTCTATGAAAATGGACATGCATCAGAGAGCCTTGGGCACCCATGACCCTTTATACCAGTTCACCAGTTGTCTTTTCTTGGACCACTTTTGGTAGGTACTAACCACTGCATACCAGGAACACCCCCACAAGACCTGCCGTTTTGGAGATGCACTGACCCAGTCATCTAGCCATCACGATTTGGCCCTTGTCAAAGTCACTTAGATCCTAACACTTGCCCATTTTTCCTGCTTCCAACACATCAACTTCAAGAGCTGACTATTCAGTAATATATAACCCTTGGAAGGTGCTATTGTAATGAGATAATCAGTGTTGTACAAGTCACCTGTCAGTGGTTTTAATGTTATGCCTGATTGAATATGAATACATTGGTCAGAAGAAACAGATAATGTGTTCCAAACGGATACAAATTAGAGGACAAGATGATTTGGATTGACACATCGATTTTTAACAATAATCACAAATCAATTATAATCAATTATAGCAAGTTATAAATCAATTATTATGAAAAAAGAGGGCCAAAGTATCAATAGGCTAAGAAGGTGATTTGCCTTGTAAAACTGACAACTAAAGTTGGTCACCTATGGATCACATTCTGTGGCATTGTCAAATATAAAGGTGTTGTTTTAAGACTTGAAATTGTATTGAATGGAGAGCCTAAAGATTACACCGCTAATACAAATACCAATAATTGTTTTGGAAAGCTCGCCACAGGCCATCTGGTTGAAAAGGGTAAAAACTTTATGTATCGGTCATACTTTTTTTCCAAATTCTGTGGACACACTTATTGTTTAACACTATTCTACTTCAGATTATTGCCAGCCTTTCCACCTTTGCCCCATCCAAATAAGCTGATTTAGTATTCTTATCATCTCACCCTACATTTCAGTATGCACAAGCCCTATGCATGCGTGTTGGCATCAGTTGGCTTCCCAGCGTTGCCAGCCTATTAAGCCTTCCTGTCTGAAGTTTATAGTTCATCACTGCTCTTATCAGCACTGCTGCATGTCAGTGAAAGGCTTGAAGATGAGCTGGTCCAGGGTTAGCGGCTAATAAATGCTACAAACACCCTGCCACCTCTACGGTGGAATCTCTGTGTCCTGCCTACTGCTGCTGAAGCAGATAAGAGTGCTGCCTCTTTACACCCATTTCATCGGTGTCCTTTTACATTTATGTCCCTAAAGCGTTCGTTTTAGGCTTAAACTCGCTCATAGTGTTTGCACTCTAATTAGACCAGCACTCAAGGCTGGGGATATATATGTATGTAGGGACAAGGTTGGCTCTCTCCATTGCCTTTAGTTAACCGATAAAAACATTCATGTGAATTAAAAGAACTGAATGATTATTTAAGGTCTATGATCTCTCTTTCATTTTTTTTTTTTTTAGTTTCATCTTTTTTTATTTTGATATTAGATATTCATGGGATGCTCTGATAACGAGCTGGTTAAAGATCAAAGGTTTCTAACTGGAAGTGGTCGAATTCCCTCAGGCTTTGAGGAGGCTGGTGTAAAGTGCATTAGCTTAAGGTTTGAGGTATGAGGCTTAAACATTAGTAGGGTTTATAAAGGCATCATTAACTGCTAATGGCTTTTTACTTTCTTCTCAAGCAGGCATTGTACGGAAATAATAGATAAGCTCATTATTTTAAAATTATTCTCTACTTTTATATAGTCTTCCTTTCGAGTGGGAATCGTGTGTTCAGTAATAACAGAATGAGCTGGAGAATTAACCTCCATGGCCTGAGGATCATGTATGAGATCAGATTAAGGCAGGATTGCTTTGTTCATGGATTTAACAATTTAGAATTTCATACTTCTGGGATTTTCTACACAAAGTTTACACAAAATGGTGTGGAAAAACAAAAAACATCACATTCTCTGGGCAGAAATGTCTTGTAGATGAGTGAAGTCAGATCTGAATAGCCAGAGTGGTTCGAACTGACGGGAAGGATACGATGCTTATCCACTCATTACAACCACGATGAACTGAAAAGCATCTCAGAATGCACTATATGTTGAACCTTGAGATGAGACCCCACAACATTTGTAATAGTGGTCGTTTAAGTTACTTTAGTCTTACTATTTAGACCAGTGGGTCCAGTCTTATCCACAAAGGGCCAGTGTGGGTGCAGGTTTTCTTTCCAACCAAGCAGAAGCCTCACGCTACTGAAAGTCAAGACCCATTGATTAGATCTATTGATTAAAAGCAGGTGGAATGAGGTGTGCCTTCTGCTTGACTGGAAGGAAAACCTGCACCCACACCGGCCCTCTGTGGATAAGATTGGACACCACTGATTTAGACCAACAACAAGTTGTAAGGTATTGTGTTTTGCATTCACATATAGTTGCTTTTCTCTGAGGTTTGTACAGAACCTGGATTTGAATGTGACACTTGCATGGGTATAAACTCTCATTTGTGTTTTATTGAAAAAAATGTGTACAGCACTTGCATTCAGTCTCCTCAACAGCTTCATTCATTAATGGAGGCAGGCAGGCAGCATGTATGTATAAAACATTTAAACTAAAAAGTCTTGTTAAAATGTAAATGTTAAAAATTATAACTAAAAATTGAAAATTCATTAAAAACTTTTTTTGGATATCACTGAAAATCATCATAAATATTTATATGCAAGTCATTCAAGGTAGATTTTTTTTATTTTTTTTACTTTGTGTACAGCAACCACCACATTGGAATAAATCTCTAAATGATGGAATTGAAGGGTTGGTAAATATATTATCTGCATTTATGTCTTCACAGCCGTGTTTTTCTTTGCACCGTTAGTGAAAAATACGGCGTATTTATGAAAATAACTAGTAGTCATTGTATGATCACATTCACACTCTGAGGCTCTCAGAGCAAGCCTATGCCGAGAGATCAAACACACTTATTCCTTTTTAACTGTGCATGTGAATAAAACATCTGCCAAGCCTCACACCCTCTCTTCACCTCATGCTAATCAGCTTTCTGTCCTATTAATCCAAATCTCCATGGAGTGTAGGAGTGTATGTGCCCCCATTCTGAGGAGCAGTGAAGGTGAAAAAGTCAGGCTCTGCTAGTGGGAGCTGACTGGAACGTAGGTCTCTCGGTTTAACTTTAGCAAGCTGACGTGTTTTTCAGACTAAACTTTACTGAATATTTATTTATTTAAAGGAATGCTTTGTCCTGAAATGTGTGTGTGTGTGTGTGGTATGTTTTTATATCTTGGTGGGGAACAAATGCCTCCACAAGGATAGGAACATCTGAGAGTTTTGGCCTTGTGAAGAGATTTTACCATTGTGTGGAAACTGCAGCTTTTATTTTTTATTTTATTTTACTTTTTTAAGAATAAAAGACCCAAGGTTTTTCCTTTCAGTTACTGAGGTTAAGGGTAAAGTTAAGTGAAGCATGGCATTATTAGTGGCAATAATAATTATCACAAAGGCAGGTCCTCACAAGGACAGTAAAACAATCTGCTGTGTGTTTGACCACTTTGCTAATGGTCTGACCTCTTGATGTTTGGCTTCTGTTTAGTCTGAATGCTTTGGCACACAGATGCACACATATATTATTGCTACGACTATAAGCTTAGTGTCACCAGTACATAAACACTTCATAAAGCATGAGAAAGAAAAACATAAGACATACATATATGAGACTAAGCAAACCACAGGAAAGACTCAACACATGACAACGACTTGAGGGTGAAACGCACAGAAACTGCAACTTAAACAGTCACAAATGAATGAAACACAAAACAGGTGCGAGTAATCTGAGACATGTAACTAGGTCATGTGATGTGCTAGGGCTGATGGGTAGTGTAATGCTTGTCAGCCATTTTGTTCCAGAGTCCTGCAATGATACGGCTGCAGTGATGACTAAAAGTGATTCATTTGCCTTGTTTCATGTAATGTACAATAAAGTACATATAAATATGATCAACACGATAATAAAAACGGTTTTTAAACCAACTTATTGCCTACAGACTGACAGCTTGATCAGAAATCCTGCAGTGGTTTCATTGATTAGTCAAATTAATTACATTTGGAGCCCGTTTCTCTGACATTATCTCCATCAATTATCTCATCAGTCTTATCCTGATGTAATATAGCCTTCTGAGATGACTCTCCATCTACAGGGGTTAGACAATGCAACTGAAACACCTGTCATTTTAGTGTGGGAGGTTTCATGGCTAAATTGGACCAGCCTGGTGGCCAATCTTCATTCAT
>JAOVYV010000010.1:14708176-14719195 GCA_025674545.1 Hassar affinis
TCATTTCATGTAATTTTCTCAGTTTTTCTTTTGATATTCTATGTGGCACTGTTAAAATAAAGCTGGCATAAAATTATAAGACGTTTCATTTATTTTTTTGTTATAAAACCTTTAAAGTCAGTGGGGGATCAAATACTTATTTCCTCCACTGTATGTCTATAGAGGGTGTATTGATTATCTACTGAATATCAGCTATTAACTAACCATTCTGTACAACCGTGTTGAGTAGAAAGCATCTCAGATTGCATCCGGGCATGTGGACATCAATGTTCCACTCGTCTGTTTTTAATTGCTTTCATTTGAAATCACACGAATGCATAAACGAGCAGGTCTGCAGGAGTTCCTACAGAGGTTTTCATGTTTAAAAAAAGCCAGATATTTTTCACTCGTTTATCTGCTCCGATACATTATATGTGGACTACTTTCTGTACTATCAGACTCAGATGACTCCAAATAGTGTTTCTTTGTTTTGTTTTATAAAGGTGTTCCAATCTTTCTGTCCTGCGCAAAAGAAAGACTTATTTGACTACATGATTAAGATCACAGATTCATTTGACTTTCATTTTGTCTGCTTTGAATTCAGAAGCTCCACTGTTTCAGGTTTCATCCAGGTTCCTCTTCAAGGTAATGTCCTGTTCTGGAGAAAAAAAAGGAATCTGTCATCAATTTGCATTTCGGTGGAAAAACGAATAAAATCTGATTTTGGAATTTAAAAAATGAACTCCATATATACCAGCACTGAAGTACCAAAAAAACTGGTACGGGAGCCTATGCGAACTACATAGCAATGCCATCTATGCACATCATTGGGTGCATCCACCAGTGCATATATAAAGCGATAGACATCAATGGAAGCTGCCATGAGAACAGCAAGTTATCAGGATTTTCAATGCGGTTTAGTAGTTGGAGCTTGTGAGGACTGTGCAACATTCCCTCTAAGATCTCCAAGATGGGGGACCTACCAATTTTTAGCTTTTTTTTTAACCAGTTTTTCTGGTACTTCAGAGTACTTCAAAAGCAAAAAACAAATCATTCAGTTTTGGGAACGTGCTGCTGTGGTGCTAACTCAGGGCTGTAAACTACAAGTGTTTGTGTGTGTACACCCATAATTAGAATGATGTGGTGGCATTTAGATCAATTTATCCAGCTGTGTCTGTGCAGAGCATCTTCTTCTTCCCCTGGGAGAGAGAGATAATCCAGTGGGAACTGCGTCTCTGTGTGCATGACACCTCTCGAATGAAACATTTACATCCATGTCCAGCATGAGGGCCATGCTGGTCTAGCTCTCAACGGCAATTAGAGAGCTTAATTCTCTCTGATGCTGCAGTGGAGCTGGAGAGGATGAAACAATTCCACTGGGGCTGATCTTAATGGTATCCTCAACATGCTTTAGGTGGCATACTGACAAACAAAAAGGCTTATGCTTTAGGGTTTGTGTCGCTCTCTCATCATTTCTATGCTCTAGCGTTTACTTCTCTGTCCTCGCTCCACAGAGTGGAGAATTATTATCTCCTCCTCCCATGTGGGATATGAGGACCCTGTCCAATTAAGCAATATGTCAAAAAGCTACTTGTTGACAGCTTTGAAAAAAAATAATCAATGCCGTTTGCATGCCTCAGGTGAACCTTTCTCTCTGTAGCAGCCTGTGAGAGAGCTGGTACAAACCCAAACACACCTCACTGACCTTGTCACAGGAGGCAGTTTGAAAGCACATGCCGTTATATAAGCTGTCTGTAGAAAGACAGTTGCAGCATCCGCAGTGGTCCAGACGAACTTGCCGACCTCTACATCCATCCTTCCCTCCCTCTGGGCTCGTCTGCCTGAGCAAAAGAGGATTAACATGCTGGCTGAGGAGGAGGTGTGAGCTGTGCTTCTGATAAAAAGAAAAAAGACACTAGGTTTCCAATATTTCTTCTTACTTTCAAGAAGTCTTATTTAAAAAAAAATAGAAATGCATGTGTGATTCTACAGCACTATCATACTGAGGCTGTACTTCTGCTTAAACCTATACGTATATGGTTTAAAATTTAATAGCCTTTTCTATAAATTATAAGTAACTCTCTCTCACTCTCTCTTTCTCTCTCTCTCTCTCTCTCTCTGTTGGTAGTGTCACTGTGCTAATCCCTACAGTTTAACAAATGCACATACAGACAGGTGACAAATTAAAATAAAAAAGGTCATTCTACTATACCATAAAGGCATTTATTTATTTTTTATTCATTCTGCTGGCATGGTCCACTTGCCCCATTAGAGTTAAAAACCATGACAAATCAAAAAATACTAAGCTCTTGACTGATCAGACTGATGACACTGCATGAATCCGCCCTCATCCACAGGACACCAGAGTTCACTGAAGGGTTTGATGAGAATGAAAATGATGTAACTCATATGCTCTGGCCTTCACACTCAACAGATCTTAACCCAGTGAACACCTGTGGAAGATTTTGGAGGGGTCTGTTAGAGAGAACTCTACCATCATCATCATCATCATCATCATCATCATCAAAATATCAGCTAAACGGAATATCTTTCAGAAGAATGGTGTTCATCACTCCAGTGTGTAGAATTTTGGTGCTAAGGTGCAGTGAAGCTGATCTGCTAGCTTGTAGTGGTCTTGGGGCAGCTACAGAAAAGGCCCGAACACCTTTGGGGCTCATCTGTGAGCGTGCAATGGCTAAAAGCAACTGGTTTATAGATTGGAGGGATCATGAGGTGAAATGGTGGTGAAGCAGGTCAGAGATATAGCGCGGCACAGGACATGCAAGGCTTTAAAAACAAATAATAAAACTTTAAATATTACTGTTTTACTGGTAACCAGTGCAGTGATGTGAGTACTGGAGTAATACTCTCCTGTTTCTTGATACCAGTAAGGAGACTCTGCAGCTGCATTTTGAATTTGCTGTAAACGTAACAACTGGACTGCCAGATTCCCAGGTACAGCGAGTTGCAATAATCAATATGAGAAGTAATAAATGCATGAACTGTTGTTTCCAAATCTTTAAAAGACAGAATGCTTTGAAGTTTGGCTATACGTCTGAGTCAGTAAACACTACCTCTCACAACACTGTTTATCTGTTTTGCAAATCTGAGAGCAGAGTCAAAAATAACACCATTTTTTTTTACATGGCTACATGAATACTGTATCTTGAAGAGACACACATGATGTCATAAAAAACAGCGACTGAGTCATGACAATATCATATATTAGATAATGTAAACCAACTAAAATAACATATTAAGCAGTTTTTATTTTTACTGGCACACATTCAAAATGTCAAACAACAGGTGGAAGAAAACAAAGTTGATGTCTGATGGTGAAAGACAATGTGAAACACGAGAGAGAGAGAGAGAGAGAGAGAGGGAGAGAATAGAATAAGGTGTAAAGATGTAGGCAGACCTCAGCAGGAGGCTGGGCAGGATGTTACAAATAACTGTGCAGTGGAGCTTCTCTTTCCACCGCTGTTGTTGATTTGGAAGGAGCGTGCTGTTCTTCAGGAAGCATAGAGCTCTGGCATGCCTCTGTTTCCCTTCAGCCACCACAGCTGTTTCCTCCCATCAGCCCCTGCAGGAGGCCGACACATCACTCCCAGCCTGGCCTGCAACATTACAGCTCACATGTAGACTAACAGAACAAACACACACACACACACACACACACACACACAATCACACACATTGTTCAGGAGGAGAAAGTCATTCCTCTGCCATGAAGTCATTCTCAGATCTTTTGTCTTTGAAATTTTGCAATTGCAGGAAACTTTGATAAAGAGTATAATAATAATAATAATAATAATAATAATAATAATTGTTATTATTATTATTATTATTATATAAAATACAATAAAATATTGTTAAGTATTATTATTATTATTATTATTATTATTATTATAAAATATTGTTATAATTTATAATAATCAAATAGTGTTATTAATTATTATTATTATTATTATTATTATTATTATTATTATTATTATTATTATTATTATAAGCCTACATGAACCTGCCTAAAGCCCTTCTTGACAGCTGACATAAATTTTATTAAACATTTATATAATGGCTTATTTTAGCACAAAAGGCTCTTCACAAACACCTGAGTCATGTGATGGAGATTGTTGTTGTCATTTGCATTATAATGCTTTCCACTAACTGTGGAGTTCATTGCACTTCCTGTAGTATATCTGACTTACAAAATGGTGAAAAAAGTGCATACTGTATATGAGTGCACAACAAAAGTTATGATTATCTTCTCCCACCTTTAAGTGTGTCGCGTATTTTTACTTAAATCACAGTGCTGATGATTTCTGAAATGAGATTGGTCAGGAGGTGCTGATTCATTTTCTATAACAGCAGCCAGACAGTAATACTACCTATAATTCATTGTAGGCACTTTATACTGGTCTGGGTCATTATGGATCTCTGGAACACTGGATGCAAGGTGGAAATACACCCACTTCAGGTTGGTGTTCCAGTTGAAATTTCCAACTGGGACTTTGGATGTTCTGATTTTTCAGGTCAAAAGGCAAAACGCAACATAGCATGAACAGAAATTTCAACAATTTCCACATACAGTAAGCTCGGGCTTGAACCAGAGACCCTGGAGATGTGAAGCATTACCACATATCTATATTAATACTCTCCGTCAGTAACAACTCACACAGCCACTTGTACAGTAGATGTTCATGTTGATATGGTGCTGGTGCTTTTTCTAAGGAAATGTTTATTTAGAAGGCGACTCCAGTGTTAGAGCTTTGTAACCGTCAGACATAATGCTGTACTAAGTCTTCAGGACAAAGGAGTTTCTCTGTAATATTATTTTTTGTCTTATTAATTTCAAGAGACGGAGAGAGAGAGAGAGAGAGAGAGAGAGAGAATAGCTGTGATAATGTAAATAATAATAAAGTAATTTGCTTCTTGGATGTTCCACAACACTAATTATAACTATAAATGAACAAAGCATATGAAATTCTTTAATAATTTAGTTAACAAGTGTTAAGTGTTGCTCTTGATATGGAATTATAGGAATAAAATACTTGGGACCTGCTGTTAAAGACAAATATTATTTTGTTAAAAAAAAGCATGTCTTTTTCTTTTTTTTATGATCCTGAATTAGAGCTTGGTTTTAAAGTTTGACGTCATACCATTGCCACGGTGTAACTCATACTGAGCTCCAGTATCATTCATAACATTCTACCGTGAGTCAGCAAGAAAACGCTTTTATGTCAGCAACAAAAAAATGTTATGTAAACTTAAAAATCGAAATGGATGTAAGCAATGCTGATGCTTACTGGAATAAGCCTGTTTGCATAGTCAAGGGGTTAGGTTTATGTCATGTACTGTGCTCCTGTGAGCACTGACTGTTTTATTTCTGTGTGTATTTGAGTGCTAGGCACTGTAATTAAAGTTTTGCATTATTTGTCCTTCCCCCAATCCACGGCCCTGATTTATTATTTTTTTTTTTAGCCAGAGCTCATGGGGTCATGTTTAAGAGCTCTAAAGAAACAGCAGTTGACAATTTTGTGAAAATCCAGGCAGCACTTATTCAGTTAAGTGCAAGAAAACAATCTCTGTTTTCTGCCTGTCCCTCATTTCTTTAGAAAAAAAAAGAAAATAGGAAAGGAAAAACTGATCTCCTGGGAGTACTGTGGGCTTTCCAGCTCAGCTTTAATTACAGATGCTGTTCAGGTCCAAAACCCAAGGCATGTTTTTGTTTCTGGGAGGATGTTTGATCACTGTCATGATGTGCTGGGACTTGTTTGACACAGTTATCTCTTGTTTTCTCTTCCCCCTTGTCCATCTTTCTCTCCGTCTGATGTCCCAACATCCCTGTTGGTTGCGTGTCCGTGTCTTATTCACTAGTTATCCCAGAAACAGCAGGCCACAAACTCCTATTTTCATCAAGCTGTTGTTTGAGTCACTGACTCAAAGTTTTCTGTGTTTTCAGTAAAAACCATGACAGTCCTGATTGCTCAGGCTTACAGTAAGAGCCCTCCAGAGACACCGCCACATTCTGAGATCATGTCCATAGAGATATGAGCCAGGTTTAGCCTCCATGATTGTCTCATGTGAGACACTTTGCTAATTATCACCACACTGTTTGCTTGATAGAGGTTACGGCTTCCCCCAAATAGAGAAGATTATTGCTCATCAAAGCTCTATTGTTCAAGAGGGAGACTGAAATAGTGACACACACACAGTTTACCGTAGATCACAATTAGAACCAGGCTCCTTCTTTTAGCATGAACCCAGTGAATGAATGAATGAACCCTTCTCCTTCTCATCATTTAACTTTGTATACATTCCCCAAGCCCAGAGTTCTCAGGATGTTCCAAAGCTTTATACTTCAACTGGCTTGATTTATTTCACCAAATAGCAATTACAGGCTAAAAAATGGGTCCATACAGGGTTCTTTGGGCTTTGGGCTCTTTAAGGCTTGTTAAACTCCTAAAGGACTTGAACCTCTCTGTCATACAGAAACATTGTGTTGTCAGGTTTGTGAGCCCATAAGGATTCACCCAGAGACAAAACCGAAGGAGTTCTTGTTTAAGTGGTGTTTACATTTACGTGTATTCATCTGGCAGAAAATTATTATTCAAAGTGGCTTACAAATGTAGTTAATACAATCAGCACTGTTGTGGTTATGTAACTAACCCAATGTTAGTTTAACAAAGGAATTTAAATGTTGAATATGCCTTCCTTATATGCCTGTTATGCAATGTTTTATGTTCCTCTGTGTGCAAACACAGTAGGTCAGTACATCACTAACTTACATACTTTATTACATTACAAGTCTCTCATTGACAAAAAAACATATTTCCTCTGCAGACAAGCTATTTTACTTTAAGAAACACACCAGTGGTTCTACTCTTAAGTGCCTTGAAGGCACTTTTTATAGAGAAGGCAATGAGGCATACAGAGATGCATGCCATTTGTCATCCAATGAGCTTTCAGGGACTAGCTGTCAAAATGGCCATACAAGCCATACAAGCAGAGATACAAGCACACCACCTCAGGACTATTGAAACAGGGTCCATCTTTTCAGAGCAGTGTCATCCCCTGACTGTGTGAAGTACCTGGCCAATGAGCACAGACTCTTGCACCTAGCAGGATGGCAAAGACTTCTATGGGGACAAAGGTGTCACATATATAGTAGAAAATGGCATTTAGTTGGTCACAGTCTCAACAACTTTGCTGTCCTACAGAGCATACCTCCATCAGAGCAATCAGCAAATGTCAGACAGTCCACTGGAAGGCCATAGATAGGCCATAGATAATGATAGTTTCAGATTTTGCAACACAAACCAACCGTAGAGGGTACACGGGACACGTAGAGGCATACTGGCTACTGTCCATATATGACCCCCTTGGCTTCCTTGCACCATATATATTTATTTTAAAGAAGATTCTGCAAGGAGTGTGCTGGGGGATGATCCCTCACCAGAAATGCTGAAGTCATGGTGGGAGAACTGGCAACATGACTTTGCCAACTTAAGTAAGATAAACATACTTGTCAACTTTGGAGATGTCCTTGAAACAGGGTTCACCACTTTTCTTATGCGAGTACTAGCCGATACAGAGAGTTCTCTTATCTTTGAGACAAGGACCAAAGAGGGAAGGTTCACTGTTGTTAGGTTATTGAACAATACCATGGCTGGAATTTCTCAAAGAGGAGCTTGGTTATGGGAATGTGGGGGAGTACTTCTGGACTGACTCCAAGGTGGTGTTGAGCTATGTAAACAAAGACGCCAACAGGGTTCAGAAGATCTGCAACAACACAGTACTCCAGCAATGACATTATTTGCCAACTGACAAAAACCCTGCTGATGATGCATCCCAGACAAGAACAGGGAATAAGCTGCTGAAAGTCCAACTGGTTCACATGTCCTAAGTTCCTCTGGTAAAATGAGATATCTATGTCAGAAGATGTAGGAGATCCAGAGATGAGAAAAGCTCTTCAGACAAATACATCAGAACATAACAGCTTGGCAGACCGTCTGTCCAAGTTTTCATCATGCTCCCAAGCAATCGCAGCTGTGGCCCAACTTGTGGTCACTTTGGTAAGTGAGCAGAAACGTGCTGAATGTGTCATAATCAGAGATCTACAAAAACAGGTATATGAGAAATAGTTTAAGCAGTTAAAAAAGGGAGAACAACTAACAAAACAACAGCAAACTGCATCATCTTGATATCTTCATGGACACAGATGGCATCCTGAAGGTGGGAGGACGGCTCTGCCATTCTTCTCCCGCAAGCTCCATTAAGCATCCTATTACCATTCCTAAAAAGCATCATGTGACAAAACTAGGAATAGCTCACAACCATGAAAAGACCAAGCAGCAGGAGAAAGGCTTTACTGTAAATGAAATCAGATCCAATGGATATCGGATACCTGGTATGAACCGAACAGTCTCCTCATTCATCTGTCCGTGTGTGATCTGTCGCAGACTCGGGAGACCTTCAGAGGGCCAAAGAATTCACATTCAATTATTGTGGTAGGGACTGCTTTGGTGCCTTTGTCACTACAGAAAGAAGGAAACGGCACAAATGATATGGCCTGCTTTTCACTTGCTTTTGCTCACAAAAAATCCATCTAAAGATGCTGGAGGACATTTCCACCAACTCCTTCATCAGCAGCTTAAGATGCTTCATCGCTATCAGAGGTACTGCTTCTCAAATCCAGTGTGACGTTCTGAGCTGTCCATTTTCACTTTCCCCAACAGACTCAAGGACTCTTTATTATGGATGCTGTTCTACGAAGCCATGGCAATTGTGAACAGCAGACCCCTCATTGTAGATAACCTGCTTAGTCCTGACAGCCTAAAAAACTCCTTACAGCCAATCACCGCATTCAAATGAAGACTAATCCAGCAATACGTCCTCTTGGCCTGCTCCCGAGAGAAGACTTCTATAGAGTAAAGAGATGGTGACTTGTCCAGTATGTGGTGGAACAGTTCTGGAGCCACTGGAAAAGAGAATATCTTCACAGCATAATGACAAGACAAAGATGACACTCACTGAGAAGATATCTGCAACTCGTGATGTTGTGAATGACACTGATGAACTGTTACCCAGGGGTGAGTGGAGACCATCAAGGGTCATGGAGACTGTCAAGGGTAGGGATGGACTGATAAGAAGAGCAAAAATCTTATTGGGAGACAAAAGACCGAGAGAACAAGAAGGGTGAACACTTGGGCAAGATTTCCTATTAGAGCTTCCAGTGCAGAAGCTACTCCTGCTGTTAGAGGCTTCTTAAAACCATCACTGTAGTGTAACATGGGATGCTACATGCCAATGATATCACTGTGTGTGTTTGTGTGTATTTAGGGTTTATTCCTGCTTCATGCCCAGTGTTCGTAGAATAGACTCTGGATACACTGCAACCCTGATCAGGATAAAATGCTTAATGAAAGGCAGAGAGATAGTAAGTGGTGACTCTATCTGTTTTTGTACTGCTACAGTATAGGAAAGAAAGATAGACAGATAGATGCAGGGATAGTGCTAGGTAAAGTGCAGATAAATCAAGACATAATATATGGCCAAATAAGGGAAAAACTAAGAAAAAGAAAGAAAGAAAGAAAGAAAGAAAGAAAGAAAGAAAGAAAGAAAGAAAAAAAATTGATTTTACCTAGTGCCATAGATGAGATGTCTGTTTGGAACTTGAAGCAACAAATAAAGTTTTACACATTTATCAGTCTGGTCATTTTTAAATGTTCTGTTTTGACTATCTTTCTTTTTTTTTTTTAAGAAGCCATGTCATCAGATTGCTAATCAGCCCAGAGAGGCTAAATAAACTGAATGATGATCTGCTTTCAGCTAAATAATTTACATAAATGCTTGTGACTTGATAAACCACAACAGCGGATCTATTACAGAAGCTGAGCTGGTTCGTATTTATAAAACTACACTTGCTGAACTGTGGCCAGATTTTTTCATATGTTAAGCATCAATTTTTCAAGTACTTGGTTCAGTCCTCTGAAAGACTTCAGCAGTCATTGGATAATATGTTCTTGACTATATATCAACAAGGAAGTGCTTTGGGATCCTGAGCCATAGCCTTTTTATTATATTATATCTACCATATTGCATATCCTAATTTTATCCTGCTTTACCATCGGCGCTGGACACTGAGGCCTATAGTCAGAGAGTGGATGTAATAAGAGGATCATCTAACTGCTCATATGGTTCTGTAGCTCGTCCTTCACCAGTAGGCTTTCATCTATATCCACTTAAATATAGCTCGCCTTTAATATCCCTTTCCACTCCTTCAAAGCGTTCTTCTGCATCTGTGCTGTTTGAAGCAAAGCCATTTTTGGACTCGACATACCATTTTGTCCTCAATACTCCGCAAAACCGACGTGACAAATGCCAGAAACGGAAAGACGTCTTCTCGTTTGACGTCTGAATGGAAAATCTCAGCTAGAGCCAAACGGTTACTAACGGTACAGACAAGGCAGCGTGAAAACACAAACAGGATGCTGCCACAACCTTAAATGACATTATGTATGGATGTGATGTAATGGCCTGTGTTATTGCTGCAGCTCTGTTTATCTGACCTCCTTTCTCTTCTGTTCAGCTCTTCTGTTTATTGTCCCCAGGGCTTGGACTGCACACATGAAATTTCTATTCATACAGTACAAACATTGCTAAATAAGCATGATTTCGCAACAGGTACAAGATCTATAGAGAGTGTGTAAGTGGGAGTTAAGGACACACACACAATACAAATATAGGTTACCAAAACATTGCTCAAAATAATACCTCAACTCATTTTTTTCATCGACACAAAAGAAAGAAAACAGATGAAGAGAAAGAAAGAAAATTAATGTTAATAAATGTACAAACCGGATTCCAAAAAAGTTGGGACACTAAACAAATTGTGAATAAAACCTGAATGCAATGATGTGGAGGTGCCAACATCTAATATTTTATCCAGAATAGAACACACATCACAGATCAAAAGTTTAAACTGAGTACATGTAACATTTTAAAGGAAAAATATGTTGATTCAAAATTTCACAGTGT